>VXBR01009955.1:188030-235550 GCA_013400215.1 Cisticola juncidis | reverse complement strand
TCGGCGGGGCCGGAGGTGCCCTGGGCCCCCCCGGCCCGGTGTTTGCCAGGCCCGGTGGGCTCCCGCGGCAGCTGGGCTGGGTGTTCGTTTTGGAGAACGAGGTGCCCCGGGTTCTTTTCCCCCGGCTCATCCCCTCAGGAGGAGGGGAAAACCTAGTTTAATACACTGAGAGTAATTTTTCTGGTCATCCAGGGCAACACCCACAGGGAGCCTTGGCGGTGACTAAGTCTGGTCTCCCGGCAATTGGAGAGGTGTAGCTCTGCTTCCTCCCGGGCTCACCGAGCACAGCGAAGGCCCTGCCACTTTCTCTTCTTCCTCTGACGGGGCTGCCTGAGGTGGCTTTTCACTGCTGGAATTTGCCTTGCTGAGGGTGTGGAGAGCAGAGCTGAGAGCACTTGTTCTAGGCCAGTGATGACCTTTGATTTGCACTTTTCTGTACCCGTGCAGTGGGGATATCTTTAGAGCGCTCTGTCTCCTTCCTTTCTCTCCTACGAATAAACAGCAAACTCTGATTTTTAGTCTCCTTTCTCTACTCTGCATTCTATGGCGAGTTATATCTTTCTGGTCATCTGTTTTCAAGGGAGATGGAACATTGTGAGGGTCCCTGTTTGTGCTGGAAAAGCTGTTCCTGACCCTCTGTTTTCTTTTCACAGCTGCTTCGTGATGTCTCTGGCCATCTAAAGCTTTCCAGCTCCTGCATGTTTCTTGTATATTTTGAAAGTTGAACAGACAATGAGCTGGGTTAAATTTAGAGAAGGAAAAAGCTACAGCAAAACTGAAATAAGGAACAGAATCTGAAAAAAAAAGTGCATAACTTTTTTTAAGTGATTGTCCAGCATCACTGCGTAGACAAAACTGCTCCAAGCCAATTGAACTTAAAAATTCTCAGTATTGATACAGTTTCTAGTGCTGTCGGTTGATAACCTCAGTGGTGTCACCTGCTCTCCTGGGAGAGGTGTCAGGGGACTGGCTGTGCCCCGGTCTGTAACACAACTCACTGCTGTGGTAGGAGTTTCTGCTGCTGCTGCTGGAATTTCAGCTGGTGGCTGCAGGGTTTTACAGGTGCATTGGGAGCACTCGTTTCTTGTCGTTCCTTCAGCAATTCTCCAAAAAACGTTCAAAGGAGTAATTCTATAAAATCATCTTGCTTTGCCGATGGCAAATTAAACGCTCTTTAGGGTGGCAGCTGAAAACTTTCGATATCCTAAAATCTCATTTGTGTGCTCAAGTGTGTCTTGCCCCTTTGTGTTGCAGGATCTTATGGTTCTCCAGCCCAGCTGCTGCCTGCCCAAGACGATTTCTAGGCCACCCACCCCATGAGTGGGCACCGGAGCGTCAGGAGGCGATGCGGGGAGTCGCACCTGGAGGGCGCCGCGGGCTGCGGCCACGGCCCCGCGGCCGCCTGCGTGCTCAGCAAGCTGGTGCAGCTGCCCACGCCGCCCCTGTCCAAGCACCAGCTCAAACGGTTAGAGGAGCACAAATACCAGAGTGCTGGGCGCTCCCTGCTTGAGCCCCTCATGCAGGGCTACTGGGAATGGTTAGTTGGAAGAGTTCCAGCCTGGATTGCCCCCAACCTGATCACCATCATCGGACTGTTAATAAATATATTTACAACTCTGCTATTAGTATGTTACTGCCCAACAGCCACAGAACAGGTGAGTTATAGACTCCTGACACGCTTTGTTTTGGTGGCTGTCACTGGTTTGGGATGGGTTGTTGCTTTGGGGAGAGCTGGTTTTTGCTGTTCAGCCCGCAGTCCTCGTCCTTGTAACCTGTTCTGTGTAAATGTTTGTGCCTCTCTGTGATGCTGGCATGCAGAGAGAGCACATGTGCATGCAGGAGTGAGACAGCAGTTCCTGGGGCCAGCACACCCACGTGGGGCAGGGTCTGACTCCAAAGCAGCCGTGAGCGACCTGCTGCACAAAGCTCAGCCCTACCAGGACTTGCAGCAGTGGCTCTGCAGCTGCCTGGCATGCATGGCAGGAGGAGGTGGTACCTGTTTTACTTTCTGTGCCCAGAACAGGGTGACTCCCCCTCAGCTCTGGGACTGGAGGTGCCACATGAGCTGGGTGTGTTGGACGTGCTGGGGCTGCACCAGAGCCAAGGCACAGAGCTCTATGGTAGTGCTGCTTAAGATACCAAAATTGGTGCAACCAAACCCAGCTTAGAAAGCCACAGGGACACCTTCCTGGGCCCAGCAGGTTCTGTGTCCTGGCAGCTCATCAGGACTTTGGCATAATGTGGTGGAGCTGTGGGAACCTGGAGTTGTGTTCCTGAGCTGTGGCCGTGCTGTGAGGAGGCCAGATAAAAGTCAGTGGTTTTATTCTTCATTCTGAATGCTCTAAAAGCTCCTGACCTACCCTGAGCAGAACTGTTCTAACCTGATTTCAGGGGTATAAAAGTCTTTTTGAAGCATTTCAATTTCTGTCTGTTACCAGTTACACCTCATAAGGCACTTGAAGACTCATTTTTGTGCACTAGAAAGCTTTTCACTTGAATCTTACAAGCTGCTTTTATGTGTGTGCACTGAGAAAGGGAGCTATTTGGTATAGAAATGTTACACACCAAATGGCTGGGAATGTCTCAAGAGTTCCAGCTTTTAAAATGTCTGAACTTCTTTCTTCCCAAGTCTCCCAGCTCAGGCTGGGAATCCAGCGGGACACAGTTTGCTCCCCACTGAGCTCCAAAATCTCATGTAGGTTGGCACAACCCTCACTGTACCTCTGCTCTACGTATGACATGGGAAAGGGATGTTTGCCTCTCCTAGAAATCTGTTGAAATAGATTGTTTCACAATAACCTGTGGAATTTGGCAGGTGTAACATAGACAGTGACTCTTCAGTTTGAGCAGGGAATACTGTGAGCTGCCTTTTCCAGGCTGTGGCATTGTGCTGTGGGTTTAACTGGTGTTTACTTCTGAGCACGGTTACGTGGGGGCTCAGATTCTGAAATCCAGTTTGATCCAGACACTTCAGCTCTCAGGAACCCAGAGCAGGATTGGGTCACTAAATCAGATCAGAATTTAGCATTTGGAGAACAGTTGTATTTTGGTTGGTAATTAAACTTCTGAAGTGCCCAGGAAGCTGCACTCAGAGCATCAGAAAGTCAGTGTTAGCTGCAGGCTGCTGTGTGGAAGCACTGTTGGGCATTTAATAGTTTGGGAAGTACTTTGTGTGAGGTGAATGAGTTTTTCTCCTCACTTGAACAGAAAAATAACTTAGTGCTGAGGCAGCTTTTGGCCTGATCTGATTTGCCATATGGCACAGCGTGACCAGGGAGGTGCTTTTTAAGCATGAAGGAGCTGTGTGGGGAAGAAAATGAGGTTCTGAAACTCCAGGAGCAGAATTTCTCCTCCTCCCCCCCTAACCCACTAATTGATTTCTGATGTAAATTTTCTCCTCCTTGTAGCTCAGCCTTAGTTCTGCTTTTTTTTCAAGTGTGACTCCTCCCTTCCTGTTGCTGAAAGGTGCAGTCGGGGCAGAGCTGTCACTCAGGGCCTGGTGCAGCCAGAGAGTGAAGGAGATGCAAATACTTCCTGCTTAGCTGGAAGGACCCAGCTGGAAAAGTGCTGGCTGATGAAATGGTACCTTGAGTTCAATTAAAAAAAAAAAAAAAAGGAAAAAGTGCATGGATAAAGGGAGAGCTGTGAAATCTTACTTGGATATAAATAGGTGTAAGTGGAAACACCTACACTGCTCATGAAAGGAGCTTTTAAGAAAGGAGGGCCAGCAGACTAATTTTTAAGTTTATAGACAAACCTTCAGGGTGATGCAATTTAACTTAAGTGTGGCAGATAAAATATGTACATGAGGGATAAAAATAGGAGGGAATTGTGTGGCATCAGAACCTTTTCTAAATGTGGTGCTCTGCTCTTGAGTGACACATTTCCCCTTTCTCACCTCGTGCTGTTTGTAAAGACACTACTGAAAGCAGAGCATAATGGCAGCTTTTGGGGCAGAATGAACTGTTTTGGTAATGCAGGAACAATGCAAGCTGTAGAAGGAAATATATTTAAGTTGATGGGCTTCAAATTAGTCATGGTTGCGTTGGCCACAATCAGGTGGACTCCAGGGATTTATGAGAGGCAGGGCAATTTGATTAAGCTGTATTTGGATTTTGTTGGTATGATCTGTAAAATAGACCTGCTCATAAATGCTCACTTCTGTAAAGTGTGTCAAATGTGAAGATTGCAAAATAGCCAATAATCTCTGATTATGGATGTGTAAATGGAGACAGAGTAATGGCAACTCCCTGGCTTTTGTGTTTCTAAGGGTTTATGCTTCAAAAAGCATAAAAAGTTTGGATTGTAATCTTTGCTCTAGCAGGGTTTGGCATTTTTTGTGTTTCTGTCAGAGTAGAAATTGTTATCATGGACATGACCTTAAGGGTTCTTAATGTAGATTTTGCAAAGCTGCTGGTGCCTCGTACTGGAGGGAACACTTGGTGGTGGAGGGGCTGTGCTGCAGGGCTCCAGAAATATTCTTGGGCTCAAAGTCTGGGCACTGGCAGGGACACAGCTCTTAACTGGTGAGTGGTGAAGGGCTGGTGAAGATGAGCTCAGTGTCGGTGACAAAGCTGGGAGCTAAAAGTTCCCAAGTTTCTGAAATCACTAGGACATCTTTGCATGTATTTAATGAGGACTTTGTTGTGCACTGCCTTACAAATGTAGTATTACATTTTTTTCCAGCTGTACAGTGCAGCTTCCTGCTTTAGAGCAGGGGCTGTAGCTGTTAATCTGTCACTGATTTATTTACATTCCACATGTAACAACCCATTCTGTCTGTCCTTGCAAGGGCCAGCTGCTGAAAGGTCTCTGGGTGGGAAGGACACATGTGCAAAGGGAAAACTGTTGTGTCAGGCTGTGGGACAGCTCAGCTACAGGCTTTCTCTTTTTAAAAGATTATTTTAAACCTTATTGTGATTGCCCTTCTCTTTCAGGCACCTCCCTGGGCATACATTGCTTGTGCTTGTGGCCTTTTCATCTACCAGTCTCTGGATGCTATAGATGGAAAACAAGCAAGAAGGACAAACAGCAGTACTCCATTAGGAGAGCTTTTTGATCATGGCTGTGATTCATTGTCCACAGGTATTGTTGTCATTTTTAATTAAGTATTAAATTATTTAAGTTATTAAATTTTAATTAAGTATTAAATTACAGAGGATTAAATTACTCTGTTTCAGGGATCAAATCTACAATACAATAAAAAAGCTTCTTTACTAGAGAAAGGACAACTGTGATAGTGTTGAATGTATCACTTTCAACCAAGAAAGTCACCTTGCTTTCCACAGAACAGTGCTCTGGATTAGTTGAATGTTTTCTCCTGTATTACACTGAAAACAAAACTAAGCATGTGACTAATTGAACCTGAGCCAGAATTTCTCTGTGATGCTTTAGCAGAGTCTTGGTTCTAAAATATTTTCTATAAGAAGTTGTCAGAATACTCTGCTATATTATTTCATATTGACTCGATACAGAGTGATACCAAGACAAGTCGAAGCCTAAGCAGTGGGACTCTACAAGTCAGAGTTTAAGATTAGAATTGTCCAGGTCAGTTCCTGGGTAGGTGGAGTTCATTGAGCCAGCCTGAAGTTTAATGCCATTACAAAAAAAAAATTGTAAAATAATAGGATGTCCTGAGTTGGAAGGGTCCAATAAGATTGAGTCCAACTCCTGATTAGATGTTTTGGGTTTCTTAAATTCTAAAGGTCTTAGGCTTTGAATTTTATGACTTGTTTATCAGAGTTGTGTATGGAAAGGGTGGAGGGGAAAGCATGTTACGCATCCTGAATGTACCAGACCTTCAATTTTCATAATGGCATCAGAAAAATTCAGAAGACAGGGAAAAATATCTGGCAAATACAGGAGAAAACTCCAAAACTTCCTGCAGGCTGCAGCCACAGAAATCACTCAAGCCCCTTAATGAGATTAGGCATCACAGGAAATAAAAATGTAGGAGACTTAGAAACCCTCAATATTAATGACTTCCAATAACTGATATGGATCAAAATCTGTGTTGTGCAGCCTGTATATTTTCAAGGGAAAGCATTAATCTCTTATGTCTGTGAAAGAACTTCCCACTGTCCCTCCTCTGGGCCGTGTTGTTAGCTTTGCTTCTGGTGAGGATCCTTACACACATCCACCCTTTTCACTCTGTGACTGATTTTCTCCTGCAGTCTTTGTGGTTTTGGGAACTTGTATTGCTGTGCAGCTGGGCACCAACCCTGACTGGATGTTCTTTTGTTGTTTTGCTGGGACATTCATGTTTTACTGCGCGCACTGGCAGACGTACGTCTCGGGGACGCTGCGCTTCGGCATGTAAGTACCTGGCTGAGAGCTGGGAAAGGCACCCTGTTCTCCTCAACTGCACCTTGTGCAGCCAAAATGCAGCTCCTCAGAGCAGAAGCAAATTGTTTTTATCCACAGTGATACACTCAGAGCTTCTGGCAGATGTTGGTTCTGTAGTTAATAGTGAACGTCCCTTAGCTTGTGTTAGGAGTGGTAAAATATCATTTTGACCTGTTAGTTAATTAGAGCTTTTGATGCAATGTAAAGCTAAATAAGCAATGGAAAGTACCTGCTGGTTTTTCTGAAGACTGAAATGCTTTGGTCAGATGGTGGCAGTCTGGCTTTAGCATTCATTAAACTCTGTCTTGATACTGCTTGCTTGTGATGTGCAGTTATTTGTTAATATTAACCATAACTCTTAAAATATAATTGCTATTGTGCCTCTAGTTTAAAGTTCTGAATCCCTTTTGGTTAGTGCAGATCATGGTTCTGTCAGTAAACAGAACCAAAATTGCAATGCCAAGAAGGTCAGGAGCAGAAATCCTGTTTCCTGCTGGATGAGGCTGGGTGGGAGGTGCAACACAAGAACTTGGTGAGCTGTGGCATTCTCTAACCTTAATGGGGAAATAGATGTATTCTATGCTGAGAATTTATTCTGTATCTGCATTCACTGCATTCATAGAGTAAACAAACACATTTCAAATAAATGCACTGCAGAATTTTTTTTTTTAATCTGGAAACTGAAATTTGCCCTTAGTTTGTGAGGTTTTGAAATAATTCTGCAAGAAGTACATACAGATGTTTAAGAGACTGTTATTTATGGTCTGTAATTGCTGGTCTGCAGGTACCCAGATATTGCTAAACAGTACAACTGTGGGCCTCTTGTAGATGGCAACTTTTATTGGAAGGATACTGTTTCAGTAATGCAGGTGCTCTTGAGAAGCTTCAGTGTTTCTGCTCAAAAATTTAAGTTGTTGGATCACTTTTAAATGTCTGTTAGAGGAAGAAAGGAAGAAAATCTAGACTTCTGTTCCAGCTCTGACTACACTAAAGCAGATTGACTGAAACGATCCTGTTCTGGTACTTAAATCTTTAAAATAAGACGTGGCTCAAATTGTTTCCTGTTTTAGGATTCTCACTTTCATGCTGTACTAAAGGTCTGAATGCTTTTATCTCCCTTTGAACTTTACAGAGCTCTGATAATCAAAGATTTCTGGTTATTGATCAAAGAACATAAAAGCCTGACCTTGACATGTGCTTGACTTTACAGATGAAAGTATCAACCTCCCCAAACTGCTGCTGTGCTGTGTTTGGGTCAGTGCTGGTGTTCACTGGGCCATTCCTTTGTGAGGAGTCTGAATTTTGGATGCACTTCTCAGAAAATTAGATTTTTCTGCCTGGCATTACAATATAAGAATGTGGTGACCATTAATATGTAGCTAATTCAGAGGAGGCAATAAGCACCAAAATGTGTGTATTAATTTAGATAACACAGAACTGTGCAGTAAACACATTTGTTCCTTCTTTTACCCTGTGACACAAGGTTAATAGACTGTCATAAGCTGATGCTCATTTTAATGCAAAAACAATGAGACTATTTATTCAGTTAACAGATTCTCACTGTTTGACACATTTTTAATGAATCTTTCATTTCACTAATCTAAAACTGAAAAAAAGGTATTTTATCAACCCTTTCAGATTCATTGCAGTGCACAGACTTAGAGATCCTTAATTCTGAATAAGTGGGATCAGAAACAGCTGTTGAAAGGAGCCAAAAAGATCCTTGTGCACAGGAGCTTTTTCCTGTCTGTATCCCATGTTGTGACTCTCAAAAATCCTCAGAGAGAGGGTGTAGTAGTGATGTTTTAGGGAATGTCACAGTGGTTTTGACTTGCCTTAATTCCAAAGCTGCAGGAAAGAGCAGACAGCTGGTTATCACTTAATCAAATTATTTGTGATATGTCCAAGAAATTGTATTTCAGTGCAGAGAGAACTCAATAATGAAATGACTTGGAGAAGAGCAGAGGGTCCTAAAGGGAGAGATTGTATTTCACTCCTTCCACACAGGCCTGAAATGTTCAATTATAGAATCAGCCTGTCTTGCTGGAAAAGTCCATTTAAAAAAAACAGGGACATTTGAGTGTCAAACAGAGCGTGTGCTTGTGGAACAGTGTGTGGTTTGTGTATGGGGAAGGGGCTGCAGCCCCAGGAGCAGCTGGGGGAGCTGGCAGGGCTCAGCCTGGAGAAAAGGAGGCTCAGGGGGAACCTTCTGGCTCTGTAATCACCCTGACAGGAGGGGACAGCCAGGAGGGGTCAGGCTCTGCTCCCAGGGCCAGGACAGAGAAAATGGCCTCAAGCTGCAGCAGGGAAGGGTCAGGTTGGACATCAGGAGTAAGTGCTTCTTGGAAGGGGTGGTAGGCATTGGAAAGGGCTGCCCAAGGAGGTTTGGAGTCCCCATCCCTGCCCAAGGACCAACTGGATTTGTCACTCAGTGCTCAGGGCCAGTGACAAGTGGGGATCAGTCACACTGCACTTGCTGATCCAGGAGGGCTTTTCCAGCCTTAACAATTCCATGATTCTCTCTGGTGTCACTGCAGCAGCTTTGGCAAGCTGAGCAGAGCATGTCAGACTGCATGGCAGGATCAGTTCCCCTGAGGGACGAGGAAATGGGATCCATTCTATGAGATTCCTACAGATTCTGCAGGTGGGGGAGGAAAACTTTGTTCATTTGGGCCTGATTACTGAATCCACTAGCTGTGTAGATTTTTTTATCTTCTCCCTGACAGCTGTTGGGTGGTCCTTGTGCTACTCCAGGATTTAGAATAATCAGTTGAGTCAATAAAGTCCTGTGATCTTTCTCCATCTTCAAATAATCACATAGTTCCATTAGATCCTGGCAGCCACTGCACTCTTCAAAAAGCAACTGGTGTTGGCTGAACAGCTCAAATAATAGCTAGAGGTCAGTATGGCTTAAAAATTCCCCAGCAGGAAGCAGGAAGTGTCTCGAGGCAAGTGGGTCAGGCTCCAGGAAAGTCACTGTAATGATACCAGCAGGAAAGGCAGCAGGCAACAGCAGGGATAGAGTTAAATGCAGAAGTTTTACTTAAAACACATGATCTGGGAATGATCTTACGGAAGAACAGGAATACTCAGCACATTTGAAAAAGAAAAGGTGACTTTGAATGGCAGAGAGACACTATTGAAAAAGCCCAAATGATGACTTTGTTCTCCTGACCTAGTTGCCAGCACAGGAACTGGTTTGTCTGGGTTGTGAATTTGCTGTGCTGCAGCACAGGATGAGCTGAGTCATGTATTGGGGCAGCTGTGCCACCCCTGGGA
Organism: Cisticola juncidis; assembly: GCA_013400215.1. Taxonomy (NCBI): domain Eukaryota; kingdom Metazoa; phylum Chordata; class Aves; order Passeriformes; family Cisticolidae; genus Cisticola; species Cisticola juncidis. The sequence goes on along the minus strand of VXBR01009955.1, from coordinate 225,926 downwards.
CACTTCTGCTTTGGAAACAGAGGATTTTTTCCCGCGTATCCCAAAAATCAAACTGGCAAACTGTAATGGCCTTCCATGTGTCCTTGTGGAAGCAGATGTGATATACTTCAGTAATGTGCTGTAGAAAGCAGATCATTAGGGAATATGGAGCACAAATCCTGAAAGGATTTTCCTGATGTTATCTGGAAGCCAGGTGTGATCACCTGGTTCTTCCCCAGTCCAGAGTTATCCCACTTGTATTCAGTAGTGGTCCTGGTCCCTGCAGGAAGTGCAGGAGAATCCAGGCTCAGGATGTTTCTAACTGCTCAAGGTCAGAGCACAGCCTGACTGCAGGGGCTGTCCTGCATTCAGGGGATTTGAGCCATCCATTCCTGTCAGAGCTGGATTCTGCAGCACAGCTCAGAATCACAGAATCATGGAATTGGCTGAGTGGGAAGGGACATTAAACTCATCCAGTTCCACCCCTGGCATGGGCAGGAGCAGCTTCCATTAGCTTGATCCAAGTTTCATCCAGCCTGGCCTTGGACACTTCCAGGGATGGGGCAGCCACAGCTGCTCTGGGCACCCTGTGCCAGGGCCTCACCACCCTCCTAGGGAGGAATTTCTTAATGTCCCATCTATCCCTGCCCTCTGGCAGTGGGAAGCCATTCTCCCTTGTCCAACCTGGATGTTTTCTTGAGAGACACAAGGCACAAACTGCTCAGGTAAAGTCCTGGTGCACTTGTTCATGATGGAAGTGCTGGAGGTGCTGAATCATACTGGAAAAACCCAGGGGGCACTGAACACTCAAGGCTCCACCCAGAGACATGAGGGTGCTGCTGTCCCATGGTCTCCAGCATTTTTCCTGCAAGTTACTGTATTATCTGGTTTATTCCAACCTTTTAAAATGAAAATACCAAAAGTTGGTGATGGTAGGAATTATAGCTGTGTGTATATATATGTAAATATAGACACAATGAGATGGAAATTGGTTTCCAAGGAGGCTTCACAAAAGAACATCACAAATATGAAGGAAGAATCAGTTTTTGCCACCTTTCATGTAACTGAAAAGCTAAAATTGGTCACTTTGCTGTTTGAATAATAATCCCCAGAGAAAGCAAAGGAATTCAGGCTGCTGAACAAAACAGCCTTTCTTGAAGAGAGTTGGAGAATTTGGGGGAACATTCCTGTTCAGTGACTTTGGAGCAGCTGTACAGGCCCAAGAGCCTGTGGGTTAATGGGTTGGTTCACCTGAGCCCTGTCACCACTGCTGCCACTAAGGTCCAAAGGAGAGGTGAGGAAATGGGGCTGCATTTCAGAAAGCAGCTAAGCCAACCTTCCTCTTCAGCCTCAGCAGAGGAGGAGTTGGTGTTATATCTTGCATAGACAACACAAACCAAATACTGAAATACAGGGATGGAAACCTTCCAAGTCAGAGTTTAGCCTGTTGAGTTCTTGCTCCTGGGAACAGCTTCAGGATCTCCTCTTTGAGATAAGGCAATAATCCCCATGACTGCAGAGTTTAAAGCTTTCTGACACTTCTTGGAGAACTTTTACACCCAAGTTAGTCACAGAGGAGAGTCTGAGGCTAAGTAGAGCCTCTAATAATGTCAGAGGCTGTTGGATTCTCTGTGCTTGCAGGCAGGATGTGTTGAAGTGTTTTTGTGGTGGGTGTGAAATTTGGTGCTGGTAACCTGCACCTCCTGCTCCCTCAGTCGCACTGGCAGCGTCATGGGAACCTGTGCAGCTGCTGAGGGCTCGTGGAAAGGGTGGGGGGCAGTTTCCACATCCTCCTCCTCTTCCCTTGCACAAGTCCTTCAACATAATTTTCAGCCATGATCCCTTTGGTCACGTGTGGAGATGCTGCTCCTGATTGTTCTGATAACTACAACATAACAAGCACATGGTTATTGCCTGACGTGTGCAACTTCTATGTGCCTCTGTGAGCAGCAGAAGGAAAAATTTACATATTGGAAATATATAATAGCCAGGAAAGGTGCTTATGGCCCATTTTTAATATTGTTTTTCCCTCAACATGGATTTCCTGGTGCCGGAGATCATTCTAATTCATGTTTAATTTTTTCTGTACCGTTTGCTTTATTCACGCTATTATATTTCATTGCATCCAAGTAAAACTGCTGGGTTGGAATGAGTTGGGATAAAACTTTAATAGCTTTAAGCATTTGCACTTCTAGTATGTGATTCTCAGCCTTTCTTTCTCTTGTGTTCTGATGTTGAACATTCTTTGCTTGCTGCTGTGGTTCCCTTAAGAAAACAGTCCTTTGTCTCCAGCTCAGATTCCCAGTTCATTGCCCAGCCTTAGTAATCCCACTTGCACGCTCAGTAGATACGGATGAGACAGATGGAAGAATCATCATTTGTCAGAGCAGAGCATTAACTGGTAGATGGATCCCTGTGAGTTTTCCAGCCCTGTAACTTCTGTTTTCTGTTGAGGCAGGAGTGTTTTTCTTGTCTGCTGTGATTTGTGACTTTTTCATGGAGTTTTGCGTGTTGGGAAAGGAAGGGGAGGATGGTGCATAGACCTCCCCCACAGTGTCTCACAGCCTTAAAAAGCTGTATTAGATCAGTTGTGTTGCTAGTGATTGACTTGATTTCAGGGCCATCTCCAGAGTAAGTGTCTGTTTCCTGTTGTGGTTGGATCATTTTCTCAGGACATCTCTCCATTTGAATTCAGTTTGGGTTCCCTGTTAGCAGAAGGAAAGGACTGACTGCAGCTGTCTCTGAGCCCTGAGCCAGTGGTGGTTCTTGAATTGTCTAATGACTTGTTTAGTCAAACAGGGCCTTTTAAGAATTACCCATGGAATACACTCAATAAATAAGCACTGACAAGGGAATATTCTGGATGCAGGACTAATCCCCTGTGTGTTAATTGGCTCCAGACTCAGAACCCTGACAGAGCTCCCAGCAGAGCAGGCACAGGGATTGTCAGTGCCAGCATCTCCAAGGAGTGAAGCACATGCCAAGGTCAATGCCTTTTCTTAAACTTCCCAGATAATGTTTAAAAAATGAATCCATGTCTAAATTACAAATGTGACCTAAAATAACATAGGAAAAAAGGAATAGAAACTGCAGCTGTTGTGAAGCACTGAAGTAGCTGTGGGGTTTGGACATGGGGCTTTCTCTTCTGTATTCACTAAAAGATCAACTGTTACCTCTCCCAGCTATTTACTGTGTTAGGTGCTGGGATAATTTAACTGTTATCAGGCTGAACTTCAGTGGCCCCTCTTCTCAGGCCTGCTGTCTGCATTATTGTCATTGCAGCCGAGCCCTGCAGTGGGGCCACAGCGACCTTTCTGTGCTGCCCATTTTTAATCCCTTGGCATCAGGGGTGTCTGTTCCAGCACACTCTGATAAGCACAGCAGTAAACAGGAGCTGTGTTCTAACTCACCCTGCTACTGCTGCTGAGCTACTTTCTTTTTAAACTAGATGGTTTGATTTTTTAAATGTGATTGCGTTTAAAAATCTTTTTGTAATAGTAAAATGCAGATTTCTGGCACTGTATTAGGAGACAGGGTGATTTCTATGGCTCTGTTGACTCCAGCATATTTTTCATCCCTTTCTGTCAGGGGTGAGAAATAAATATATACAGAATGGAGTGTGATTGTCCCTGAGCAGGGGTCCAGAGCTCACATCTTGGAGAGTTACTTGCCAAGGAGCTGCATGAGAAGGGACATGAAACTTCTTCCTTCCCTCAGTGGTGTCAAACTGAAATACAATCTGCATTTCTGCTCCACTAAAGCATGCAGGAGCATCTTCAGCTAAAGAATTCATATATTCAGTGTCATTTGCAGACACGAACATGAGGTCAGGAGATGAGAGTCCTGGATCGTGCTTGGTTATGGATTTTATTCACCGTGACTCAGAGCAAGGAATTTCATTTATTCCCTCATGAGCACACCAAATGATAGTTTTTCCTCGTGTTGGAGTGATATGGTAAAACTGTAAACTGCAGATGTTCTGAATGAAGATTTAAATGTGTAAAATACTATGTGGGTTACAATGGTTTTGTTACTTTATTAATACTCCCGGGTTTTGTGTTGTTAATCCCTACCCTGACCTGCCCTTTGAATCATCCCGATCCTGGATTTTGTCCTTTAGCCTGACCAAAGGTGTTTTAAGGTCTCCCCTCGGAGGAGTGCTCAGGACAATGTTCTGAACTGTTTCTCTCCCTTGCATGTAGATTTGATGTGACAGAGTCCATGCTCTGCACTGTAGCCATCCAGCTCCTCACGGGAATGCTGGGGCCCTGGTTCTGGAATTACACGGTAAAGCCTTCGCTTGGCAGCGGCACCGACTGAGCGGGGCAGCACCTTTGTCATGCACTGCTCTGGGCAAAGCAGCTCCTCCAGGGACTTCACCAGTGTTTGATGTTTAACACAAGGAGGAAAGATGCTTGAATGAGAAGGAGAAATTTGATTTCACTGGAAACATTTATTTGAAAGCATCATATTTGATTTGAAACCAAAGCAAAACCTGCCTTTTCAACAAAAGTTTGATTTAAACTTTTTTTTTTATCACAGTTTTGGCTTCACCTAAAAGCCAAGCAGGGCTGTGGAAGCAGCTCTAAGTGTGGGTGTAGAATAATGTTGGAACTACTTTTTAAAAAAACTTCTTTGTTGCTGCCATTTCAATACCTTTCCACCAAAAAAGGAGAATTTCTTGGCTCTTTCAGGGAATTGTCTTGTGTAATAAGAAGTCTGGGTAAAAATGCCTGGTTTAAGCTGTGCAGCTTGATCCCTGTGCTTGTAGCTTCATGAAAAAGTAACTTCCTTTCCAGCTTGTCTTTATTTTCAAAATGCTTTTCCTTATGTCTGTGCTAAATAAATCCTTCTCCCCTCTAGTTTGCTACCCTTAGAAAGGATGTTGTCTTCCTTATTTCAGCTCTTTTTTGTTTTTTTTGTTGTTAATACATTGTATGTGGGTAAGGTTATCATTACGTTATCATTAAAAGTGAATGAATTGGATTCCTTGAAATATTTCATAGATTATGAGATTATTGATGAAGTTTTAGCCTGGAATTTTCCTTGAAATATTTGAGGATATAAGAATAGCTTTTTGATCTCTTTCGTAGAACTGCATCAGATGTTAAACAAAAGTGAGGTTATTTTTTTGGTGGTTGGTTTACATAGCCCTTGTTAAACCTGTGTTGATGCTAATTATTTTCTAATAGTCCTTTTATTTTTCACATAGTAGCTCAGCAAAACCTCTGCTTCCAGGAGATTGTTTAGGAAGATGAATTACTGGCTCTACTTTAGGTGCAGCACCATCAGCAATCTGGTAAATCCCACATGTGTCCAGCTGACCCTGGGAGCTGGGTGGCTCTAAAGGGAGCCAGGTGACATCAACGACTTGATTTTTAAAATACTTTCTTCATAATCTATGAAAGGCTGGAAATAGTGTCAGGAAATGGTAATTGAACAAGCACTAGTCCAAAGGAAGGAAGAGCTTAAATCAAGATTTTAGCCTGTGATATTAACATCTCAACTGACCAAGGAGTTGCTTAGGGCAGAAGAAAATATTGAATGGCATAGTTCTGAAACACTCAGAGTTCTGCAATAATTCCCTGGTGTGATGGTTGTGGGGTGGAAATAACTCAGATTGGGTGATGAAAGGAAATTGTTTGAACTGGAGTAGGACAATTTACATGGGGTGGGAGAGAGAAGAAGGGCAGCTGCAGAGGACCTGGAGCTGCCAGAGATGTCCATCTGCAGCCCTCCCAGCAAAGGAGGCCTTTGCCATCCCAGGAGATACTGGTGAGACTGGTTTTACAGCCAGCTAGGAAGTAGGGTGTGAGGGGGTGGGCCAGGCAGGGCATTTTCCTGGATGGTTTTGTTTAGAGGGACCTTAAAGCTCCTCCCATTCCACCCCTGCCATGGCAGGGACACCTTTGTCTATCCCACGCTGCTCCAAGCCCCAGTGTCCAGCCTGGCCTTGGACACTTCCAGGCATGGGAAAGCTTCTGTGGGCAGCTTGTGCCAGGGCCTCCCCACCTGGACAAAGAGGAACTTCCAGTATCTCATCTGTCCCTGCCCTCTGCAACTGAGAAGCCACTTCCTCCTTGTCCTGTCCCCCAGGCTCTTGTCACTGGCTCCTGAGACAGAACCCCAGGAGTTTGTTGCCTGTGACAGGTGTCCTCACACACTTTAACCCAGTTTTAGGCACTGAGTTACAGGATAGACTTAAATCTATTTAAATTCTGGCATGAGTCATTTCAGATACCTTCTGGCATCTTTAGTTTTAGTCTTAACTCATAACTAAAGATGCTGCTGCTTCCATGGGGTTTACTCAGACACACCAAGCATCAATCACTTATTTACACAACCAGACATCAGGCAGAACAGATTTTTAGGTCACTATTGCACATCTCAGATGGGTAAACTACAGAAAATGCGTATTCATACTCTAGTTGTTTCATGTGACAAACATTTGTACTGAGAAAATATAATAATCTTGTCTTGAAAATAATACAGGGACTGGGACAGTATGAAGTGAGTAACTTGCAAATTCTTGTGTCACAGTTAAACCTTGTACTTGCTGGGCAGGAAAGTTTTATGTTCACCAAGGAGGGGAAAATGTCTTAAATTGTTAATGAGATTTGCTTATCCCTGTAGCGTATAGGGAAATTATTTAGAAGAACCTGAAGGCTTAAAAAGCTGGAAACTAAAAGTATTTGGGAAATCAAAACAGGTTTACTCCATTATTCCTCACATTCATGCTTGAAGTGCCAGAGTTTGAGACCTGCCTCCCTCTCCCTGCAGCTCTGCAACGTCACTCTGCAGTTCTTGTACTGATGGAATGTGACTTTGACATGGAACATTTTGCCTTGGTGATTTTTCAAAGACCAGAATTGGGCTGTTTTAATACAGTTTAGCACAATGATGTAAAGGAATTGCAAATAAAAGTGCTGAGGATGATTTATTCTGGAGACCACTCAGCTTTTTATAGAAAACAGAATGTTAAAATAATAAAGTTCCTGACAATATTTGGCCACAAAAGTGCGTAGAGGGATGGAAACCTATGAGGAAAGACTGTGAGAGCTGGGGATGTTCAGCCTGCAGAAGGGAAGAGTCCAGGGAGACCTTAGAGCCCCTTCCTGTGCCTAAAGAGTTGGAAAGGGCCTTTGGACAAGGGATGCATTGCCAGACAAGGTGGAATGGTGTCCCAGTGCCATGAATGCCAGAGGGCAGGGATGGATGGGGTAGTGGGGAGGAATTCCTCCCTGTGAGGCTGGCAAGGCCCTGGTCCACATTGCCCAGAGCAGCTGTGGCTGCCCCATCCCTGGCAGTGTCCAAGGCCAGGCTGGACAGGGCTTGGAGCAACCTGGGATAGTGGGAGATGTCCCTGCCCGTGCCAGGGGATGGAATGGGATGAGCTTTGAGGTCCCTGATAACTCCAAGCAGGCTGGGGTTCTCTGGATCTTCTCTTATATGGGAAGACTGTACAAATTTGAAGACTGGCAAATAACCTGCATTTCAAATTTGTCACAACAGGGAAAGGAGGATCAATAGAGGAAAACACTGCAGTGTGTGCAGGAGAATCCATGGATGGCAGTGTCACCACAGGAGCTGCAGCTGCCCCTGGAAGCTCTGCAGGAATTCTCCTGTCTTGTGAATTTAGGCAGATATGGAGTGAGGGCTGAAATGTGCATTTTAAAACTTAAAACTTCTATGGTTCCCTGACTTCATTTAAATTAAATCCTTGGGTTTTCTAGTTTTGAGCCTGCGGTTCACTCCCAGTGCAGTGCTGACATTGCCTGACCCTGTCCCTGCCTTCTACAGTGCTGCTGGTTATTATTCTTCCCTAACATCACTCTGCTGTAGAATCAGTACTTCTCAGAATTATTGGGAGTGTTCTCCCCAGCCTTGGCATTGGTGTTCTGTCTGGGCATTTTAGCTTGTTAAATATTGAGTCTGGGCTCTTTGCTCTGTTGTCAGCATCAGCTCTTTGTTGTTGTTCTTTGCCTGGATGTTCCTGCTGATCTTAAACCTCAATTCAGGGTATTCTGTTTATTTTATAGAAGATGAAAAAGCCCCTTGTTTGTTTGAAGAGGGGATTTTTGGAACTTGATTCTTTGTGTCCGCTGAACTTGTACAATAACTTTCCGTCCATCTGTTGTAGTGTGGGAATGTCTTGGGAAAAGGGTTTGTTTCATTTTCTTCATTTAGTGGGGCTTAATGATCCTGCACACAGTGTGCTCAGTGTCAGTGTCTGGGCAGTGCTGACATGACTCAGTTGTCAGGAAACATCAGGCAGCAAAGCTGTCAGTTTGGGGGGAAGTATGGCTCCAGTGATGCCTGAAAATAACCCACTTAATAAAAATATCCCAGTTCAGAGGCTTTAAGAACCTCTTGCAGAATTCATGCTGCTTGCTCTTCCCATTTGTTTTTCCTTAGGACTTCCAGTGTAGTATTTAGATGAGTAAATAAATACAAATACAAGTTGAAAATAGAATCTTTGAACTGGCTGATTCCTTCTTGCTTTGAAATGGTTTTGCTTTCTTAGTGTGGTACCTGCTGGTATGTAATTTAATGTGGTTATAGTAATTGAGGCAGTCCGCAGGAACAAAGGCCCTTCCCTATTTTCTTCTTTTCTTCCCTTATTTTTGTACTGTAATTTGATAAATGATTCATCACTCCAAAATTGTGTTTTTACGAATGTTTACCACGGGAGAGTCATTTGAATATGCAATGGAACTTTATGTAGAGTAAAATATGGTACTAATGATGTCACAGCTAAGCAGGAACATTATCACCCTGCTTTGTGAATAAATTCTCCATCCACTAAAGCAAGTTTGATGTATTTTCCCTCAAAAAGAAAGGCATTAGTCAGTCTCCATTGAAATGGAGCAAGTGCTTTCCTGCAGCCCTGCTTTTTCCTTGCCATTTTGTTTGTCTTCCCAGCTCTACTAGTGTTTAAAAACACTCTCTTGACTGAGGCAATTAATGGATTTTTTTGATTGCTAGCTCATTTTACCTGGGTACAATGCATAAATCCAAGTGAATCATTTAGGTGTAGAATGTCCTGTCTGGATCACCTGACGTGTTTCTGCCTTTCAGGCAGTGCAGATATTGCTTTGCTCACGTCTCTCTTGATAAAACCATTATTGCTTTGGTTTATAATGGCATTCACTTTAGGGGCTGTTTAGGACTTTTATGAAGGCTGTGGCAATCCACTTGTCTGTCATTCCTGTTTATTCCTCCCCAGTCTGGAGCTGCTGTGTCCCACTGACTTAGTGTGTCAGGTTGTGTGGCTTCCAGGGGCTGAGCAGACCTTCCCTGCCCTCTCCTCAGGGCTCCCAACATTCCTGAGGTCACAAAAAAAGCACCAGGAAAGTTGGAGGGCTGGGAATGGGGACAGGAATTTCTTCATTTTTAGTTGGATCGTTTTAGCCAAACCAGTCTCTTGACCCCACTGATGACAGGAGATGGTGCTGGCACAGGAGGGAAAGTGGGGCTGAGCAGGTGTTTTTGGGGGAAGAAAGTGGTTGGATTTTAAGGAACTTGGGATGACTGCTCCATGTAGCAGCATCATAGATGGATCTGGTTCATCCTGTGATTGCACACTTACCTTGAATTCAAGTTAAACCCAGAGAGGAACAGTGTGCCCCTTTTACTGCCTTCTGCTTCCAGATGTTGTGCCATCGGTGGTCCAGCTTTGAGGAGCTGCCTATGGATTTCTGGATTCTTAGACTTCTGTCTAGATGCCACTTGACATCCTGCGAAAAAAATGCACTGAATAATTCCAACATCAGGCATGTGCTTTACTGATACCATTTTAAGTCATCTGACAGTGATATTAATGAGCATGGGATGTTCCCAGGCCTTTTTCCTCCTTAGGATTAAGAATTTATGCTTTCTTTAGGTGGCAGTTTGTTGTTTAGTTTCTCCTCAGTAGGTCTTAATGCTTTTGTCTTCTGTGTTAAGGAGCCATTTTGTATTAAACATGCAGAATATTAAGGTGGAATCGAGGTTAAGATTCATATCTGTTCTACAATAGGAGATTCTTACTGTAAGTTAGGGAGGAATTTTCCACAAATGTCCTTGGCTGCTGGTGCTGTTTCTGTTTGAGTTGGAAAGGCAGAGCACTGGGCAGGGGAGTAAAGATTGTGCCATGGCTGTGTAAAGATAAAACTGTCTCCCTAACCTCAGTTCAGGCACTGCTCTCCATGTATTTGTTGGGCTCTCAGCCTTGTGCAAAGGTTTGTCTGGCAGAATCACTTGGGTTTCCATACATGACTTTACTTTATTGTGCATAAGATTTCTGCTGCCAGAAGAAACCTGGTTTCCTACCCAAGGAAAGCTGTAAATTGGAGTTACCTCCGTGAGTCATTATTCACTGTTTCTGTGAACTTTCTCAGTTTCTTTCTGTTCTTGAGGTGATTGACAGAAGTAGTGAAATGGGCTAAAACACATTCCTGCACTCCTGGAATGGAACTGCTACAGCCCTTCCTTGGTGGGACATACTGAGAACACAGTTCCATGCTGGCTCAAGGGCTGGGATGAAGCAATTTGCATTAAATCAGATGGTTTGTGTATCTCTACTGAGCGTTTTTATTTTTTCCTTGCAAGATACCTCAATGGCTCCATTTGTTTGAGATTTTTTAGAACATTCTTTCCTCAGTGGAAGCTAATTTTTCCCCCAGCCAGTTGTGATTGCCTTGCAGGATTGTTACTGAGCAAATTGAATATAGGCAGGCTCCAAAGGTTATTTCCTGGGTGTCCCATCTCCAGGTTTGTGTAGTGAAAAGCAAATTGACAAAGAATCATAGAATAGGTTGTGTTGGGAAGGACCTTAAAACTCATCTCATTCCAACCCCTGCCATGGGATTTAGATGCAGCCTTGGTATTATCCCTTGTGCATATGGTTGTGCTGCTGACCAGACTGGAGATCCTCACATGAGAGGATCCACTCAAAACTGAAACAAAGTCTACAGAGAAACACTGAGCTGATACTAAAATCCATTCCATGGCATTGCAGCTCGTTTAAGGCAGACACCCCATAATGCTCCCCTGTGCAGGTGATATCAGCTGGCTTTTGTCACAGCAAAGCCTGTGTGTGCAGGGAGGGATTTGGAGTCTTTTAGGTAGAATTATCTAATTGGAAATAAGGATAAGCTGGAAATGGTTCAAACTGACTTGAAGGGTTATTTGTGATGTAGCACTTCAGAGCAAGATACTATTATATGGTTATAATTTATATGTTCTATATAATGTATTTTTATATATAACATACATCTATATGCATGTATGTAGATGTATAAAATGTGTATGCCTATTTATAACATATATAGTGTATATACATGTCACATATATATCACACCAGCAGGTGTATCCTATTCATTTCACTTGTATTTTTATATACTCCTGTTTCTGGCTTTTATTTGTTCACCTGTTTTTCCCTCTTTTTACCTCCAAGACTTTTCCATGCTCCTTAAAACAAAGCCATAAATTCCCTCTTTTCTCCCATTCTTTCTTGCAGCACATCCTGGCTCTGCTGGAACCAGAAGTGGTTTCTCTTCTTGCTACCACTGCACCATTTCCATCAACCCTTTAAGAATTTGTGTTTCTTTTCAAAGCTTGATGTTATTCAGAGACTATTCATATTAAGATAGAGTAGGGAATATAATAGGGATTAAAAGTACAGTTTTAGAATTTTATCATCTGTACTAAATTCTGTTTTTTTGGTGGACAAGGTTAAAACTCAGTATTTATTTGTGCAACTACCACTGGGCATTGAAGAATTCCAATGTTTCCTGTTGATAAAATAGATTTCTGTTATCGCCCTGTGAAGTAAAAATTATAGCACAATTTTGCTCTTAAATTTGAACAGTAAAACTAAAGACATTTTTGCCTCCTAAATAATTTGCAGGTTTTTCCTCCTTTCCTCAGCCTTTTGGGTGTTTATACTGTGCATGACAGAGTTGCGCCACTGAGCTTGCGAATAACTGACTTGAAATTGCTTTGAATAATTTTGCTTTTTGTTTTTTGGCTTTTTATACCTAATCAGAATTGATGTGACTGAAGTACAAATCTTCATAATAATCATGCATTTACTGGCAGTGATTGGAGGACCACCTTTTTGGCAATCTCTGGTAATTTTGCTCATGTTCTTATTTTAATTCTTTGTAATTATCCTGTGGTCACTGAAGGACTCCTGCGCATCTTGAGACAGTTTCACTTCTGCAGGAAGGTTTCACTTTTCCTTATAAAAGGAAACAGATTTTTTAATTCAGATCCCACAGAATTAACTGTGGATTCTGGCTGTACCAGAGTAATTAAAACAAGATTTAGTCTCTAATCCTTTAATACTTAACGTGATTGCAATATTGGTGCTTTGGTATTTTTTATTTGCTTCTGTTTGGGGAAAATATGGAGTAAATGTGGTTGTGTACTCAAACATTCCACTTTTCATGGGAAAAGGAAAACACTGAACAGGTGAAATGCAGAGTTCTGGATTTTGGCAATTGTTGCTTTCATTACCTTTCCTTTATTCCTTGAAACTGTGTGTTCCTGTCCTGGCTCCCTCCTTTCTGGCAGTGTAAATTCTCCTCAAAGCCTGTTAAATGCTGCTCCCCAGACTTGTGAAGCTGGATAATTCCTGTGGGATGCTGAGTATGGCTCCAGCTTGGATCATTTGGGACATGCAAGTAAAGCAAGGAAGCTTAGGGTAACTCATTTAATAGATTGTATATTTGGAGTTGATTTTCCTGCTTGAAGCAAGAAAAGGGCTGCAGTTGCTGGAGTTTTCTCCCACATGCTCTGGAATATGAAAAAGCACAAACACTTTGGGAATATGAAGCTGGGTTCAGCCCTCTGGAAGTTGTTCCTCAGGCAGATGTAACTGCAGTGTATCTGGACAGCTCCAAGCTCCAGCTGGGATCCAGCCCTGTGAGAAGGACTCCAGGGTCTGAGTTGCCTGCTTGGCTGTGGCATTTGAGGATTGGTGACAGGAGAAGTTCCTGGAGGAAGCAGCTCTGTGTCTGTTTGCGTGGTCTCTTCCATGCTCCTCACTGTTGCTTCCATGAGCCCTTAGCTGGCCTCTGCTCTGGCCTGTTTCCTCATCATTTTATTTTTTAAATCCCAATTCATTCTGCACAAAACTGATGGAATGTACTCTGTAATCCTGGCAGTAATTTTCTGGCAAAATATTCCAGACTTGCTTTAATGCCAATTCTGGCAACTGCTCCTGACTCTCTCCACTGCTTGCTGCCACTTGGTTATTGCATGCCGGGGCCACTCCCAAATGAAATCTGGAATCGTGGAATGGTTTAGTTTGGAATGGACCTTAAAGCTCATTCAGTCCCACCCCCTGCCATGGGCAGAGATGCCTTCAACTAGACCAGGTTGCTCCTAGCCCTGTCCAACCTGGAATGCTTCTTTCCCAAGGTTTACCTGCATTCTGCAGCTCTCTGGGCAATGCAGCCTTCCCTCCGTGATCATCTTGGAGAGTTTAACAGAGAAAGTGATTTGCCTGTAAAAGATGTGACTGGTGATACTTCCCTGCATTGCTGACTTAGTTTTGGGAAGTTCTGCCTCCATGTGACATTGGATGAAGCCCCTAGAATCACCAGGAAGGATGGAATAATTGCAGGGACTGTAGTGATACATAGAATACCAGACAGCCTTGTCTTCTAGTGTCCTCCAAATTAAAATTCAGGGACTACAGTGCCACTTAGTAGGAACATTTCCCTTTCCCCCTTCTCAGAGGGAAAAACTAAAGATAATCTGATATTTGCTTGATTTTGTGGCTTCCCACTTTTGGCTTTGTTGCTCCCATTTTGTACATGGAGGAATTCAGCAGGTGCTGGCTTTTAAATCTACTCCTGGCTTTCCTCTGCCAAATTTCTGTATGGGACTGTTTCTCATTAATTTTTTCTTCAGACATGTTTTGCACTGATGCAGCTGCTGTGGAGGCCAAAAGGAGGGTGTTAAGAACCCCAAACTGGCCCAACTGGGCGTTGCAATGGTGTGGTGTTATCTTTTCCTTCTCTGAGCATCCTTCTCCAGTGGTCTAGTGGTAGCTGGGAGTTCATGGGGTGGCTTTTGCAGCCAACTCCCTTTGTCTTGAGGACATGTCAACCTTAATGTCTTTTGACTCCTGTAATGGAGTTTGCTACTGTTTCCTTTTGCTTGTAAAAGTCAATCCATCCTGTTCTTTAAATACCAAAGGATCAGTTCCAAGGCAGAGGCCAGCACGGGTACCTGCTTTTAGAAGAGCTTGAGGAGTCCTGAGCCTCCTGACATTAATGGATGATTACAAGTAGTGCTCTAGTCTGGCAATTCAGGCTTTCCCTTTACTTGTCTTTATTCTTTCTCTACAATCTTCTAGGAAATGCCTTTTTTTTTTTTTTTTTTTGGCCTTAGCAGGGCAGCCTTAGCAAGGGAGAAATATATTTGAATGCTATGAAACTGGGCAGGGTTTGGGGAGAAGGCTGAACAAGGCATGAAGGATTAAATCTCCTCTACCTCTTAATTATGCCCTGGAAAGATCAAGAGATTCCATTGTTGAATGGAATAGAAAACTTAGGATCTTCAAGAACGATCTTCAGGTTCTGGGATTGTTTGGACAATGCTCTCAGACACAGGGTGGGATTGTTGGGGTGTCTGTGCAGGAACAGGGGTAGGACTGGATGCTCCTGATGGGTCCCTTCCAACTCATAATATTCCGTGATTTACCTGCTGAAAGGACTCTGAGGGTGTAATTAAAGAAAAATAGAAGCAACTTGACCTCTTTGGGTTTCTGTTCCTGGCCTCATTGGGGAGCTGAGCGTTTATTCAGTTGAGTAGCATGACTTCAGTTCCTGAATAAAAAGCTTTTAGTAGTTGAATAGATACAGTTGGGAGGGTTTGGATAGTTATCTCTAAATACTTGCTTCCATAACATATTTCCTGTGGTTTACTTTGGACTATGCTTAATTTCTAGTTTTTCCTGTTCTGCTTGAAACATGGCTGTTAAAAACGAAGGAAACTTTCGAAACTGCCTGTGCTTGTTCTCTTCTTCTTTAGCAACCTTATCCTTCCTCTCCTGGGTCACTGACTCTGATCTGACTTGTCTGATCTCTTTGCTTGCCTTGCTTTGTGCAAAAGATCAGATCCAGTACCTGAAAGGGTTTCTCTGACCATCCCAAGTGTCTCTTGTTCTGCCCCGTTTGATCTTGACTGCAGCTTCAAGAAAGGTGATGATTCTCCTCCCTGGGATGATTTAGAGCAAGTTCTTGGTTTCTCTGCTTTTGGTGTCTCTTCTCTGGTAACTGAACATAAGTCTGGCTTTCTGGGAAGCTTCATGGAAGGATTTTTGGAAAATACATTTTTCTCTGTAGAAATGTCAATCTCTGTATAGCAGAGAGAGAAGAGCAAACGTTGTGCTGGAAAGTGGAGTGTTTGAGTGCACCTGAAATATGAACCCAAACTGCAGTTTGTGCATATTTTAACTTCTTGTCTCTCTTCCATTAAGATTCCAATACTGAATATTCAGGTGAAAATATTCCCAGCTCTTTGTACTGTGGCAGGAACCATATTCTCCTGTACAAACTACTTTGGTGTGATCTTCACGGGTGGAGTTGGCAAAAATGGATCCACTATAGCAGTGAGTACCTTGTGCTGCCAGTTCCTCCTCCTCAGCACAGAGACTCTTCAGCCACAGTTTGTATTTAACAGAATCCCTCCTCCATGGGAAATATTTTCCCTTCAGTTCTTTGCTGGCTTAGGAAAAACAAGTTAATATTCTGTGTGTAAGAATAGTAGATTTAGGAGTAAAAGTTTTAATTTTTTTGATTAAAAGTACTCATTGTACTTTGATATTTGCTTTTGAATTAATGAGAAACCAAGTTTACAAATACACCCCTCACTGAAGAGTTCATAGAAGAAAAATCCTGTGCAAAAATCCATTCAGAAGGAAATTTTTCAAGAAGATTCTGGGTTTGATCTTTCTGAAAGATCTATGTTATTTATATTAGCAATGTAAAAGAACAAGTGGAGGTGTTTGCTCAAGCACCTTCTGTTGCAGTGTTCTTGCTGCCTAAAACCTGATTTTTTTCTCCCAGCATCAGAAAGTTTCCACCACATTCTCAGCTGCTGCGTGCTTGTTTCACCACTTTTTGTTCTTTTTACCACCAGCATTCAGAAAGAAGTTTCTAATGTGATTTTACTTTTAACCTCTCATGGCACACCATGTGAGGGCCTCTTTGAGGTTTCTTTGCAATGTGCACATTTTATTAACCTCATGCTTTAATTCTCACCATAGGGAACAAGTGTCCTCTCACCTTTTCTCCATATTGGCTCAGTGATTGCCTTGGCTGCAATGATCTACAAGAAATCTGCTGTGCAGCTCTTTGAGAGGCACCCCTGCCTCTACATCCTGACTTTTGGCTTTGTATCTGCCAAGATCACAAATAAACTGGTGGTGAGTGTGTCAGAACCTTTCCAAGTCTTGTTGCTGGGGAACTTTTTGTAGATTATGGAGCTCTCTGGGTATTCCACTGAGTAACTTGGACTTGTTTGTGCACTGAAGAGATATTTGGGCTTTGCTTTAGGTAGCCTGGAGGTGCAGCAGAGTCTTTTTCTCTGTAAAGTTTGAAAGGGCAGTGGAAAGTGGTTGCACAGGCAGCACCAGGACAGCTCAGAGCTGTTTCTCCCCCTTCCCCAGCTGTTAATTCATGCTCTTACAATGTATTTGTGCACATGTGTGAAGAGCTGGGCTGGAACAGAGGTGCCTGGAATCCCCCTCAGATGCAAAGGGGAAAAAAGTTTGGCAGAAGGAAAGGAGGTGATGGAGCTGCTGAGGTTTGGAACACTTGCTGAGAGTTTAACTTGAAGAATTGGAGGAAAATAAGGGTCAAAATCTTTAACAGGTTTGTACAAGGGTGGAGGTGTCAGTGAATGAGGGTTAAACAGGTCCTGCCTCAGATGCCATCCCAGTTCTGCAGGCCTCTGTTGGGCTACTGTGAGCTGGGTCAGTGCTGGACCTAACACAGTGGAAGAGTTTAAATTCCTAGTGGAGGAAGAGTTTAAGCTCACAATGGAAGAAGAGTTTCTTTTTCACCAGGCCTGCTTTGGTGCTCAGTCCCATGGCAGCCATGCTGTGCAGTGAGGATGGGTTCTGTGCACGTAGGGAGGTCAGAAGGGCTCACTGAACACCAGAAATGTTCATCAATTGTAACTAGAGGGAGGTGGGGATCCTTATGGAATGGCAGAAAAAGAGGTGAAGAGAGAGGAACACCAAGTGTCCTTGACTTTTAAAGCTCCAGCAGCTGTGAGTGTTTGTTTCCAGGCTCAACTTTAAAATTTACCAGTATGCTTCCATTTCACTGTTTGCTTTCTGGCAGGAGGAAGAGGTGAGCTGGAAAACTTGTTAGTTTTTATTTCCTGTGCTACTTTCTCTGCTCTAATAAAAGGTGCCCCTCTTTAAACTTTGCATCTCTGTAGCTGTGGAGCACCATGGTTCAAACAATATTGTTACTGCCACTTGGGTATTTGATATTTTGCAGTAATGTGGCTTGAACTGTATGGTTTTGGCTTTGTGTATTCTGAAGTCACTCTGCCTTGACTGGCACATGTTTATTTCTTAAGCTTCTCTTTTTTTTTTTTTACTGCAGGTTGCCCACATGACCAAGAGTGAGATGTATTTGTATGACACAGCATTCATAGGCCCAGCATTGCTGTTCCTTGACCAGTATTTTAACAGCTTTATTGATGAGTACATTGTCCTCTGGATTGCCCTGGTAAGTCCAGGCTCATTTCATTAATTAGCTCTGCCACTGATGTGTTGGCTGTGTCAAATGAATCCCCTGGAGGGGGGTTGGTTTGAAGCTGGTGCAGAGCTGAGCAGGGTCACAGTATCCCTGGTTTGGTGTTGGGACCATCCTGGGCACTGTCTTTAAGGGATGGTCTGGGGGAGGGCATGAAGGCACTCCCAGTCAGTTTGCAGAGGACACCAGTTTGGGTGGCATGTGGATCTTCTGGAGGCATCTGGGCTAAGGCCAAGGCCAGCGGTGGAGGGTCACCTATGGCCAATGCCAGGTCCTGTCCTCGAGTCACAACAGCCCCATGGAATGCTCCAAGCTGGGGTAGGAGTGGCTGGAAAGCTGGGAAAGGATCTGGTGGTGCTGGTGACAGTGGCTGGGTATGAACCCAGTGTGCCCAGATGGGCAGTGGCACCTGGGCTGTTGCAGCCATGCTGTGTCCAGAAGGCCCAGTGTGGTGGCACTGCTGGGGACAGTGCCTGGGGACAGCTCTGGGCCCCTCCTGGCCAGAGAGACACTGAGGGGCTGCAGCGTGTCCAGGGAATGGAGCTGGGGAAGGGTCTGGAGCCCCAGGAGCAGCTGAGGGAGCTGAGGGGGCTCAGCCTGGAGAAAAGGAGGCTCAGGGGGCCCTTCTGGCTCTGCACAACTCCTGACAGGAGGGGGAGGTGGGGGTGGTCTGGCTCTGCTGCCGGGGAACAAGGGCCAGGACAGGAGGAAACGGCATCAAGCTGGGCCAGGGGAGGTTCAGGTTGGATATCTGAAAAAAAAAAAGACAAAACCACTGAAAGAGTTAATCAGGCATTGGAATAAATTGCCCAGGGCAGTGATGGAGTCACTGTACCTGGAAGTGTTCAGGAGGTGTCTGGATGTGGCACCTGGGGACATGGGTTAAGAGTGATTATGGTGGCTGTGGAGTGATTGTGGGCCTCGGTGACCTTGAAGGTTGCTTCCAACCTTGCTGACTGGGATAGTTTAAAATTTCAAAGCACTGTAGCAAATATTCAAAGCTTAGATTAGAGTATTTTGCAGATGAGTGTTGCTGCCTCTGTAGCAGGGGCTCTGTGCTGTGCCTTAAGCTCTGGAATGTCTGTCGTGGCTCCAGCACCCATCAGGAAAAACATCATAAATTCAACTTATCTGGGCTTATCAAATGCTCAAGTTTAATGTACAAAAACAGTGTAAACCTTTTAGTAAAATTGTATTGATATAATGTGAAAAGATGTTGTGTGTGTGGTTATCACCATTCAGTGTTAATGGGGCCCTCCACAGTATTTCTGTAGCTGCTGTAACTCTTTCCACTTTCTGATTGTAGAATTAAGAGTCTGTCTTTCCTTAGGCTGGAGGAAAACCCAGGCATTCCCAGAAACTGTTTAGGGAGTGACACCCCATCCCTGGAGGTGTCCAAGGCCATGTTGCACAGGGCTTGGAGCAACCTGGGACAGTGGAAAGTGTCTCTGCCTACGGCAGGGGTGGAGCCAGATGGGCTCTAAGGTCTCTTCCATCCCAAGCCAGTCTGTGATTCCATGGTTACTCCTGGAGCTGGAGATTCCGCTCAGTGGAGTGCAGTGCTGTGGAGGGTGGGCTGTTACCCCTGTGTGGGGCACAGGGAACATGTGGGTCTAAGTGTGGGTGTTTTTCCCTGTGCAGATCCTGTCCCTGTTTGACCTGCTCCGATACTGCGTCAGCGTGTGCAACCAGATCGCCGCCCACCTGCACATCCACGTGTTCCGCATCAAGGGCTGCCCCCCGCACTCCAACCACCACTAGGGCTGGGAGCTGCCTCAGGGGCATGGAGAACCAGTTGGGTTTCTACAGGAATGGATGAAGACTCGTAGGAGACTAAGGCTAAAAGCAGATAAGAACAAAGTAATTTATAATAATCAATGTTGTATAACTTTACTTCTTTGTTATCAGTAACACTCCTTAACTAGTCTCCTGCCTGAGAGAGTGAATTCCAAGTACACCCTAGTCAACTCTCCATGTAGTCAACTCTGTTGGTTCCAAGCCTGGGAAAGCATGCAGGAAGTAAATGCTCTGTCTTTGTAATTACCTTGATTACAAATTAATCTCTATATGGTGAATGGATCCCCACCAACTGGAGTTTCTAATGTAGTGTAATAACAGCTGCAATCTGACTTGCTTTTAATTTTAATATTTCATCATCTCTTAGTGAAATACTTGTTTAGTGTCCACTTGGAATTTATTTACTAAAGACTTGAGCTGGTAAAAACCCAGAGATATCTCACTAAGTTGTGTGGCTGCAGCAGCTGCCAGGTGGGAGCCAGGCTGGGGTGGTTTTTGCTTGTGCATTGCTGACAAAGCGGTTTCATGCTGAACAGGGTCCTGCGAGCCAAGGGGTGCCCGGCATGCAAAATAGTGTGGTATCTTTGTCAATTAATTTTATTTTTTTAAATAAACATTATCTAAAAAGACAACTTATTTCTCAATTTTCTTCAGTGGAAAAGACTATAAGAAAAAAAAATTACTGTTTACTTTTTTATGTATAAAACTTAAGCAAAATTTCCTTTCTGCTCTTAATAAATAAGAATTCTGAGAGCAACAGTTGTCTTGAGATGTATGTGTTGCTCTGTCCTGTTTAGACTGGCGAATGACAAACCTGCCTGTGGTTTAGAGTTGTTTTCCAGTGCTTTTACATGCAGCATGCTATCATTTCAGGATCTCCGAGAGCTTTGCCTGCTAGAATACCCTTTTAACTGTGGTGAGCTGCATGAGGGACACTGAGATTATTGGAGGGTTTAATTGCATGTTAATTAAGTTTACTTGGTGCCACAGGCCCTGGCACTGAGGGGAGCTTTAGCCCCAGAGCAAAGGGGCTGAAGTACTGAGCAGGGAGTGTCTCCAAGCAGGATCTGCCTGGGCTGTGTGGCAGTGGGGCAGGAAGGAGAAATGCTGCTCCCTTCTCCAGGCGTGTCCTTCACAGGAACAGCCATTCCCAGGCCATGCACACACACCTACCTCAGAGGAGGAAAGACAGGAAGGGCCTCCTGGATGATGGATGTGAAAAATGAGGTTCACTTGGTAAAAATTAAAAGTTTCATAAAAAAGGACAAATAGACAATCAGGAGATAATAAGAACAAAAGTGTTCTTTTACAGGTGCCTGGGTACCTCCACATGGGATTCACCATGCAGGCACCCTGCTTAACAAAAGACTCATCCCTTAAAAACACTGATGTGTTGAGAATTCATACATTACACACATGATTCAAACATTCCTTTCAAATCACAGGTGCTCTTGTTTAATCTCAACCCCCTCTTCTCCGTTCCATCTATAAACCTCATGGTCTTCTAATGGCTCCATTCAGTTGCAGGGCTATGCCATAAATCTTTTCTCAGAGCTTTTTTAGGGTTTTTGCTGGTATCTCTTATCAAGCTAGGATACTGTGAAAAAAATTCTTTATCTTCTCTATTTCTCGAGCTAATTACAAAAGGGTCTTTATATAACATAGTTTCTATTTTACTATTATTCTATTACCTAAAAACTGCATTTACCATATTACTGAAAAAAACTATATGAATACAGCATAACTTCCCAACATAACACGGGATATTCATTTTAATATGTGTGAAAAGCCAATTATATAATATGCATTTATAACAATGTACTTCCAGTAAGGTTTATTTCAGCGTGCCCAAGGGATCAGGGACAGAAGACAAGACCATGGGCTCTGCACAGGGGTTAAGGATGGTCTGAGGGCACAGGGGTGGTACAAAGGCAGGGCAAGGGGCAGCAAACCCATGGGGGGATGAAGGAGGAACAATTGGGGTGGGCAGGGTTCAGTGGCCATTGGGGCAGCAGCCTAAGATGGACTGGCAGTTCTGCAGGGCACCATGGGGGAAGTCTTCTCTCAGCCCAGGCAAGGAAACTGTGGTACATTCTTCCAGGGCAAAGCCTGGAAGTTTCCCTGGGGGGATTTTTAGGGTTCCCACAGCTTGAGGAAGATGCTGGGGACAGAGCTGGAAAGCTGGGATCCCATGTCTGAAATCCCTGCCCTCTAACCATGGAGCATCTCTCTGAAGGTGGGAGGGAAATTCTCTGTGCTGGGAGGTTGGGCCTGTGGACAACGACATGGTGTTGGAGGAATTAAACACAGCTCATGGTCAGAAAAAAACCCCAAAACCCCTCACACCTCAATAACAATAAAACAAAACCTCTGTCAGCTCTTGGAAGTGCTGACGTAGATTTCCTATGATACCCCAGTGATTAGAAAATGTGCCCAGGAAGTGGAGAGAAAACTCAGTTCCTGCAGTGCCTGGAGAGGTTTGAAACCCTTGTTCCCTCTCGCTGGGCAGTGCTCAGTGCCCAGCTGCCAAGGAGTGAGAGACTGGGCTTGCTTGTGCCCTGGCAGGGACAGGACTGGAGGGGACATGGAGGAAGGTGGCTCTGGTTTAGTGGTTGCAGCGTTTGTGGGGAGAGACCAGGCTGGCCCTACTGGGAACTGGAGCAGAGGTGCCAAGTCCTTTGGCTCAGCCTTGGCACAGGGAAGTGACCAGTCCTGTGCATTCTGTGCTTGAAGAGTCTTGGTTCCTTCCTCTGGGGTGTCAGCAAGTGAGCTGGATCATGTGGCAGCCTGGGGGCACTGAGAGAATCAGGAACATTCTTGGGATGAGGAGGAAACTCCTGTAACTTCTGCACTCCACCCTTGCACTCCCACTTTGAATCTTGTGAGCAGCAGTTTTATGGACAAGCACGGGTGAGGGTTCTTTGGGGACCTGGCCCTGTGCTGGGGGTCCCCTCAGGGTCCCTGCCAGGCTGCAGCAGAGTGAAGGGGTTAATCAAACCCTTAAGTTTTTGTTAAGAGTTAAGAGTTAATCAAACAATTCCTGCATTTTGATACTCCTGAGGCAGCTCCCAAGTGTCCTGGAGCTCTGCTCTAAGTGCCTTGGTGCCGGGAGCATCTCCGTGTATGAGGTGACAGCTCTAGAATGACATTTTTAGGTATAAGTGGAATTCAGGGAACTCATTAATTGAGTTTTAATTGCAGTGAGCTGGAGAAAGGGTTGATCTGGACAATGTAGCCTCTTTCAAGGGGAGCAGGTAAGAGTCTGCAAGGGAAGAACATGAAAGGGTTTGAACGTGCCCTTTACAAACCACGTGTTTCCTTTCATCAACGTGAAGTGAGTGCAAAGCTGTTGCTTGGAAAGTCCCTCCCTGGAGTGTGAGTGGTTTCCTTGAATCAGAATCAGTCTGGTGGTTCATCAAGTCCAACCTCTGACCAAACACCTCCGTGCCAATTTACCCATGTAAACAAGGAGATTCCTGCTCTCATTCCTCTGATTAGGCCACTCCAAATAATTTGT
Source organism: Cisticola juncidis (assembly GCA_013400215.1). Lineage (NCBI taxonomy): Eukaryota > Metazoa > Chordata > Aves > Passeriformes > Cisticolidae > Cisticola > Cisticola juncidis. Next base: position 202,865 of record VXBR01009955.1, on the reverse strand, counting down.
TACTGATACTTGAGAGTGGAGAAGAACCAAAGCCTTTAGAAGGCTGTGCAGGACCAGACTTCTGTGTGCAAAACTAAAGCCTGTTGCTGTTCAGGAAATGCAATAGGACACCTCTTTTCTAAGCTTTTCACTCCCTAGAAGTTTGGATGCCCCCAGCCAAGAAAAAATTCCATTTCTCTGCTGATGTAGTTTCAGTGTTATCGGAACGGTCACTGCTGGCAATCCAAGCCCTCCAAAGTGCTGCTGTGTCTCTGGATATGGTAACAGAAAATGGAATGAATGACCTTTCCACCTGCCTTGTTTGTGGCCATGGGTCACACCAGATGTGCTTGTGGGGTTGAGAAGGGGAACAGGGGATTTGTGGGCTCAGTTCAGTCTCATGATGTGCTCTTTCACTTTCTGTTGTGTTGAGAAGACACTCAGGAGAAAGAACTTCTGCAGCAGCAGCACCTGGGACTGAGAACACACCCTGTTAAAAAAATACAGTTCTGCTCTGCAGGTTTTCCTCTCTGTAAAGAGAAGCTGGAAATTTCCACTGGGTGTGCTGTTGGCTCTTTAAGAACTGCTGAAGGAATTCCCTTGCTCTGATAAGGGGTTTAACACAGGAAAGGGGCAGGTCAGGATAACTCAGGGCCTCTTTCTGTGTCATCAAAGTGTCAGCTTTGTTTCAAAGTGCTATTTTCTTCCTCTTCCCATCCTATCCAGCTTGCCCCGGTACCTCCAGTGCTACTGTGGCCTAGCTGTGAGTGTGGAATGGAGCTTCAGAGGAGTTTAATCATTTCCAGAGGGTGAGGACTTCAGCAGTTCAGAGGTTATGGCCAGGTGGGCTGGGAGTGGGGTGGAAGCCAGGGCAGTTCCTGGCCTGCACTGTCACCCCTGAACCCTCCCAGGACTGTTTGCTGGCACTGAGGCTGCTGCTAGAGGGTGACACATGCCAGAGCATGAAAGGATCTTCCCCAGAGCAGCTGCATAGCAGAGACTGAGTCCCAAATCAGCAGCAGAGGCTGAGCTGCCTGCTGGCCAGGCCCCAAGTTTTTTGGATGGTGTGAGTTGGCCAGTGCTCTGCTCGAGCTATGTTAAACATTTAGCAGAATAAACGAGCTCTTTCCAATTCAGGGAAATATTTCTTGGCGTTGTTTTATTTACTGTTGTAGGCTTGGATCAAGTGTTGGGCAAATCTCGAGCAGGAAGAAGGGTTTAAAAATACGCTGTGGGTTCTGCTGATGGGCTGCAATGTGACCCAGCCCTGCTGTCCCTGCTGCCAGCAGCCCCAGCTGACTGAGCCTTCCCAGTGTGTCCCCAGCAAACACTCTGGCCACCCTTCGGCATTAAAGGGAGGGGATTAAAGCCAGAACTTAACAAATACCTTAAAAAAAAAAAAAAAAGAGAGTGACTTTTTACACAAGGAAAGAGTGATAGGATAAAGAAGAATGGATTTAAAATAGGAGAATTTTAGATGGGATATTAGGAAGAAACTCTTCCCTGTGAGAGCAGTGACGCCCTGTACAGGTGGCCCAGAGCAGCTGTGGCTGCCCCATCCCTGGAAGTGTCCAAGGCCAGGCTGGATGGGGCTTGGAGAGTCCTGGGATGATGGAAAGTGTCCCTACCATGGCAAGGGCTGAGACTGGGTGATCATTAACATCCCTTCCAACTCAAGCCATTCTGGCATTTTATGATTGTAAGGCAGCTCCAGCGCTTTTGAAGCTGAAGTTCACCCTAGCCTGACAGCTGGAGCACTGATTGCATTTGAAAATTTATATATTTTTTGATTTAAGGATGTGTTTTTGTGTATCGATGTTCAGCAGTTGAAGAATAACTTTCTGGCAGTTTTTTTCTCCAGGAGGAATTAAGCAATCACACAGTCCAGTCCATTGGATGATTTGTAATTGTTTCTAAAAGAACTACTCCCAAAACGACAACCACTTCCCAGTTTCTCAATGAGATGGTGTTTGGCTTCACAGCCAAAAGGTTTGGCATCTCCTCACAACACAATGAACAAGCTGGAGAAGGGTGAGACAAGTGGCAGTTTCCAAAGAGATTGCTCGTGGTAGGCACCCTTAATTTTCCACACCATTTTCTGCTGTCAGTTGAACTTTGAAAAATAAATATTACAAAAAAAAAGAAACCCAGAAAAGTACCACTGACTTTTAATTGCCTGTAGTTAACCCTGTATTCTTTCTACCCATGAAGGGGAACTTGTGGAGCCAGAGAAGACACCCCAGTGCCAAAAATCCCCTTTTTTCCTAACAAATAATTTCTGTTCCCCTCCAAATACATTTAGGGGCTGAACAACAAATCAACTATTTTCTTTCAGCAGGCCTGGAGACTTTCACTGCTATTTGTGCCCTATGTCCAGCTGTGTTTCAGTCACAATTGTGCCTGACTGGATGTAGGGTTTGAAAATAAATGTCCTTTCTCTCTCTTGTTTGGGTGCATGTTGCCCAGCTCTGAGAGTAAAAGCCAACTGGCAGCCTGGTGGATTTCAGTGCTTGCACAAAATCCCCCACTGGGGCTTCCAGTACCACTGCAAAAGTTGTGTTAAACTGGATTTGGAGCCACAGGAGGAGACATCAAGGTGGTCAGAGGGATGGAGCAGCTGTGCTGTGAGGGAAGAGTGAGAATTGGGTTCACTTTGGAGAAGTTTTGGGGTGACCCAGTTGTGTGCTTTCAGTACCTGAAGAAACCACAAGAAAGATGGAGAGAGACTGTGGACAAGGGCCTGGAGTGACAGGACAGGGGGAATGGCTTCCCCCTGCCAGAGGGCTGGGTTAGGTGGGATATTGGGGAGAAATTCCTCCCTGTGAGGGTGGGGATGCCCTGGTACACCAGAGAAGCTGTGGATGACCCTGGATCCCTGGAAGCATCCAAGACCAGGCTGAATGGGGCTTGGAGCAACCTGGGATAGTGGAAAGTGTCCTTGCCCATGGCAGGGGGTGGAATTGGGTGATAATGAACATCCCTTCCATCCCAAACCAGTCTGAGATTCCTTGATTCCAGGGTAGTTTTGGTATTTTGATGCCTGTGGGTGCCAAGTGATGTGACAGCCTGGCTGTAACATCCCAGAGAGGAGGATGAAGCTCTGCCTTCGTCGGAGCCTTTACTGGGAGAGGTACCTGGCTTGGTGGGTGGGACCAGTCAGTTCTGCAACCCCAGCCCAGCTTCCCTGCTGCAATATTTATTTCCTGGCTCAGTGTATTCAGAAAGGAGGAGAACCATCATTTAGCTTTAATCTGCTGCAGGCATCACATTTCAGAGAGGAATTGCAAGGTTTTAAGAGAAGTTGGCACCAAGACCAGACCCAAGGAGGATGGTGACACGTTTTACTCTGGAATAGAACAAATCCTTCCTCCCTCCCTGAAGCTGTTGATCAGCTGTTTCCCCCTTGACACCCCACAGCCATGTGGCCTTCACAGTTTGCTCCAGCACAAATAAATAACCTGCTGGAAATGAGTAATTTTTTTTCCTTAGAAAGACAAATTTGGCTCTGTGTGGCACCAGTGATGAGGCAGCTGCGAGAGAGGAAACCACTAAACCCCCCCACCTGCTCCTGCTGGTGTTTAACAATGGCTCAATAAAACAATATAAAACAGTTGTTGAAAACAAAACCCCAGGGACTGTGCAATGGGATGTTCCTTATTTGCAAACCCCTGGTTTGTTTTAATGAGAGGTAACACTATTTCCTACTCATCCTTTTTTTTTTCCCCTTCTAATAATTACTCTAAACCTCTGTTGTCCTGCAGCCAGCCCTGGCTGCCCTTCCTCTGTGTGAGGTGCTGGGGGGCCAAGCACTGGGAGTCACAATCTGTCCCTGGAGCAGCCTCGATCAGGAAAGAAATCCCAGCCTGTGCTAGTTCTGTGCAAAGAGTTTTCCAGTGCAATGATGCCCTGAGAAAGAAAGGGTAGGACTGGTGCTCAGGGCTGCCGAGGCAGCTCAAGAGTTCCAAGTGGGCAGGAACAGAATCCAGTGTGGTGCTGCTGGCAGGGATGTGTCAATCCCAGTCCTGCTCCTCTGCTCCCAGGCTGGACTTCAGGAGTCCCTTTGGTGCTTCTTCTGTTCATGGTACTCTGTTATTTTCTGCTGGAAATATGCTGTGGAGGAGAAAAGGCCATGCGTGAGGTGCTGGCGTTTGGAATGGGAGGTACAGGGCTGCACAGCCTGAATGCTGGGAATGTTTGTGCCCTAAACCATCCTGGGTTATGGACATCTGCACCCAGAGAGGACCTGGGGGAAATGTGGAAATGAAGTGTCCAGGGCAGGTTGGATGGGCTTGGAGCAATGTGGGATAGTGGAAGGTGTAGAACAAGATGCCCTTTAAAGGTCCCTTCAATGTAATTTTTTGGAATTCTGGGATTATATAAGTCTATGAAATGGAGATGGTTGTGATGCCACCCATCCCTCTCACCCAAAATAGGCTTTATTATGCTGGGTTAGCAAGAGGTTTTACCCCATGTGTTCACTCCTGTTCAGTTTTGTGTTTCCCACTAGCAAGGACGGGAGAAAGCAGCAGACACAGGAAAAAGCCAGAATGGTGATGTAGACTGGGAATACAATGAGAAAAACAGGGATTGTGCCATTCCTCTCTCCCTCCCCAGGTTTGCCCTGTAAGGTCTCACATAAAAGGGCAGTGAAGCAGCACCTGAGGCAGTGCCAGCAGGAGTCCCCTGGGCTGGCAGATCCCAGCCCAGGATGTCTCCATCCACCAATACAGGTTTTGGGTGGTTTCCTCCACCTCCACTGCCCATTTGTTTTTGTCCCAGGCTGGGGAGAGGCTCAGCTCTGCCCTGTGCCCTGTAAATCCCCAGGAAGGGGGAAGGACCAGTCCTGCTGCCACAGAGCTAAGGCTGAGCTGAGTCAGGCTCCTGGCAGCTGCTGCTGTGCCCAAGCCAAATGTTTGTGCTGCTGCAGTTTGTTTGCCTCAACAAGGAGCTCCCAGTGAGCTGGCCCCAGCTCCAGGCCAGTGTGACAAGATCTAAAATGAATCATAGAATCCAGAATCCCACACTGGTTTGGGTTGGAAGGGACTTTAAAGCTCATCCTGATCCAAACTCTGCCCTGGGGAGGGAACCCTTCCACTGTCCCAGTTTGCTCCAAGCCCCATCCAACCTGGCCTTAGACACTTCCACAGATAGGGAGTCACAAATGAGGATTTTTTTTTTTTGCTTGACAGGGATGGAGAAGTGAGGCCATTAGAGCAAACAGGATCTGCTCAGTGCCCTGAGCACCTCAGCTTGGGCTGCATCCCATCCCTGCCCCTAAACCAACCAGCCCAGGGTTCCACAGAGCTCACCTGACAGGCGAGGGGATGAGAAATGAACCATTACCTTCCTGTGGGATCCTGCTCTTCTCTGCTTCCTCAATAAATAGGGAGAACATGTTGGTCTTCACAAACTTCTTCAGGAGCCTGCGGCAGCTCTTGGAGGCCACGGCCTTGCAGAAGGGGCGTTCCTGGAAGCTCCCGGAGCCGCTCCTGCCCCACTTGATGTGGGAGCCGTAGTGCCCCACCAGGCGCACAAAGAAGAGCACAAAGGCCTCTGACACCAGGGTGTTCACCTGCTCCAGGGCTAGGAGGGGACACAAGAGGCAGGGAGGGGCCCTCTGAGCTGATGGTTTATTTTAACCCAGTCTGCATCCCAAGGAATTGCTTAGGGCCTTCCTCTGCCACTGCCAAAGATCAGGCTGATTTTGCTGAGGGATCCCCTGGCTTTCCAGGGTGTTGCTTTCTGGGGTGGCAGCATCTTAATGTTCTAAATACTAGCAAAAATCCATTTTCCCAGCAGAATTATCTGTTCCTGCTCTTGTGTTTCAAAGGACAGAGGAAAAGCCAAGGGATTACCCTGCAAACAGGGGGAGAAAAGTCCCAGACCAGGGGACTTTAGGAAAATCCCTTGATTGGAGTCTCTAACCATGGAGAGGGCGGATCAGGGCTGTTTTACCATGACAGACATCCTTACTATGCACGTTGTTGTTGTTGTTGTGCTTGTTCAGAGACACCAGCATCTCGCTCTGCAGCTTCCTGGGCAGGATCTCCTCCTCATCACCCACCTGGAAGGCAATGGGGCCATGAAGCACCAGAGGAATCCGGCTCAGGGGGCCAGGGGTTGGTGCAGCCCATCAGTGGGGCTTTCAAAGCTCATTAATTAATCATCATCAAAATGTCCTGCAGAGATGTGGGTGTGGGACATCCAGTGCATGGGCCCTGCTACTCTGGCTCAAATGCTAGGTGAAGTGGCTGCAGACATCCCCACACGGGATGTTCCCCCTGGGAGGGCTCCACTGAGATGGTTCTGCCCCCAAAATCATAGAACCACAAAATCCCAGATGGGTTTGGGTTAGAAAGGATCTTAAAGTTCATCTCATTCCACCCTCTACCATGGACGGGGACACCTTCCACTGTCCCAGGGTGCTCCAAGCCCTGTCCAACCTGGTCTTGGACGCTTCCAGGGATTCAGGGGCAGCCACAGCTGCTCTGGGCGCCCTGTGCCACGGCATCCCCACCCTCACAGCCAACAATTCCTTCCCAAAAATCACATGTAACCCTCCCCTCTGGCAGTTTGAAGCCATTTAAAAATGTGGAAGCTGCCAGGTATTTGGCACCAAAGAAGAAAAGGCCCTTCTTGGGGTTAAGGCCACCCTCAGCCCCCCACCCACACAGGGAGCACCTACCGCCCGGATGATCTTCCCTTCACAGAGATCAACTATCAGAGCCTGAAAGAGAGCAGGGAGGGACCAGATTTAGCCCTGCAAAAGCATCTGGGCCTCCTCCCACCCATCTGGGACTGGTCACCAGCCTGTGAGGGTGGCAGGAGAGGGCTCAGCCCCCTTCTGCAGGAGGGACCTGGCAGGGGGACCGGGGCATTCCCCACAAGGACAATTTTTGCTGCAGGTTTGATGGCACAGCTTTCCTCTGCTTTAAGACTGGGATGACCCCAAGAGCAGCTTCTGGAGCTGCAGGGGGCAGGGCAGCTCCCAGGGGAGTGTGGAGGTCTCGCCCCAGGTGCCAACAGGAGGGGACATGGAGGACACCCTAATTTCCAGCCTCCCTGGATGGGAAAAGGGCACAATTGCAGCCTCCATCCCCAGGGCCAAGCCAAACGTGGAGACATGGATTAACCAATGGCTCCATGCAGCTCCCTCCCCTCTGGATACCTCCTCCATCGGCTGCTCCAGGACCCGCTCCAGGTGCCGCCTCTGGATGCCAACCATGAAGGGCGTGGGGCAGCACACGGTGTCCAGCAGGCACTCGGGCACCACGGGGATGTAGGTGTGAGCCCAGGTGAAGGGGTACAGGAGAGCAGCCACGGCATGGATACACTGAGACAGGACACTGCAGGACAGGGAGGAGGGAACATCCCATCTCTGCTGTGTGCTGTGCCACTTCAAGGGCACTTTTATGGGCATTTTTATATTGAAGAGACCAGGACTCACCTCAGCTCCTCAGCTAGGAAAATGAGCCTTCGCTCCAGCATGGCAGAAGCGAAGATGTGCAGGATGAGGTGAGGATTGAGTCGCTGGAGCAGAGCCTGGAACTCCACATGCTCCAGGTGGGCATCCACAGGCCGTGTGAGCTCGATGAGCTGCCAAGGAAGAGCCATGGAACCCCAGCTTAGGAGGGGCAACACTCCCCCCATCCTGCCCTGGCTCCCTGAGAAAGTGATTTGCAAGCAATTAACGACGCAGAGTTTGCAGCATCTGCACTGTGTCCATGTGCAAGGGACAAAGCCCAGCTCACCCCGCTGGTAGGATCAGCCTGTGCAGGGAAGCCATCAGTGATGTGCACTGTGGAGCTTTATTTGGGCACTGGAATTGAACCCACATGCCTCTTTTCTCCAGTGCTCCCACGTCCCTGGCAGGGGGTGAGCAGGACATGTCCCATCTCAGTGTCTGACAGGTCATCTGGAAGCTGCCAGGAAAGGGAGGAGTGGGGAGGGCAGGACTTCTACAAATGCCACAAAACCTTCTTCTAAAGCCTCTCTGGCAGGGTCAGCCTGGCAATTCCTGGCTAAGATGTCTCAGAAGTGAGGGATCTAATAGATATTTGCTTTATCTAACAGATATTAGATAAAGGCAGGCTGGCTGCTCAGCTGCCTTTGCCCACAAGTCTTGCAATCCCATCAATGCCCATGGCAGCTGGACATGGTGAGTACTGAAGGGTTAACAGGACTGTGTAGCTCATGACACAGTCCTGGCCCCTCTGCCCATCCTTCAGGAGGAAAATCCCCTCCTCCATGTGCCTTTCCACTAAAGCAGCATCTTCCCAGCCAGCAGCATCAGGCTTGGCTGGGCTCCAGAGTTCCTTCCCAGCACGAATCCTGCCCCGTCCCCAGCTCTCAGCCCATTCAGTACCCAGGATTTATTTCTCCTTCTTTCCTGGTCTCAGTGATCTCCTTGCCTTGCTCCAGCCCCTGCCAGAGCCCCAGAGTGCAGCTCCTTCGAAGAACATCCTCATTCCTCCTCCCTCTGGCAGCCCAGGCCCTGCTTCCAATCATGGCCAGAGCATTGAGCAACCTGCAAAATCTTGCACAAGCTCCCTTGATGAAGAAATTGCTTAGCTCACCAGCTGTTAAACTGCTCTAGAGAGGAGGGATCCTGCTCTCAGGCCCTCCCTGGCAGACCACATCTATGGAATGCTCAGCATTGAGGATATTTTGCCCAGTGCCAGAGTAGATCTTCCCCATTTTTCCAGCTTGGCTTTGCCACAAGAGAAAGAAAAAGCAAATTAAAAGGCTGTGCCTGTGCAAGTCTGGGCTGTGTGTGGGTACAGTGGGATCTTCTCATCCATGCCTGGATCAGACCTTTTCTCCACAGGAAAAGACTGGGCTTGTCCCACACCTGCACCTGCCTGGGGGGCTAAACCAGGCAGAAATCCAGACTGGGATGAGAGTACAGGGTATGGAGAAGAGTATAACCATGGAATCAAGGAATCGTCAGGGTTGGAAAGCCCCTCTAAGATAAACAACTCCACATTCACCATTAACCCCCATCCCCAACTGCCACATTCACATGTTTTTTGAACACTTCTAGGGACGGTGATTCCACCACTGCACTGGACAGGCTATGCCATTTGCCTGACCAGGCAATTTCTTCTTTTGGGAAGAAATTTGCAGCGCACGACAGCCCTGGCATCACTTTGCTCTCTAAGCTGCCAGAGGAGCTCAGGAGCAGGAGCAGCTCCTAGCCCCTGGCACAGCACCCTGCCCTGGCATCAGGGCGAGTCCCATCACGTGTGCAGAGAGGTTTTTGTGTAGCTGTTTCAGCTCCGGGCTGGGGGAGCTGCAGAGGATGAAAACATGGGCAGCACCCCCGGGATGGGCTCCATCCTCACCCTCACTGCTCCCTTCTTGGATCAGGAGAGAGGTAACACCCCTGTTCCCACGGGATGAGGCCCTGGCAGCCTGACCCCCCCTGCCCTGCTATGCTGAGCACCCCTGGGTGCTGCAGGAGTGGAGGATGCTCCCAGACCTAGCCCAGGCTCCTCATGTTGCAGCAGCCCAGGAGGTGCCCCCGAGTCCCCCACCAACCTCTGTGCCCGACTCGGGGATGAAGCTTTTGATGGTGACAGTTTTCCCTGGAGCTGGGAAGGGCGATTCTCGCAGGCCCTGCATGAAGGGGTAGATCACTGCCATGGAGATCTGGCGCCTCTTCTCCACCTCGTCCAGGATCTGGGTGAGAAATGTGAGCCAGGAATCCCCAGCAGGACAAGGAGCAGTCGCCAGGGCCACTGCTGGGCTAGAGCCACCACATCCCTACCTTGGAGAAGAGCCCAAAGCAGCCCAGGCAGCTGATGATGCAGAAAACTTCAGGGAGCCGGACACCGCGCCCGGATGGCTGGAACAGTGTGAGAAAAGGATTTGAGCACCTCCCAGCCCCCTGCAGCTCTCCAAAGGGATCCCCACTTGCTCCCCTCAGATTCCCAGTCACTCACTGGGAGATTTTTCAAGGCTAGGGCCAAGGCCAAGGATGCAGCTGATGTTGGAAAGGCAGAGGGTGCCCAGAGAAAGTGATCTGGGTGCCTAAGCTGTTAATTATTTTGGTGCAAAGTCCTTTGGCATATTTGCAAACTCTCCTCCCATCTAAACACACATTCTCCAAGACATCCTGCCCCACCATTCTTGGGGTTAATCCTGCTTCCCACTGGATTAACCCCAACAGGGGCCATTGGCATTTTTCTGGCTTTTTTTTCCCCCTTCCATTTGGACTACCCTGGATCTGTTGCTTTCTGCACTTTCAGCCCTCCAGACATTCAGTTCCAACAGCCTGAGCTCAGCCTTGGATACCAAACTGGGTTCACCAGGATGAAGGGGTGGTGGATCCAGCAATTCCCCAGGCTGTGGCACAGGGATGTCCTCCTGGATTTATGTCCCTGTTTAAAGCAGTGGCCAGCGAAGACTGTTGCACCTCAGAGACCCTGAGCTGGCCAAACCCATGGGCTGAGAAACAGCCACTGCTCAGATGCAGTTTTTGGGGATGGGGCTGTGGGTTCCCAGCTCCTTGCCACCTCGATGGCTGCACTGACATCCCCATCCTGATCCCAAGTGGGATTTGCAGCCATTCTGCCACTGCAGACAAGGGAAAGGAGCCAGGGAAGCTGTGGAAACCCGTGGGGAATCACAGAACCATTATGTTTGGAAAAGTCCTCCAAGACCTCCAAGTCCAAAAGTCAGCCCAGCACCACCACATTCACCCCTAAACTGTGTCCCCAAGTGCCACATCCACACGCTTTGTGAACACTCATTGTTTCCTCCATCCAACATCTGAGGGGTGCCTCAGCAAAGAGCTTTAAAAACCCGCTTTGGGTACCCTGCTGCTGCTTGTCATCACTTTGGTCAAGGCTGGTGGCTTTCTGAGGCACATCCCCAGGAGCTGAACCCTGTCCCCCTGCGGGGAGGGGTGACACACCCTGAGGGGTGGGGAGGGCTCACCAGCAGCCGCCTGCAGTAGCCAATCTTCCTGCTGCCATCCACGTTTGTCAGGACAAATGAAAAGGTTTCGCTGCAGGGAGAGAAAACGTGGGGCTGGGATGAGCTGGGATGGACTAGGCTGGGCTGGGCTGGTCCTTCCAGCCCTCAGGAGTCCACCGGGGTGGGGGCCCCAGCCCAGCCCCTGCAGAGGGGCAGGTACCTGGTGAACTCAGTGACAGGAGCCCAGTTGTTGCCGTCGGGGAAGCAGAAGAGGGGGATGGCCTGGAGGAGACGCTCCTCTTCCTCCTTCTGGCCCTTCAGCAAATTCTCACGCTGGAAGGAGGTCATGCCAAGAGTCAGGGAGATGGGGGGTCCCCATGGTCACCAGGAGTGGGGTGGGATGCAGTGGAATGAGGCCTGTCCCAAAGCCACCCCCGGCTCTGATGATGCAGAAGGGGCCTGCACATGTTTGGACAAGCACCTCCCAAAAGTCCAAATTTTGACTCTTACCCCACAGACAGTGAGGCAAAGCAGAGGGACCCTCTGATCTCTTCCTGTGCCATCTCCCTGAGGTGTGATTTCCCCACTGTGGCCTCCCTTTTTGGGACAGGAAGCCAGGGACAATCCCTGGGAGTTTCCTCCTAGGGTTTGTGGTCCTGGGCTGGGATCATGGGGAGGGACAGTTGGTCCTTGCAACCCTGACCCAGGGCAGGCAAAGCCCTGGGGTCTGGGGCTGTGACTCAAGGGCATGGGGCACTTTTTTCTTCTCCTCCGAAGGCTTTAATGATGGGGAAGGAACAACATCCCTTTCTCCTCAAAATGTGGAAAACTAATCTTATCAGAAACACAGGACCAAATACCTTTGGGAACTGGTAGGCTATCTTGGGTTCATAATGTCCATCTGGCATCTTTTTCAGTGACACCACCACCAGGTACTCGAAGAAGAACTGTCCAGCAGAGTAGAAGGCCGAGCTCTGCTCCCCCATCTTCCCCTGTGGTACCCGTGGGGGAGTGTTCTCTGCAGCAGAGGCCCCATCTTTTCCTTCTGAAGCCAAAAAGATCCCAAAAATATCAGATCACAGTGCAGTGAAAGGTGTGAGGTGTCCTAAGGGTAAGGGAGGAGTTGCAGAGTTATATGTGAACTGGCTAAAGTGGCTGGAGAGAACCAGGTCCTGGTGCCCAGGACTTTGGTCCCCAACAATGTTTGGTCCCCAACAGCTAGGGACATGAAAAGGAAAGAGAAATGGCTTTTATGAGTCTTTTAGGGAAAATCCTAAGACACGTCCCAGCTTTCCTTTGCCCCAGCCCAGTGAGTACAGAAGGATGCCCAGAGCAAAGCAGGCACATGGAATGAGGGAGCACAGAGAGTTCTGCATTAAATATCTTCAGGGAGGTGTGGGAATGTGTTTATAGCAGTTAATTTTAATCCCTATGGGGAAGTAAACAGAAAAAAAAAAAAAAGCCAGCCCAGACATTGTTTGAGCACCTCCTAAAGCTCCAGTCAGATGAATCCCAACCTCTCCCACCAGATGTCCTGGGAACTGCTGATTGCAAATGAGCTGCTCGAGGGTTTTCCCTAAACCACAGCTCCCAAACAAAGCAGTTCCTGGAGATTACACACCAGTTCTTGTTGGGCTGGTTGGGGAGGGCAGCTGGGAAGCATCAGCTGTCACACCCTGAGCAACCAGGAATAGGAGGGAGAAGAGCCCCATCTCGCATCCCAAGGGCCGTGGGATGACCACAGTGGAGAGGAGTTCACTGCCAGACACAGACTGAAGCCAGGCCACGCTACCTCTCCCAGAGGCCACTTGTGCTTCCCTTTACACCTTGTTCTTGACACAGAAACTGTCCCATCTCTGATTATGGTGGGGAGCTGGAGCAGAAATGTTGAACTGTTCTTCTGGGAATAGCAAGAGAAATAAATATGCAGCTGGATGAGGTTACTGGCTCTTGCAGTTTGTCCCCAGATCCCAGAGTTTGTCCCTGGGCTCTTCTGGTTGTGCCACAGCTAGTTAGGGCAAGGCATGACCATGATCAGCTACTCCTGTCATCCTCCTCCATGTATGGCAGTGCTGGTGGACACCCTGCCTACCTGTCCCCCCAGCTCCACAGCCACCTCCTTCAGTCTGGAAACACCTCTCCAGCCTTTGCTCCAGGTCACTGGGAGCTGATGGGAGCAGAAGGCTCACAGGAGGAGGTAACACTCATGGTCTCATCACAGGATGTTCCTTCCCAGGGACCAGAAATGCCTTTCCCAGCTTGGGGTGGGGAGATGCTCAAAGCCACCCCTCCATGCACCCTGGGGCTGCCCCACCTCCACAGGCAAAGTCCTTCCTCTTTGGCAAGGCCAAATTCATCCCAAAGAGGTCCCTTTGTGGCAGATGAGGGATGAGACCTGGCTGAGGATACCTCTGGTTTATCCTCACTGGGGATCATCCTGGAGCTGCCCAGTAAGGTGCTCCAGGCCAGAGAAAAGGTTGACAAGATGTGCATTGCTTCTCCTCCTCTTCCTTGGGATGCTCCAGCAATGGCTTTGGTCTAATCTCACCTTAGACCCAGGCAGAGGCTGTTGTTGGGGGGACCCCAGGGAACAAGGCTGGGCTGTGGGAGGGTGGCTGGTGTCCCCCATCCACGCTGGACATTGGCATTGGTTGTTTTCCCATCACCAGTGCAAGGTGAAAGTGCAGTTAAATCCTGCTTATCCAGTCCCACTCTGCATTTCAGAGAACATCAGATGTGCTCTCCAGCAAGGACTGGATTTGCATTTTGTCCATGGGATTTACAAGCAAACAAGCCAAACCTGCTGTTCTGGAGAGCCTGGCCAGGCTACAGCTCTGCCTCTCAAACATGGAAGTGTGGATCCCCCAGCAACGCTGGCTCTGGCTGCAGTGCCCTCACTGGCAGAGCCTAAATCCCTCCAGACCACAACTCCCCATCCCTGGGCTCCCCCAGGGATGTATGGAGTGAACTGTCAGGCAGGCTGGATGTGGCGCCAGAGATCCCAGCGCTGCCCCAAACCCGCAGGATTCACAGTGCCTCGTGTCCCAGGAGCATAAGCCAGGATCACAGGAGCCAATGACTCTCCCATAGCCCGTGTCAGGAAGATTCGAGGGGCACCCCCGGCCCAGAGGTGGGAGCATCCCCTACGAGGAGGGGAAGGAAGTGGGTGGCCAGGGGGACTCTCGCAGCTCCCGGATGGAAAGTGGCTGCCGGTGACGTGGATCTTCACCTTTCCATTCCGGGCACGGAGAGGGCAAAGGCTGCCGCGGGCTTTTCTTATCGCCGAGGGCTGCGCTCAGCCCCACTCTGCCTGTGGCACAACCAGTTTCTTTCCTCCCGGAAAACTCCCCACCTCTGGCGTGCCAAAGTTTTCCGACCTGGTTTGCGGAGGAGCTCAGCTTCCCGTGCCGCCCAGCTGCCCACCTGCCCCAGCGGAGAGGAAATGGTTTTGGCTTTATCAAACCTCTTCTGCTGAGCTGGGAACATCGAGCTCCTGCGGAGCTAGAGACAACACAAAACAGACGGGGAGGGGAGCGCAGTCAGCCCCCTAAATCCATAGATCGCTCCAAACTGCTTTGTTCTGGCTTGAGATACGGCAGTCAGAAATCTATGATGATCCATTCGGTATCTCGGAAAAAAATCACAAATCCCAAAGGACCAGTTTCTGCACCTCCTTCTGAAGGCTCTGCAACACCCGACTGTCTTGAGGGGTCCCGTGTCCCTCGTGGGTCCCCCCATGAATACCCCCACGGCATGTCCTGCGCTGCCTTATTCAGTGGGGATGTGGGGAGACAGGGGGTCTGTGGGGCCGCCCCTGGGGCTGGGGTGGGCTCACTGGGGAAGGGGTGGGATCCCGGGAGAGGGGGTGCAGCTCTCGAGATGGGCTGAACCCCCGGGATGGGCTGAGCCCCCGAGAACGGAACGAGAGACGAGGTG
>VXBR01009955.1:134638-187938 GCA_013400215.1 Cisticola juncidis | reverse complement strand
GGGGAGGAGGGACGGCACGGGGCGGAGAGGAGGAGGAGCGGGGAGCAGGGCAACACCTGGCACCGGCAGGGCATGGGAGATTCCTCCGGGGAAAGGGGGCACTGGGGCACGGGATAGCCCGCGAAACCGGGAAAAACGGGCATGGGGAACCCGAGAGCAGCGGGAATGAGGTGAGCAGGGAGCCGAGGGTGCCAGGAGGAACTGGGGATGGGGGATCCGGGAGTACAGGACATGGGGGTATGGGAAGAACTGGAAAGGGAAGTCCTTGGAAGCATTGCAGAGGAGGAGTCGGGAGCAGCAGGCACGGAGGTCCTGGGAGGAACCTAGGTGCGGGGGTCCTGGAATCGGGAATGGGGGAGACGGAAAGATCTGGTTGCAGAAGAGCAGGATCACCGGGCACGAGGGTAAGAGGGGACAGTGGGACCTGAGACCCAACGGGCACCATGGTCTTGGAGGCAGCGGGAATAGGGGAGCTGGGAACACTCCGAGGTATAAGGATCCCAGGAGGAACCGGGCGTGGGACATCCAGGAGAATCGGGCATGGGGATACCCTGAGCACCGGCCACAGAGGGAGCTGAGCATCGCCTCAAAGGGGGATGGCCATCCTAGTGGGGAGCCAGCCTAGGCAGGGACACAGGGCGCCACTGGGCACAGGGTGGGAATCGGGGCATGGACACTTGGAGCAAGGTTTGCCCTACATCACAGGGGACAGAACACTCATTCCCCAGTGCTACAGCATTGCCCAAACCCTGCTCCAGCCTCCTGGCCTCCTCCAAACCCTTTTCTCCCCGGGATCCCACCAGTGCCAGGACCGGTGCCCAGCGCAGCCTCTGCGGGGTCGGAGATGACGCTGACCCGTCCCCTCCAGGGTACAGAGGTTTTGGCGTCCCTCGCTCTGCCGTGTGGTGGGGAGCCAGCCCATCGCCCGCTGCAGTGAATCCACTGCGCTTCATTCTCACGCCGTGGGCTGCGAGCTCGTCCTGACCGCTCGGGTACACCGGCCGGGCTGTGCTTTACCTGGGGCTGGCGTTTCTCCACCGGTCAGAGATTTATTCTCCCTCCCAGAGATCCTGAGAGGTGCTTGGTCCAGCTCTCGGGCTGGAGGCCGGTTGCCATCAGAGCAGTGTCCCGGCGCTGCGATCCGGGGGTTTCTTGCCTCGGGCACGCCGGGGCACTGCGGAGCTGCTCGGCTTTGCCGGGTGGTTTCACTGCTCCGCGCACACCAACAGGAAAAGTGCCTTAAAAACCCTTAAATATAAGTGATATCTTTAAAAGAAAAATACCCCATTCTCATTCTCAGCCTGTTCCCCAATATTTCCTCTGCTGTTTTTTGGTAGTGCTTATGCAGTAACTAAGATCCGTTCCAAACCAAACAATTCTCTGATCTGAAAATTGAAATAACTAATATCTTCTATGGTCCTAATTAAACACACAGAGGGACCTTGGGCACAGCTACCTCCAGGTGTGGTGAGTTCTTAGCCCCAGCTCCAGCATACAGCCGTTTGCAGCTGTAGAGCAGATTCCCTATATAGGATGTCCTAATCTTTTTTATTTTGCAACATCTCCCATCCCTCTCCCTTTCCCAAGTAATGGCTGGAGTTCGAGGATGGGTTTGCAGCAGGAATAGCCTTCGCCAGCTTGCAGAGGTGGTGGATGCTTCCAAAATTCACCCCCACTGGGACACGTGCCTCTGATTCAATCAGGATGCTGCCTCCTCACTGGGGTTATCAGGGAATTGCTGGTCCAGGAGTAATTTTTCTGGCTAATATTGAGTGGGTGGGAAAGCATTTGTGTTTCTCGGAGGAGAGGACAGTGTGTTTGTTTGTGCAGAGGGCTTGTTCCCAGGACAAACTTCCTCTTGGCACAAAGGGAAAAGAAAAAGGGGTTTTCCCCTCTATTTTGGAGGAATATGCCTGCTTCCTGGAAACTGGCGCCACTTTAGGAGAACAGCTGCTGCTTTCAGCCAGAAGAAAACCCCCGAGATTCTTGGATTTTCATCCATAAACACATTTTTTTCTTCTGCTTTCTCCCTTAAAGGCAAATCTCTGACTGCGATCCCGCTTCAGTAACGCCGTGATTCCGCTCAGGCGGCTTCTGAGCGCCGTGTTCCAGCCACAAAACCTCCCGCTCCCGAGGAAACACTGTCCCTTTGTGCCATCGCACAATCCAGCAAACCTTGCGTTGCTAAGAGAGGTTGAACTTTTGAATATTCCCACTGGAAGCTCCTTTCTGCCGGAATCCGGCCGCCCATGGGGACAACAAACGGGCGCATTGTGGCATCCTGGGGGCCGCTGCCCACCGCGCTTCCCCCGCTCGCCGTCGCTCTGCTCTGTGGCCGCTGCCAAAGTCATTTCACTTCCCTGACCAAATCCAGGGAGTTTTGTGCTTGGCTGTTTTTCCCTCCCTGAAGTCCCGATGCTGCTGAATATGCGCTGGAATTCGGCTTTCTGCAGGCACGGTGTGGAGCGTTGGGAGTGTCCCCGCGTCGCCCTGGGACCGGGGTGTCCTCATGGCTGGGACCCTGCTTGCCCTTCAGCTTCCTCCTCCTCCTCCTCTGCGCTTGCAGCCCTCGCCTGACCCCGGTGCACCTTCCCTCCTTCCCCGTCCCCTCGCTGGCTCCGGAGGAGCTCAGGTGGGAGCTGATTCCTTTTTGCCACCGCACCCAGGCTGGGATCGCGGCTTGGAAACGAAGGATGGAGTTCAGCGGCAGCATCGAGGGCAGGGAGGCTACCGAGGGCAGCCCGAGGATGGCGGGGAACCCAACGCCCTCTATTCCAGCCTTTCCCATGTCAGGGAGTTTCTCCCACTGGATGGCGGCATCAGAGCAAAGGAATCTCTCCGGGAAAGGGACCTCCACTGCAGAGAATTCTCTCCCTGAATTTCTGGCTCCCGGGAACTTTGTGCTCAGGCTGGGGATGTGTGGGTTCAGCACACTCGTGTTTGCACCGTTCCTGGCACTGATGCTCTCTGCCCTGTTCCATGCTCCCTGTCCCTCCCAGCACCCCAAAACCGGGTGCCATGGAACATCCTCTGCCAGCTCCTCTTTCCCTGTGGGTGCAGAGGGACCTGCTGGGGACTCAGCTGGGACACTCTGAGCCACGACCAGGAGCAAAGCAGACCCAGACTGGGCAAGGAAAAGTGATGCCAGCCCTCATGGGTACACCAAAAGCACATCCCTTATGTACCCAAAGCCCTCCATGTTCCAATTGCTGGGGTGCAGAGACCCCCCATGTCAAAGTCACACACCCCAAAATGGCCATTTTTGCATGGAAAAAGATTTGGGGCCAATTTTCCCATGGTGGTTGCAGAGGAGACTCCAAAGCTCCAAGGCACTGGAAAACAAAGAAAATGGGGCCACTTTTCCTTGCACCTCATGGTTTTAACCTCAAATATTTCAATCCACCTCTGGGATTTCATGGACACGGTTGGGCAGAGGGCCTGGGTGGGCAGGGTAGGTTCATGCTGGGCTGCAGCCCCTTTGAAAATACAGTGCAGAGCAAGTACTCTGAGGTTGTTCTCTGGCCAGGGGGCATCTCAGCTTACAGGCTCCCAGTTGGACTGGCACTACTGTTGGCACATGGGCAACCACAGATCCCAGAATCACAGGAACCCCTGAGTTGGGAGGAACTCTCAGGAATCATCCAGTCCAACCCTTGCCCTGTACAGACATCTCAATAATCCCACCCTGTGTCTGAGGGCATTGTCAAAATGCTCCTGAAGCTCTGGCAGCCTTGGGGCTGCCATTCCCTGGGGAGCCTGGGCAGTGCCCAGCACCCTCTGGGGTAACAACCTTTCCCTAGTTTCAAATCTAACCTTCCCTGACACAGCTCTGTGCTGTTTTTGCTGAGTTATTTTCCCTGCACTCTGAGGACAGTTCAATACAGCATCACAGGTGGGAGCTGTTCCACAATGCCAATAAGCAGGAACATTATTTTTAATATCAGCCTGTGTTGCTGTTGCACTTGACCTTGGCAGCTTTTTATTTTGTAATATTTCCACAAGGAACAGGAGCTCAGCTACACTGACAATGTTCTTCTGACAAGCAACTTTTTCTGCTCCCCTGATACAAACAGGAATGACCTCCTGTGGCCAACAAATCTTTCTGAGAACTCAGTGACAGGAGCTCTAAGCCTGAAATAAATCAGGGTGTTCCCTCAAACAGCACGGATGGAAGAACAGTGGCAATCGGGGTTTCAGTCCCACATTCCTCCAGAACTCTGATCAAATGCTGCTCTGGATGAAAAGGTTTCCTCTGTGGCATTCTAAATACAGACAACTGCTGTCCAAACTACAAAATGGTCTGGAAAGGGTCGGGCCACAGAACTCTCAGGTGTAGCCTGGGATTTTCCTAGGATCTCCTTGGTGACCCAGTAATTTATCCTGGGTTAAAATGCCATCTCCAGGATGTTTAGTCCTTGGGAAGGCGTTTCAGGGGTTAGTCTCCTGCAGGATGCAGAGCCTGTGGTGATTTTCCATTGGAATGTACCTGGCTGGGTGTCCCAGGTACTTGGTGCCCCTTTTCCTCCTCAGTTCCAAGGGCTTCTCCCTTTTTGTCTCACAGGCTGAATGAGCCCTCAGCTGAGCTTGGAAAACTTGTGGCATGTCTGGAAGGACCAGGGTCCCACCTCTTGAGTGGCTTTTAAATCGTGGGCATTCTTATCCTGAAGCACTGTGGAAAGCCCAGTGCTGGGGTGGTGGGGACTCTGGGGACACTGGGGACGCTGGGGACACTGGGGAGGGAAGGGTAGGGTGATGGTGCTGGAGGTCAGGGTAACTTGTCCCAGGGAGCACAGGATAATGCTGGGAAGGGTTGGGGCAACTGGTGGGGGCTGGATTTTTTTGATAAAACAGGGGAGGAAACTGGGGATTTTCCAAGGTAGTCTGGAAAGGAAAAGGCCAAGAAATCAGTCCTGCTCCTTGGGAGCACAGGGTAAGAATCCACAGGAGTGGGTTCCAGGACGTCACACCCACAGACCTTATCCAATCTCCTTCAAAAAACAAGGATTTGCAGCTTGGTGCAATCTCTGGGAACTGGAGGGTGTGAGGTGAGGAAGACCCCCCCAGTTACACTGGCAGGGCTCCAACCCATGACCCCAAAGGGAGCTTTAAGATTTGCTAATCTCAAAATATTGTTGGCACTCAGAGCAGTGATTTACTGCATGTTTTGCCACAGCGAGTACTTTCCAAAAGGCCATGCTAACTTTACACTGGAGATGCTGGGATCAGATAACTGGCCCTGGCAGCTCCCTCCTTGTCCCCCCTGTCCCTCCTGGTGGCCATGCTGGGGTGCAAAAAGACTTCTCCTGCACCCCACAAGAAGAGCTAACCACAGGCACAAGCAGCATTTAAAAAGGACCAGCAAAGGTGATTTTCCTTGTGCGGTGGTGGGATGGGACTGGGTTGTGGCCTGGCTTGCAGGAAGATGTGAACTTCTGGAGAGTCCCAACATTTTACTTTGAAGTCACAGTGCCAGGGACAGAAAAGAGCAATCTGTGGTGCCCAGCCTGGCCATGTCCACCTCCCCAGGGCTCAGCAGGTTGTGAAAATAAATCAGTTTCTCACCTTCAGTGCCAGCCAGGGAGGACGACAGCCCTGCACGTCCCTTGGCATTCCTGCAATGTTTGATCATCCCAAGAGATCCCAAGGGCTTTACAGGTGCTGGGCAGGATCGATGCCTCCGGCCACCACTGCCCAATGGGACCCTGGGGCATTTCCAGCCTGCAGAAAGGATGGGCTCCCTGGAGGTGTCACCTGTGTCACAGAGCAGGGGGTGGGTCCCTGCATCCAGCTCACTGTGCCATGGAATCCCAGACTGATTTGCATTGGAAGGGACCTTAAAGCTCATCCCATTCCCACCCCTTGCCATAGGCAGGGACACCCTCTGTGGTGTTCCATTAGAAGGGTTTATCCCTCTCCTCCCCGTGGATGGTTTGGCCCCAATGCCCATCAGCAAAACCTTCTCCCACTCCCACTGCTTGTCAATCACCCTAAACCCAGCCCAATGTGCCAGAATGTTCTCCCCAGTTCATTGCTCCATTGGTTAATGTGTTCCTGCCACTCCCCTGTAGCACCCAGGTTTGTCTTTCCATGTGTCTGTAACTCCTTCCCTCCTCCCCGTATGTTAAGTGATTGGCTGTGTAATGTATCAATGTGTTCATACCACCCCCTTTAAAATGCCATGTAAGGCTTTGTTCTCTGCCTGTGCTGCCTGGTCCCCTTTGGTGGATGAAGTTCATCCCGAATCTGCAGCTCACGGGTCCTGCACAGTCGTGGGCTCAGTGATTTGGGCTGTTACCACATCACAGCCCCTCCGCCCAGGAGCCAGCCGGGCTCAGAAGGAAGGGACTGTGATCACCTTCCACTGTCCCAGGTTGCTCCAAGCACCATCTACCCTGGCCTTGGACACTTCCAGGGATGGGGCAGCCACAGCTTCTCTGGGCAACCTGTGCCAGGGCCTCACCACCCTCACAGGAAAAAATTCCTTCCCCATATCCCATCTAACTCTGCCCTTTGGCAGTGGGAAGCCATTCCCCTTGTCCTGTCACTCCATTCCTTGTCCAAAATCCTTCTCCAGCTCTCCTGGAGCCCCTTTAGGCACTGGAGGAGTCTCTAAGATCTCCCTGGAGCCTTCTCCAGGTGAGCACCCCCAGCTCTCCCAGCCTGGCTCAGAGCAGAGGGGCTCCAGCCCTCAGAGCAGCCCCGTGGGCTCCTCTGGACTGGCTCCAGCAGCTCCACGTCCTTCCTGTGCTGGAACCCCAGGGCTGCAGGCAGCTCTGCAGGGGGGGTCTCAGCAGAATCCCCCCTGCCCTGCTGCCCACGCTGGGGCATCAGCCCGGCTGGCTGGGGGTGTTTCTGAGGCCTAGAGCACACGGCTGGGACATATTAAACACCAACACCCCAAGCTCTTCTCCCAGAGCTGCTCTCAGATTTTGTGTGACTGAGAATTTCTCATCCTTCTTAAGAGTCAGCACTTGGGAGGCAGAAGACTCCCCCGCGCCACCTCCAGCCCCATCCCTGGATCTCCCTGTCCTTGGTCATGTCCAGCTGGAGGTTTTGGCCTTTCCCTGCAAATATCCAAGTGTCCCTTTGGCACTGACTTGCTCATGGACAAAGAGGATGAGATTGGAGCACCTTCCATGGCTGTTTCTTTTCAGGTTATTGGATCAACAGATCAACCTCCTTTTGTTCTCTGAGCACCACATCTTGGCCCAGCTGCTCAGGAGATGTTTTGGGGAAATGCTTCCCCCAGGGATGGCACGGGGCTGTCACACCATGGGGAACGGGGACAGGACAGGGAGCAGTTCTGCATCTAGAACAGCTGGCTCTGGGGACACCACAGCTGGCTCAGGGACTCCCAGGACCAGGCATTCTCAAAGCTTGGCTGGGAGGATTTCACTGTCTGGAGGGTTTGGGCAGGACCCAGCACGGGGAGAGCTGGATTGAGTGTCCCCATGATGCTCCCTGGTGGCAACAGGGAAAGGATGAGGCTGGGCCCTGTTGGACAACCCAAACTGTGAATATTCCCACAGTTTAACTGGATATGTATTCCCAGTCTACTGGGACCTGGTGGAAGTCACTGGGATTTGGGGATGCTCCAAACCCCCTCATAGCCCCTTCGACCCAGCAAACTCTTCAGGGAGGGAGACACAGTAGGGGAGTTCTCAAATAAATGTGTTTGGGTTATAGAGGGTCGTGGGATGGGCCCAGGACATCCTGTCCCAACAAGGGAGCAGATCCCATTTGCTTCCAAGAATCCTGGGAAGGGACAGCCCTTCCCAAACACCCTGGACATGACAAGGTACAAGCAGCCCTTGTGGTCACCACCACACTGGCTTCAAGGACTTCCTTGGGATATCCCTGCCTCATCTGAAACATGGCTGTTCCCAGTACCACCAGTGTCCCTGGGGCTGGGGCAGGTCTGGCTGCAGGACATCCTGCTGGTCCTGCCTGCTCTCAGCTGAACAGGGATGCTCCAGGATGGAGCTTGGCAGAGTCCTGCAGGGACTGGGAGCAGGAGGAGATGGGGAGGGCACAGGGAAGGTAAGGGTGCCAGTGAAGGCAAGGCAAGGAAAGGAGGAGTTGGATGTGAGAAAATACGGAAAGAGCTGGGAGGGGAAGTGTAAACATCAGTGTTGGTCCTACAGGAGGGAGTGGGTAGGAGCAATGGCCTTGAAAACACTCAAAGTGGCCTTAAATCCTTGATGGAGGTATGGGGACCTGATGGAGGGGATGCTGAAGGTCAAATGAGACTGGGAATGTCTAACCCTGGGCTGTTACTGGCCAAGGTCATGGTGCACCCTAGCAGGGCTTCCAGGCCCTCAAAGTCCTTGGGAGGTCTGGACACCCTCCTGGGGACTGGCAGTGCCTGGTCCTGCCTGGAACTGCAGGTGAGAACATGAGCAAAGCAGGGGCTGAGAAGTGGTGCCTGTCTGTGTGCAGAGCAAACACTGAGTGCCCTGCTGGTCTTAATCCATTCTGAAATTTGGCCTTGGTACTGGTGGAGCCTGGGGCTGAGCTGTTCCCTCCCCCTTCTCCTGCAGAGCCTCCCAGCTCTTTGCTCAGGAGACAGAGCAGCTGATGTGGGTGGCTCTGGCTCCTGGGTGCAAATGTTCAGAATAAACCAGCAAAGGGGCTTTGAAACAGTTCAGGCCTTCCTGAGCTCCTGGTTTTAATGAAGAAGGAAAATCTGAGCTGCTAATTGCAGCTTCTCCCTGCCTCAGAGCAGGGCCAGCCAGGGCAGGTGGTGACAGAGCCTTATTGGCGTCTCCAGCTGCTGTCCCCAAGCCTGGGTAGAGGTGACTCTGGGCATTCTGAAGGGAGCTGACACAGGCCTGTCCCTGCAGGCTCTCTGTCCTAGGTGAGCTCCTGCTGACAGACCCAGAAGTAGGGCAGGGCTGGAAAAAACTCACCCTAGGCAGAGCAGTGCCCCAGGACTGGCACTGCTCCTGGGCACAGGGCAGGTGAGAGCTGTGGTGCCAAGGTGCGTGAGGGTTCCAGCTGGCCTGGCACGCTCAGGCCCAGCTGGCCCTGGGTGCAGCTGCTGCAGGTCACTGTCCTGCAGCTCCTGCTTGGGCTGTGCTGTTCCCTTGTACTGTGACTGTAATTGTGGTGGCCCCACAGGTGGCCTTGGGGAAGCCACTGTGGCTCTGATGACTCTGTGGTGGTTTTACCACTGCAGTGCTGTCGCAAGCTGGAGGGAACACGGAGCTCCCTGGCTCAGTTCTCAGCAAGTCAGGGGGCAAAATCAGGACATCTCTGCATGAGTTTTCCTATTTTTCTACTCTATCCATCTTGGAGGAAAACGATCCCATTACAACCCCAAAACAACAGTCCAAAAGTTGGTTCTGGATATTTGTGCCCCCTGCCTGCGTCTGGCAGCTCCTGATCCCAGCAGGGAGAGCGCAGGTCTGAGCACCCACCCTGGTGCTCCATGAGCTGATGTTGGGGGACCTGGAAGTGGGTGAACCCTGACTGATCATGGAATCAGACAATCAGTTAGGTTGGAAAGGTCCCTTAAGGTCATCGAGTCCAACCTTTAACCAAGCACTGCCAAGGCCGCCACTAACCAATGTCCTCAGCTGACACATCCACATGGCTTTTAAATCCTTCCAGGGCTAGGGACTCCACCACTGCCCTGGGCAAATCTCTCCCTGAAGAAAGGGTTACTGGGGAGTCAGTGAATCAATCTGGTCCTGCCGAGTGCTGCTGGGGTGAGCTGGGCTGCACCCATTGACAGGGACAGCTCTGGAGCCTGTGCCTGTTAGAACCCTGCATTGGTGCCCACCCAGGGATGTCCATCAGGCCAGAGATGCTCCTCAGCACCTCAGAGAGGCTCCTATTAATGTTTCTTTATTACCTGGTTGTGTTTTCTAGACCAGACAAGGATATTTTAAAGCAATACTTGCTTAAAATTCCTGTCTCAGGGTGACACCTGAACCGACCCTTTCTGGGGGGCTTTGGGAGAGGAACTGGGGCCATGTCCCAGCTCAGGCCTGGACCCCCTGGCTGCAATCATTTCTTTGGGATGAAGTAAGTGTCCACTTGTGTGTGACAGACAAATGGAAATCTTGTCTGGTCCCAGCCCACCTGCTGCCTGTCCCGGCTGCTTGACTCAGTGCTCTGCGAATATCACAGTGACAGCAAGGCTGGAAATGCTGCTGGGAGCCGGGGCTGGAGCCAGGGGCAGGAATGTGGAATATGGGAGGTGGTAGATAGGGCACTGAGCCTGCCCACCTAAATGCCCTGCTGGCATTTGTGGTTGACTACGATGTGTTTTCCAGATGAGCTCCCTGGTTTTCTGGAGATCTGAGTTAACCCTGGGAGGGGAACAAGGCAAGAGCAGGAACAGCAATTGAAAAAAGGGCACAGACCCACACAGGAATCAGCTCCAGTAACCATCAGCAACAGCCCCCCTGAAGTGGCATGGACACCTCCTTTCTGCTGAAATTTAGGGGACTTGGGCATTTTTCTGGCCTTCTGTGATGTCTCTCATGGACTCACAGTCTGCACAATGTGTGCAGGGCTGGATGTGGCCAAAGGGAGGTGGGGATGGTTCCTTCTCTGTCCTGTTGACTTTGAATTTATCTCGCTGGGGTTGGCAGTGGGGACGGGGAGTCCTGGCTTTCCCCTGGTACAGGCTGTGACATCCACGCTGATCCCCTGGTGCTCTGTCCTCTGCCCTGGCCAAACCCACGGCTGTGCCAAGGACCAGAGGACACCGAGCCCAGAGCCTGCAGTGGCCCAGGTGTGACATCCACCTGCTGCTTTCACAGTCCTGCTGGAGTGCAAAGAGCCCACCAGCATCTCCAGAGATGTTAACAGGGACAGGGACAAGACAGGATGAGCACAGAGGATGTGGCAGCTTCAGGGAGTCCTTCCCACCCTAATGACGTGAGCTCCATGTTTATTCCAGGCCTTTGGCATCTCTGCTTTGCTTTATGATGCACAAGTGGGAAAATCTCACCACCTCCTGTCTAATCCTGGAGCCCTGTTTAGGGCATGGCCCTCATCTCTGGAAGCCTCCAGGATTTGCCCCAGCTGCTGGAGGCATCCTCCACATCAGCTGTCGTGGTGGGGAAGGCATTCCTGAGGCTTCCCCATTCCACCTGGCAGGGCCTCCAGTTTTCTGAACCGGGAGTCCGGGTGGATGGGCTGACCTGATATTTTGGGGGAACAAATTCACCTCTTTGCAATGGGATGCTGTCAAACAAACACAGCTAGAAAATGATTGACCACTGTGCTGTGTCATCAGGGGGAGCTGGAATAACAGTGGCACGAGGAGGATCCTTTCAGGCATAAATGATACTCCCCTTATTTAGACCTATACTCACTTGGAAAATAAATAAGGAAAAGTATCAGTGACTTTGTGGGCTTGAAATGTGGGTCAAAACCAACTTATAAAAGTACCAGCTTTTTGTAGGAAGAGATTTTTTTCTCACTGGAAAACATGGATAACCTGTATATCAGCTAAAACCTGAAATACAGTTTCAGGCAAAAATGTGCTGATATTTAAATTATCACTAAATTTTTAATATTCTACTTTCCCAGCTGCCTGCAGGAACAGCCCCCTCTGTGTGATTTTCATTTCCATCACTAGACTAATTTGAGCTCTCTCACAAAAATGGGGGTCTGGGACAGCCCACTCCTGTCCTGGGTGGTGAAATCACCCCCTGGCAGCAGGTTCTCTGTCCCCGTTGTGAATCCTGAAGTGAAGCCATCGTGGTGGGTAAGGAAATGTTGACTCCTTCCTCTGGAGTCTCTGGGAAACCTTTTGAGCTGGGACTGGGACAACCTCCCGTGGTGCCTTTGCCATGGACAGCAGCAGCTCCTCAGTGTTTCCCTGCTGGGGTTTGCTCATCCAGTGCTTGCTCAACGTGTGAATAAACAAGATGCCAATAAACTCTGGTAACATGGCCTAGATAAGAGTGAGTGATGAACCACATTGATTCATTTGCTCATAACCTATTAGTCACCCCCTGAGTCAGCAGAGCAAAAGCATCCAAACGTCATGGAGCCGGCTGACAGACCCAAGTTTGTTTCAAATAAAGAACTTCAAGTGAAATTCTTATATTGATGTTCTTTATTTTTCCTTGGGAGAGTATTCAATTTTCAGCTGCTCTTCCCCAAACTGAAATCAGAGAGAAATCTGAGTGCTCATTTCCCTATGACCTGGAGTTTTGCCATTGATTTATTTTTCTTTCTGAGCCCTTTAAATTGCTCCTCTTAACATTTTATCAAAACAACCCCCCTCCCCCCCCCTTTTTTTTTTGTTTTTTGCAATTAAGTGGTTATTTTGTTCAGATTAGATATCGTGATTGAGAAGGACAAAGAAGATGTCTGAGCAGATGTTTGTGGGAGTGTAGAAGTGGCCACCTGTGAGCTGAGGGAAAGAGTCATCAAGGCATGGCCCATGTGGAGGGGTCAAGTGAAAGAGTCAAGGACAGGCCAAGGTCATCCAAAGCAGGATGAAATCCTGGTGAGCCAAGGGATGGAGAAACCAGAGCTTCTCCAAGTGGCCCCTGGGAGCCAAGGACGGCTGGAGCAGGGGGGATGGATGGATCCTCTCCAGTCTGTCCTTGCTGTGCTCGGCAGCAGGACTTGTCCTCTCTCTGGCTAGAGCAATGGCAAGGAATTTTCTGGTTCATGACTGACTTGGCAATTTTGAGCCACTCCAAGGTGCTCTGGACAGGAAAGGAACTGCCAGTACCTGTCCATGCAGGGAGCAGAAATGTCTGGGAGCCCCATATCACTCTCTCCTGCCTCAAGGACCTCACCCCTCAGGCACTGCAGGCATTTTGGGTAAGAACAAACTTTTATTAGTCATATTCCTCCTCAGTGGGGAAGTAATCAAGGAACATCTGGGTTATCACATAGTTTGGGGCAAACAGACACTCCCTGAGGCACCAACATCATCATCTCATGGTATCCTGGCTTTGTTCTGCTGCCAAATAATCAGGAGAGAAACACATCCCTCCTTGAGCAGGAGGGTCATGCTGCTCCAGCTGGGGTGCACATCTCAGGCTCTTTTTTGGGGTGTCACCATACATTTAAAGACCAGCCTGGCCAATGGGGCTTTGCTCTTTCTCCTCTCTCTCCAATTCCTGGTGAATACAACTCCCTCTACGTGGAAAACCAGCCCATTGTTAGCAAAGCTGGGATCATCTGGCCCTGGCACAGAACATGCCTCATGCTCTGCCTGTCTCAGAGATGCCTCTTGGCCCTGATGTCCACATCTGGAGGTGTTTCCTGGGGACCACAGAACTGTGAGCCTGTGGACCAGAAGCCAGGAGAGACAGGCTTGTGCTGGAAGGGACCTCAAAGCCCATCCCACTCCCTTCCCCTGCCATGGCGGGGACACCTTCCACTGTCCCAGGCTGCTCCAAGCCCTGTCCAACCTGGCCTTGGACACTTCCATGGGGAAGCCACAGCTGCTCTGTGCTCTGTGCCAGGGCAGCCCCACCCTCACAGGGAAGAATTCATTCCCCATATCCCATCTAACCCTGCCCTCTGGGGTTCCTGGATGCTCCATAGCAGCTCCTGGGAAATGGGGAAAACACTCTCTCAACCAAAATTGCAGGAAGGTTAGGGATACAGAGACACTTCCAATAGTGTCTCATGCACAACATGAGTCAAGAAAGGGAACAGGGGCAAGCAGAGGGTGAGTGGTTTATGACCCATAGGATTAATGGGGCTTTCCTGGGTCACTGGGGGGATTTGGGGTGAATCTGAGCAGGGGTCTGGTCAGGATTTCTGGAGTCTCCATGGACAGGGATGGTTGGTTGGGAAGAACAGAGGCTGGAGAACACAGCATGGGGCTGGTGAGTGATTTATCTTCCTCAGAAATGTGGGTTAGGGATATGGGCTGGTCCAGATGAACCCAGAGATTATCTTCCAACCTCTTCCAACCCAGTGGGATTGAGAATGAGGATAAGGAAGGACAGAGGGACCAGAGGGGTCTGGGGTTACAGGGACTGTGGGAGGACATGATGGGGAGCAAGTGGGTTGGGGAGTCAATGCAGGATTAACAGGGAGGGCTGGGGTGGGGGGGTCTGGTGTTAATGCAGGGGCTCAGGAAGGCAAGGTGGACTAGGGGGTCCAGGGAGAGTCTGTAGGGACTGGGAGGCAGTGGGTGGCTGAGGAGGTGACAGTGAAGGTGGGGAAGCCCTTAGACAGAGGGGTGCTGGTGCTGGGGACAGGAGCTATGTCCCCAAAGAAAGGTGACCTGGCCCTGGCCTACCCAGTCCTGAGTGAGCCCAGGGGGCGGCTGGGGGGGCCGGGCCCATGTGCTGCTATCCCATAGGAGGGGGCAGCTGGGGCTGCTGAATGTGCAGGTCCCGGGTGGCTATTCCTGGCAGTCCCGCCTGCGCAGGCAGATTGGTTTGCAGGGAGGTGACAAGTGCCAGCCAAAGCCTATAAAAGTCACCCAGCCCCTGTTCTGGCTCAGTGACCTAGTTACCCCCTCCCAGCAAAGCTGTCCCACAGCACGGACAACCAGTCCAGAGTGGAGACGCCTGGTCCTGAGCCAGGACCCCAACCTCGGAGTCCAGACCCCAGATCCGGAGGAGAGATCTTTTGTCTGGAGCAGCAACCCCAAAACAGAGCAGAGAGCCCGGAGCAGAGAGCCCAGGACACCCCCTTGCCCAGCCCCAAGGCTTTGCAGCAATGACCGGCAAAACTGCGCCCCCAGCCAAAAAACCGGCTCCGGCAGCGGCCAAGAAAAAGGCAGTGCCAGCCCCGAAAGAAGAAACATCCCCGAAGGAAGAAGCAGCCCCAAAGGAAGAAGCAGCCCCAGCTACTGAAGAGCCCCCAGCCCCTGAGCATCCCCCGGAGCAGCCCCCAGTCCCCACAGACGAAGCTGCTCCCACCCCCACGGAAGCTGGAGCAGAAGCCACTCCAGTGCCTGCAGAAGGTTCCCCAGCTCCCCCAGCTGAACCAGCAGCCCCAGCCCCTGAACCTGAACCGGAGAAACCAAAGGAAGGTGAGTGGGGAACACTGGAGTGTGGAGGGGACATAAGCAAGGCTGTCAGGGGCATGTGCTGGGGAGAAGGAACAGGGGGATGAAGTCATCAAGGATATTTTTGCAGTGGGATAGGGCTAGGGATTAGGTGGACTGAAGACAGACCTGGAGGTTGAATGATTGCCCTCCAAGAGCCCCGGTACTCGAGCCCTGCCCTCACCACTGTGGGTTTGTTACAGAGCCGCCCAGCTGCCCCTTGTCCTTGGCCGTGGAAGAAGTGACTGAAAACTCATTCACACTGACCTGGAAAGCCCCGGAGCAGGTGGGCCGGGCAGGCCTGGATGGATATGTGGTGGAGATCTGCAAAGATGGAAGTAGGTTTGGTCTTTCCTGCCTCACGAGCATGGAGGGATGGTGCATGGTTGTGGGATGGGGTGGGATGGAGCTGGGTGGAATCCAGAAGAGCATTTCCCCCAGCAACAATCCCCTTTCTTTGCCCAAATGGATCCATTTTGAATGGTTATTTCTTTTCCATGAGGGAACAGGGCATCCCATTGGCTTCAGACAGTAATGATGTCTTTAGCAGGGGCTTTGAGCAGGTTTAGAATCACTGCTATGTCCAGCTCTAGTGTAGAGCAGAGTCCAAAACACCCTCTGGGGATGGTGTCTGATGAACTCCAGATCTGCAGAGACCCAGGGCTGGGATGGTAATCTGAGAAAACAGGAGGGAAAATTCAATCCTCTCGTGTTTGCCCAAAATGAAGCGTGGAAGGAAAGGCGATAAAATGAGAGAATGAGGAAGGAAAGGGTCCTGGCCATGTATCAGCAGACTTGATTATGTCTGGAAGGAGGGTGGCTGTGATGGATGGCAGTGGGCTGGGAGGGGGCAGCAATTGTCCAGCAATTGTCCATGATTCTCCAGTTGTATTACTGGGTGGTGGAATTGGGTGGGTGGGTAAGATTTGAGTTTTGGGCACTCTCTTGAAGCCCTGCTGGGCTTTGGGGTGAGAGTGAAGAGTCTGTGTGGCTGGGGGAATCTGCAAGGTGAAGCTGGGCTGGAGTGGTTTGGGAGACCCAGGTGGCCCAGGGACCTCAGGGAACTTGATCCTCAGCTGTTTAGCTTGTGCCACACACGATGGACACATTCTTGGCTTCCATCATGGGGCTGGGGGTGGAGAGGTTACCACAACTGGGTGGGATGTGTGAGGAAGCCCTTGCATGGGACAAGGAAAGATGCAGCCATTCCTGGAGGGATCTATCTGACAGCCACCCAAAGGACACAGTCTGGATGTTCTCCTGGCTTGCTTTGGGTCTGCTGGAGGACAGGAGAACTCCAGTCCCTCTGTGATCACTCAGGGGCCATGGGACTGGTGTATTTGGGCTGGTACAAGACTCTGGTTGGCTAAAATACGGTGAGATTTGAGTGAGGGCTGATTTGAGCAATACCAGTGGTGAAGGGAAAGAGGATCTGGTGGGACTTGGCTGCTCCAGTGGCATCAACAAGAAAACCCAAGCACATGGGGGGTTGGCACACCCTGGTATATGTGGGTCACTCTTGTTGCCCACCTGGGACACCCAGTCCTTGGGGGACTGGGGCAGTTTACTTTCTAAGTGAGAAACATCTTGAGAGGTTTGGCACATTGCAAGGCCATATTAGCTGGGGCTGGGGGAGGGCTGGGCTCTGAGTTGAGTTTCAGGTGTCCTTTACAAGCAGGAAGAACACTTGAAGAGGTCCATTGGGCCAGGGGCAGGTCCTGAGTAAACCTTGCTCAGTGTGGAGGGGTTTGTGGAGGCCATGGTGAGCCCCAGTGTTGTCCTGGGGCAGTGAGAGGAGCAGAGTGGCTGGCAGTGACCTCCAAGGATCTTTCCTTTCAGAAATGCACCTGGTCAGCAGGGATGTGTTCGCTGGCCCGATGCCTTTTCTTGCTTGCAAATGTCCTTGTGCTCCAGTGCTGAGCTCTTGCCAGCACTTCATACCCCACACTCCTTGGCAGGGGCTGCCAACCTCCCCTCCAAAGTCCCTTTTTCTGCTGGTGCCCCAATTCATTCCACATTTCCAAGGAAGGGATCCTTTGCCTCTGGGTCTTACCCTCCGGGCCTTGATCCCGCTGCTCAGGGTGCTCTGTCTGTCCATGGCACACCCAAAGTGCTGTGCTGGGTCTGTTGCAGGTTCAGACTGGAAAGCTGTGAACCAGGAGCCCTTTCTTTCCACCCGCTACACCGTCCCAAACCTCAGCTCTGGGGACAAGATCCACGTGCGGGTGGCGGCTGTGAGTGCCAGCGGAGCCAGCGTCCCGGCCACGCTGGAGCAGCCAGTGCTCATCAGGGAGATCCTCCGTGAGTACTGCCCTGAGGACACAATTCCTGCATGAGCAGCCTCTCATGGTCCCATCTAGCCTTTGACACATGTGACTGTGTCTGTCTGTCTGTCTCAGTGACTGTCCAGTTCCCTTTGGGAGGGAGGAGCTTCCTGACCTCACCAATCTTGCTGATGTTGAAACTCTGGGGGTGAAGGACTCCCAGGTGGGTTTTCCCAAGATATATTGGTCAGAGTCTTTTTTCCTTGAATGCCCATGCCACAAGCAGAAGAAAGAGCCAGAGTTCACCATTGCAGGTTTCTCAAGGTTGTTTATTGTTTTTTATCTCAAAGTTCTTTCAGTGCCCAGCAAAGGTCCTTGCTGCAGTGAGGGCAGGAGGTGACTCCCCCCAGGTCAGGAGGACTGGACCTTTTGTACCCTCCTCTGACCCAACCACTATCCACAACTTCTTATTTACAGTTAATTACCAATACCTACTACCTATACTAGACATGTCCCTTCTGTCCTAAACCAATCCCTTGTGACCCACCACAGCAGAAGATGGAGGACAAGGACAAGAAGAAGAAGGAAGAAGGACAGGGCCACAGCCTGATTCCTCCATCTTGCCTTCCCCATTTGCACCCTGGGATAACCTAACTACTATTTACATCAGACTCTTGGGGTCTGTAGATCTTTGTGCAAAGCTGGTAATTTTTCCCAGGGGCTGAGATCAAAGACAGTGTCACTCTGGGCCCTGTGCCAGGGTCTCGGACACCCCTGCCACAGTCCCAACCCCCCTGCTGGAGTCCCAGACCCCTCTGCCAGGGTCCTGGACCATCCAGGGCAGCCAGAGGGATGCCCTGGCCTCTGAAGGACTCAAAAGGCAGAGCCACATTTTCCCATTTCATGGCGAGAGCTCAGAATCCACCACTCCCTGAGCACATCTCCTCCCCTTGGCCGTGTCACATCCCAAATATGCCACAGCACACATTGGACAGCTTTGTTTATTTAGCTCAGGGAAGTCAAGAGCTGGTTGTCTGGAGCATGGGAACTTTAATCATGCTGAACTCGCTAATGAATGAGTTGCTCCCATGCTTAGCAAGACTCACATTCCTCTCTGGGTGCTGCCAATGTGCAGAGGCTGATGCAGGAGGGCAGGGCCAGTTTGCACTCAGCAAACAGCAGATAGAGACTCATTTTCCCTCTAGAAGGAATTATTAATGCTCAAGTTTTCTTGTTATTCAACACATCAGATTTTTCAGCTGCTTAAAAATAGTTATACTAACAAAAGTTATTCCAGGAACCACCAGCTTTTCATAGGAGAAGGTTTGGAGAAGACTGTCAGCCTTTGGAAAAAGTCTTACAGTGTCCATCTTCTCAGTGTGCTGGGAGGAGGCCAATGTGCCTGAGGGGTGGTGGCTGTTCACATCTGACCTCAAAACCATCCCAGCAAACCTCCTGTAACTGGGAAAACTGGGATGTGAGGGACTGGCATGAAATGCTAAATGCACAGCTCGTGCTTTCCACACCCTGTCCCTGCTGCCTGAGCTTTGTCCCAGGCACATGTACAGGTGTAAAACCCAAAGAGCTGAGAGACCCACACGCAACTTGATCTACTGGGTCTTTTCTTTTCTTTTTTCTTTTCTTTTCTTTTCTTTTCTTTTCTTTTCTTTTCTTTTCTTTTCTTTTCTTTTCTTTTCTTTTCTTTTCTTTTCTTTTCTTTTCTTTTCTTTTCTTTTCTTTTCTCTCCTGGCCTTCACATTTCCTCTAGGCCTGTATTTTATACATCTCACCAGTTCATTTTTAGCACCCCAGGGGATTTTAAATAGCAGCAATTGGACAGCCTGGAGCTTAACAACAGGTGGGGTGAGTGGGCTTGGGAGGTGGAGAGAGACAAGGAAGAACCAGATGAAGGATCAGGACAGGAGTCACATTTTGCTGGGAATAAGGGCAGGAAAAGGCTTTCCCCCCATGGCACTTTGTCACCGGGGCCACCGACACTGGCCAGCACGGGGAGAACACGCATAAATTAACCTTCCTCCTCCTCCTCGCTCAGGTTTCCCTGCCCTGCTGAGACTGATGAACCCCAGCGGCAGCCCTGGGGATGGATCCCTGCAGGAATCACTGCATGAGCAGGGCAGGGAGGTCTCAGCTGTCAGGAAGGGTCCGGAGCTCCAGCCCTCACAGCTGTTTGGCTCAGGGCTGGTTTATTCTGGCCGGGCCCCTCCCCAGGGTTAAGCTCCTGCAAATTTACCCTGGGCAGAGACTCCCTGATCCTTTATCACGGGCTCCAGAGGGATCCCTGGGCATCACTGAGCCAGCAGAGTTTTATGGCTTCTGTTCCACCTTGGGAAGGGGACATGCTCCATGAGCATTCTGCAGTGGGGTTTTTGCTTGTCTTTGTTATGTTTCCTTGGGGATATTTGCCTTTGTCACGAACCTGAGGCTTCCACAGCGCTGGTATAACCAGGCACCTCCAGGCCATCTCAGTGGCCTGGACTGCACAGGGAAGGTGGAGATTGAGCTTTGTCCTTGTTGGAAGTTGGGCTGTGTGCCTCTGGAAAGTCAGGGGGAGAAATATTTCCCAGCTAGGAGATGCTGTTCCCTGCCTTGTTACCATAGAGGTTGTGCTGTGGCTCTTGGGGTTGAGGCCAGGTTGTCTCCACAGCCTGGCTGCAGTGAAGAGGGGTGAATGATCCATGGGAATGCTGCCCTTGGGTTGGCTGGGATCTCAGGAGTGGATACCACTCTGGGGTACAGGCAATGGGACAGGCTAGCACAGCCCTGCAGGGGAGCAGCATTGTCCACGAGAGGATAGGAGAGGGATGTCCAGGGAGAAGGTGGCCGTGTTGGGGTGGATTTTCTGGGGTGGATTTGGTGGCCAAGCAGGGGTGTGTATGAGGAGGGTCAGCCAGCTGAGGAATGGGAGTGCCTGGTCTCACAGTGTGAATTCCTGGTCCCCAGAGCTCCCCAAGATCCGCATGCCTCGGCACCTGCGGGAGACTTACCTGAGGCGTGTGGGGGATGCTGTGAACATCATGATTCCCTTTCAGGTAGGTGGGTGATTTGGGCTTTAATCCATTGGACATTTAACTCCAGGTGAACTCCTTCAGGTTAGCTTAGGGGTCCAACTGTCCTCTGGCTTGGCTTGGTCTCTGTGTCTTATGGTCCAAGGGTGGCTGATGGGATGGGAATCTCTCTTCTCTTCCTGCCCAGATCCCATTTTCCCCTGCTACATCTTTGTTGATAATGCTGCAGTGGAACAACCCCAAACATGTCAGGACATGGGCTGGCTGTTGCTCCTTTCTCGGCCAATAAGTCCAGTTCAGCTCGTGCTCTGGGCCAGGATCTGGTCACATCCCTTGTGACCCAGCAAAGGGATCCCTAGAGAAGACCAGCTGCCTTTGGAGGCAGGCAGCCCCAGGGCTGTGTGATGGTGGAGTAATGCTGACACTGGTGGGCTAGGCTGGAGGTTGTCTCCTCAGCTTTCTCTCTCATCCTGTCTGGGACATCAGAGCATCTCCACAATGGCAGCTGGCTCTGAAACATGTTGGCCAAGAAGAGAGAGTGAGAGGCCCCTGAGCTGAGGGCCTTGTCCATGCTCTGTTTCACAGACAGTTTAGATCTGTGCTGGCCATGCTGCAGACATGAATTTTCCCTGTATGCTGAGTTCAAGCTCTGGGGCTAAGCTGGAGCCTGGGCTCAGTGCCTGGGCTGTGAGAGCACAGCTCTGCCCTGGCAAGTAAAGCTGGGTTTGCTCCATGAGGACCATGGGGAGCCAGCATGTTCCAGGCTCACCCCTGGAGCCCGATGTCCTCCCATTAGTGAGTCTGAGAGGAATCAGCTGTAGCTTCTTTCCTGGGGCTGCTGGATGGGAGAGGTGGCACACGGGCTGCTGCTGCTGCACACAGCGGGGTGGCTCTGCCACCCATCCCTTCCAGCAGGACCCGCTGGGACCATGTGCCCAAGCAGCTCCTGACCTGCCTGTTGCTCCAGGGAAAGCCACAGCCCCAGGTGAGCTGGACCAAGGGAGGGCAGCCCCTGGACACCAACCGCATCAACATCCGCACCACGGCTCGGGACACCATCTTCTACATCCGCCAGGCCCAGCGCGGCGACTCGGGCAAGTACGAGCTCACCGTGCGCATCAATGGAGCCGAGGACAAGGCTACCCTGGACATCCAGGTGGTTGGTAAGCTGAGCATGGGACCCTGCAGGGTCACTCTGGGGCTCATTTCTCCTCCTTGGTTGGGGAGGTCTTGTTCTGGGTGGGATGTGATGCGACAGCAACAAGGCAAGGGACTCTGGAGTCCCTGTTCCAGTGGGATCCTCAGCAGGATCACGCATGTGAACATCTCTGGTTGGGGATGCAGAGTTTCTGCCAGCCTTGCCCCTTGCAGCTTCTCATCCCTTGTGTACTGGGCCAGGGTGAGGAGAGATTAAAAGCAAGGTCAAGGGATACAGAATGTGTGGGTTGAGCAAAGTGGGATGTCACCCTGAGGGCGCTTGTGTTTGCAGAGCCACCCGGCCCTCCCCAGAACCTGAAGCTGGTGGATGTGTGGGGCTTTAATGTGGCCCTGGAGTGGTCCCCCCCTGCGGACAACGGGAACTCTGAGATCAAGGGCTACAGGGTGCAGAAGTCAGACAAGAAGAGTGGGGTGAGCCTGGACATTCCTGCTGCCTCACCCCACACCTTCTCCCTCCTTGTCACAGCCCATCTTTCCTCACTGCTCTCTTTTTTCCTCCTTTTTTCCTTCCAGAAATGGTTCACGGTGCTGGAGCGCTGCACCCGCACCAGCTGCACCATCTCCGACCTCATCATTGGCAACACCTACTCCTTCCGAGTGTTCTCCGAGAACATCTGCGGGCTCAGCGACAGCGCTGCCGTGGCCTCTGGGGCCGCCTACATCGAGAAGACAAGTGGGGACATGGCCCTGGCTGAGGGGCTGGGGAGGGCGGTAGCCAAGAGTGGTTCTGACCAGTGGGCCGGTGGGACTGCCTTGGAGTTGTGCTGATGCTGCTGGGCTGGTCCAGAGGACAAGACCAGCAGGAGTGAGGCTGAGCACCCCAAGGTCCAGAGGTCTGCTAACCCCCTCTGCACCTCATTTCTCCTTTGGGAAAAGCTTGTTCCGTGCTCAGCCTCCTGAGAGGAACCAAGGCATGGACATCCCTGAGATGAGATGGAAGCAGGAGCTGGGAAGGGTCAGAAGAGCCCTGGCTTTGGCTCTTTGGCTCCACAGCTCAGGGCCAAATCTCCAAGCAGCCCTGCTCTCCTTCCATCTATTTCTGTCCTGCTCTCTGGTAGCGCACATTGACCTAGGGTCTCTGCCATCTGCAGAGCTTCCCTCAAACTCTTATTTCTGTGGACTGAGGGGATGGAGTGGGAGATCCAGAGCACGCCTGGGCTGGGTCTGACCTGCTGCACACAGGTGTCACTGTGGGTGTGGGGATTGGCATCCCCTCTGTTCCTTGCAGAGCCTGGGCACTACCATGTCACAGTTGGATGAGGAACCAGGGCTGCTCTGAGCTGAGGGCCAGTCCTTGGGTTGGGCCAGATGACATCTGGCTTCTTACGAGAGGGGACAGAACTGGTTTGGGGTACCTTGTGCTGAATTCCTGTATTGGTCAGCCTAGGAGCCTCAGGTCTGCCTCAGCTAGAATTAATTATTTCCTCAGAAACCACTTACCAGCCAGAGAAGATCCCCCAGCGGGACATGATGGAGCCTCCAAAGTTCACGCAGCCCCTGACGGACCGAACGACCACGCGGGGCTACAGCACCCACCTCTTCTGCTCTGTGCGCGGCTTCCCCCAGGTCAGCAGCTCCTCCACGGGCATAGCCTTGGCCTGGGGACACCAGGGGGGTTTGCAAGGTGCCTGGAGCTCCTGGGAGATGCTTGGTGCTGTTGGATTAGGGTTGGGTGAGGTTAAGGGGCTGCAGCTGCCCTCTGAGTCAAACTGGGGCACGTTTGGGATGTTTCTTCATGGAGATGGGAAACTTAAATCAAGCCATGTCCTGTTTCCCCTATGCTGGGGGAGGAAGGGTGGAACACTGGTTAGAGCTCACTAGTGGGAGACTTGGATCTTCAAAATACTTTTGAGTGTGAATCCCACCATGGCCACAAGCTTCAGACAGGGCCAAGGCAAAGGCAGAGAGAAGTGGCTGCATTTTGGGGCCAGTTAGATTCCTCATTTCTCTCCCTGCTTTAAACTTTCAGCCCAAAATCATCTGGTTGAAAAATCAGATGGAGATCCGTGAAGATCCCAAATACATAGCACTGATTGATCAGGGCGTGTGCTCCCTGGAAATTCGCAAGCCTGGCCCTTTCGACGGGGGTGTCTACACCTGCAAGGCTGTGAATCCCCTGGGGGAAGCCTCAGTAGACTGCAGACTGGATGTGAAAGGTGAGATTGGCTGAGGGAAAGGAGGGGCAGGAGCCCTTGTCTGCCTTTTCCAGGACTCACTTTCCCAGCCCTGTGGTTTGTCCCTGTTTTGTGTTGATCCTGGTTGTGAGGGAGTCTGAGGATTCTGGGCGGCCCTGTGGAGCTGAACCTTTGGGCTTCTTGGGTTTATGGTCTTGAAGCAGCTTGAAATCACCATTCCTTATTCATGGGGGAAAAATGGGGAGGAAACCAGAAATGGCAGAGCCAGAGGAGCTGCTGGAGGCCTGGCCCAGCACTGGCAATCCCCGCTCTTGTCCCAAGCATTGGGAGGGTGTGAACTTCCTCCCCTGCACCTGGGCTGCTCTGATTTATGTCTTGGGCTCCTGCCCACACTTCCCACTCCCATTTCCCTCAGCAGAGCATCCAGAACAGACCTGCTTCGTATTGCTCCCCACAGCCCCTCCTTGGCCCATGGGAGGATCACTGCCCCCTCACCCTCTGCGTGTTCCTGTGCTGGCCACGTGTCCTGAACACTTCTTTTTCCCTTCCTGTGTCTTCTGAGCACACTCTTGTCCCCAGACATGCTCTGCTCCACTTCCCATGCAGGCAGGGTTCCAATCTGGCACCCCAGGCCCTGTGGAAGCTCCAGGGTTGCTCGTGTGGCACAGGGTGTGGCACAGGGTGTGGCACAGGGTGTGGCACAGGGTCAGTGCTCTGCTCTGTGGGAGCTGCTGCTGGACCCTCCAGGAGCGCTGACCCAGCTCGCCCTGGTCCTGTGGCCCCACAGCCCCTCAGTGCAGCTGTGCAGGGGCTCTGTGGAGTCACAGATCAATGGTCTGGGTGGGAAGGGACCTTAAAGCTCACCCATTCCTATCCCCTACCATGGGCAGGGACACCTTCCACTATCCCAGGTTGCTCCAAGCACCATCTAACCTGGCCTTGGACACTGCCCGGGATGGAGCAGCCACAGCTTCTCTGAGGCCCCTCTGAGGGCATCATCACCCTCACAGGAAAGAATTCCTTCCTATATCCCATCTAACTCTGCCCTCTCGCAGTGGGAAGCCATTTCCCTTGTCCTGTCACTCCAGACCCTTGTCCAAGGGTCTCTCCTGGAGCCCCTTTAGGCACTGGCAGGGCCTCTAAGGTCTCCCCTAGAGCCTTCTTTTCTCCAGGTGAACACCCCCAGTTCTCTCAGCCTGGCTCCAGGGCAGAGATGTTCCAGGCCTCCTCTGGACTGGCTCCAGCAGCTCCACATCCCTCCTGTGCTGGAACCCCAGGGCTGGGGTCCCACCTGAGTGGGGCAGAGGGGCAGAATCTCCCCCTTCCCCTGCTGCCCACACTGGGGGATCAGCCCAGCTGGCCGAGGAGGATGAGCTGAGCATGTGCTGGGGACAGAGAGCACCTGGCAGTCACCCAGGCTGGGGTCTCAGGGGACACTGTCCAGGAACATGCATAGTGTGTGGGATTGCTTGGAGCAGGAGTGTGCAGGGCTGGGGTGTGCAGGGTTAGGGTGTGCATTGGGGTGAGCACACAGGCACTTTGGGGAGTCAAAAGGGGAGTAAGACAAGGGGAGTTCAGGGGATTTTTGTCTCCTGTGCTCTCCTGCAGTGCCCAAGTGAGGACAGATTGAAGGACAAGACAAAGAGCAAGGTAGGTCTGGGCTGGGGCACAAGGATGGAGGGGAGGTGGATCACTTCAGGGGGCTGGAGTGGGCTGGGTGTCCTGCATTAGCCCTTAGTCACCTGCTGATGGAGTCCCAGCTCGGGTCTTCCTTGGCTGGAGATGGGTGGGATGATGAACCTGAAGGACATTTGTCCCTTGGTGAGGTGAAGGGAGGGCTGTCCATGTGGCTGAGTTTGTCTTGCATTAGAGCTGTGGCAGGGACGTTTCCCACCCATCCCTGACCAGGGCTCTCTTGGTGCCCTTGCAGGACGAGGATCTTGTTCCTTTTCCCAGGTGGATCCTGCAGGTGCCAGGCGGTGGCAGGGCAGGTGCTGATGCCCCTGGCCATGGTCTCTGCTGGGCTGTCCCTCCCTGGCAGTGCTCTGGGGGCTTCACCTCAGCCTGCCATGGCATGGCCCTCTGTCATTAGCTGTGACAATAAAACAAACCCAGCTGAGTGGCTTTGGTCCTAATAAAAGCCACCAAACCCCTCTGTCCTGCTTCTTGTGGGATTGGCTTGGGTGGGCACATGTGGAGAGATGCCAGGGCTGCTGTGGGGTTGCAGAGGATCCCAGCCAACCAAGGGTGGAGGAGATGGGTTCTGAGCTTGTTTATGGAACACATATAGAGATTACTGAACCAGAAGGAGCCCAACAAGGCGAAAGAGAATGAGGAAAGATTTCCTTCTTGAGCAGGGGAACAATTCTGGCTGGGGAAAAAGAAATGCCACATCAGTGCTGCAGCATCTTAATGCTTCTTTATTGAAGCACAGTTTTTTATCCACACCAGTGAGGCAGTGATCCAGGCAGGAGCTGTCACCTCCCCACGGTGGGTACAGGACGTGTTGATGTGTCATCCAGAGGAGGGGACTCGTCCCTGTGAGCTGGTGGCTCATGTGCAGGATGAGTTATCACTTGAGCTCTGGGCCAGCTTGGGCAGGCACTGGGTGTTACCAGAGCCCAGAGGGAGCCATGGAACAGATGGTAACCTGGGCTCAGTGGTGTGGGGTGAAATCTCCACCAGCACCGCCTCCCCCTCGGTCTGGGGGCACAAGGGTAGGAGCTCTCCCAGCTGCAGGGCAGCTCTGTCATGGGGCCAGACCCACATCCTGCCCGCGTCCTGGCTGGCCCTGGCAGTGCCAGTGTAGATGCAAATCCAGCCTGGCATCCACAGATCAGAGCCCATCCCACCCTTGGTGCCATGGAGAGCAAAGCTGGGCAGTGCTTGTGATTAATCAGACCCCTCTCTGCACCGTCTCTCCTGCAGCCCCTCTGCTTTGGCCCCATCTGTCCTCGGGCACCTTCAGCCCAAGATGAAGTCCAGGGAGTGTTGCTGTTCCCAGGGGCTCAGCACTGGTGCAGCACCGTCCACATGAGGATTGTTTCCACCATCAGAGGGCATTGTTGGATTAATTTTATCCCACGGCTGGTCAGGATGGATTTTCAAGGTGGCTGGTACTGGTGGTAATGCCAGAGTGGAGGCTGCAGTCCCAGCTGGCAGGTGCAGAGCTTGTTTTCCCTGGCATGCTCACACCTGGCCCTGGACACTGCTGGGGTGTCCTGTCCCCATTGGCGTCCCTGGCACCTGAGCACGTCATCTTGGCCAGTGGGATTCTCTCAGGGACAGGGTCTGGAAGCAGGCTGTGAGCTGATCTCCAGGACTCTGTCATGCTGCATTCTGTGCCCTTTCCAGGCCCTTATTTCAGTCCTACAGAGCACAGACTGTGTTTGTAACCCCACAGGGGTCTAAGGTGGGTGACAACATCCACTTTTAGTGAGGGCTCTCCGGGAAATGTCTGGAGAGCACAGAGTGGAAAAATCCACTGGATGTTATTTTTAGTGAAGCAATCGTTCACGTGCCCTTTTATTTATGAGCATCCCAGTCACCAGGTTCCTGGGCACCTTAGCAAGGATCAGGCCAAAGTGTCAGTCCCAGAAAAGCAGTGGAAATAAGATGGCAGTGGGAGCCAGAGCCAGGCAAACAGCAGCACAAATCTGAGGGCAAGGTGCTGCTGTGCCAAGGGACCACAGCCTCGGCCTGGGGCATCCTCTCTGCACTAAGCTGGGGCTGCAGCATCCCCAGGCACCACTGATGTTTCTGCTCCATGAGAGCTGAGGCACTTCCCTCTGCCCGTTCCAGGAGATGCTGGCCCTGGCCATGGCACAGGACATGGCAAGGTGGGGCCATGGGAGCCACTGCACTGGGCAGAGGAGCCATGGGGCAGATATGGATGAGCCAAAACCTCACCCTCAGTGGTTCAGTGGTTCAGCGCTGGCCCCAGGGCACCTGGTGATGTCTGGGAGGGGGGTGTGGCCTGAAGTCCATAGGGAATTGCTGTTCCCAAGGGCTCAGCACCAGCACAGCACCAGCTACACCGGGGGAAAGTTGAGAGGGTGTTCAGGATCCCTGAACTGAGGTAAGGACTAAGGAAAGGATTTTCCCCTGTCCCTGCCATTGTTTTTCTTCTCTGCTCCCATTTTCCCAGTGTGATCTGAGCCAGGAGGCTGGAAATACATCAAGGCCCCTGCAAAATGTGAGTGGCTGAGCCTTTCATCTCTCTTCCTTGCTGCCCTCCTCATCCCTCCAAGCTAAACAGAGCTGGCTGTAGCAGTGGGAGAAGAGACTCCTGGCTGCCCCAATGCCTGTGCTGCACACTCCCAACATTGCTATAAGCCACCCATAAATCTCACCCATCAAAGGTCCCTTTCCTGTCTGCACCCCCAGTCTCTGTGGGAACTTGCTGCAGTCCCTCTGCCCATTGCTGACGTCCCCTCTGAGGAGCACGACCTGCTGGGGCAGAGGCAGGGTCACAGGACCTGGGTTTCCAGTGGGAGCCTGGTGAACAAGGGATGCTGATAAGAAAAGAATCCAAATCAACTCAAATTAACTTTTCCCACCACTGCTTCAGTCCTGGAGGAGATCTTGTTGCAGAGCAGGGATTTGCACTTCCAGCATCCAGAGGGACCAGAGCTGGATGAGGGATGTTCCATCTCCAGCCACCCCCTCCTCAAATCTACCCACAGCTGAACTTCATGGGTGGCAAAGCGCCCTGTGGCAGTGTCAGCACCCACAGGGTGGCCTGTAGCTGTCCCCCACTTGCTCTCAGAGGGCTCCAGGTTCCCCTCTGCTCCCAGGGCTGTGGAGATGATGGCTTTAACCCACAATGTTTGGGTCAAAAGAGTTTGGCTGCACAGGGAGGGTGGGAGGGAAGCAACATGGGAGGTGTGAGATGAACAGCCTGGGAGAGATTTGCTACTGCTTTTCACAGAAAACAGCCAGGAGAAGGGAGGGACAGTGACTCAAAGCCAGAGAAAAGGGAAAGGGAAGACAAGTGGAGAGGACACATTCCCTGGGTGCAGCTCCAGGGGTAGTGAGGGCTGCTAGGAGCTATGGGCAGCCATCGAGGAAGCAAAAGCGGTTTCTGCAGAGTTCTCTGGGGTAATGCATAAGGGTTTCACCAATACCCACCTCTGCCTACCTCTCTTGTAGTGCTGAGAGTGGAGAGTGACCTTCTGCTCTGCAGGGTGGGGGGGTTCACCACCCTGTGGGTGCTGGCAATGCCCTGGGAAAACTTTCCCTATCTCTTCCCATGTCTCAGCCCAGAGGGGAAAGAAAGAGCTTTCAAACTTCATTTCTTCAGACATCACACTACCTTGGACTCTGCTGGTTCTCAGCATCTTCACTCACACAGGGCACCCCTTTGTCCCAGCCAAAACTTCCATGGCTCCATGGACATGGGGCTGGAGCGTGAGGTACCCCCAGCACCACCAACACCATGGAGCTGAGAGTCTCCATCAATGGCAGGGCACCTCCTGGGTGGTTTGGATCACTGGATTTTATTTGCATGAAGATAAACTGCGCATTTGTCTGTACAATTTCTCCTTAAATACTTGGCAACGCTTAAAAAAATGAAAAACAAAAACAAACGGAGAAAAAAATCCTAAACCAGAAAGGAACAGTGCAGGCTACAATACCCAAACAGTACAATGCTTGTGAATAAATAACCCCCCAGGGCGGCTGTGGGGACTGCAGGAGGCTGCTGAACTCAGAATCCATCGGGTTCCTGCCTCCCCTTCCTCAGACAGCAGGAACAGCGTCCGAGTGGGGACGGGGTGGGCACAGAGCCCCTCCTCTGCCCTCTCCCAGTTCCTAGGTGCCTGCCTCGGCCGTGGTGGTGCTGGTGGCATCTTTGTTGGTTTTGCAGCAGAAGTACTGGTTCCAGATCTGCA
This sequence comes from Cisticola juncidis, assembly GCA_013400215.1. Taxonomy (NCBI): domain Eukaryota; kingdom Metazoa; phylum Chordata; class Aves; order Passeriformes; family Cisticolidae; genus Cisticola; species Cisticola juncidis. Next base: position 158,412 of record VXBR01009955.1, on the reverse strand, counting down.
GGAAGGCTGTCCGGAACTTCTTGATGCGGAAGGCGTAGACGATGGGGTTCATGGCCGAGTTGCCGTGGGTGAGGAAGATGGCGATGTAGGTGAGGATGTGCGGGGTCTGGCAGGACGGGCAGAACAGGGTGATGCAGTTGAGGACATGCAGAGGCAGCCAGCTGAGCGCAAACAGGAACAGAACCAGCGCCAAGGACTTGGCGATCTTCAGCTCCTTCCCGTAGTACTTCTGGGGGTCGTTGGAGCTGGAGGACACCTTCTTGTTGAGCTGCTTGCGGATGAGGTTGAAGACCTCCAGGTAGATGAGCAGCATCAGCAGCAGGGGAGGCAGGACCCAGACAAAGAAGTTGAAGTACACCATGTACTCCATGCTGATGACTGTCTCAAACTGGCACGTGATGACGAACTCCGTGTGGCTGCCGTTCAGCTCCTGAGTCCTCCGCATCTTGTTGAGGTTGTTCCAGCCAAACATGGGGGTGAGTCCCACCAGAAAAGAGACAATCCAACAGCAGGCGATGGCCACGGCCGCCCGTCGCGGTGTCACCACACTCTTATACCTGTGGGACAGACAACAGCCACAGGAAGGAGTTAGACATGGGGTGGGATTCTCTGCTTGTTGGTTATGTGGAGTGGAGTGGCAGTGGTGAGGTGGCAGTGCCCATGCTGAGACAGGAGGATGTTCCTCCTTCCCTCTCCTCGAAGTGGGTAACAGCCTGCTCTGAAAATTGTGTTCACAGTTTCCCTGCCTGTGTCCTGGGGTGGCAGAGACTCCAGACACAATCTGTGAGCTCTGGGGGATGATGCCAAGCCAGGAAAGGCATTGGCACCTGGAATGTGCCTGAGCGTACGACCCTCGTGTTGTGGAGGGAGTTCATGAGCTTTGGAGCCCAGCTCCCACCCAAGCACCTGCACCCAGAGCAGCAGGTCACCCTCTCCTCCCACTGCACACCAACCCTGCCAGCTCACAGTCCCAGACAATTGCCCTGTGCCTGGGGAGGAAATCACCAGCAAAAGCATCCTGTGGGATGTGCTGGGGTGGAGGAAGGATCTGCGGGTGCTAATGGACCCCTGGGGAAGCTTTGGGCTCGGCCTGTTCCTCTCCTAATGTGCTCGAATTGACAAAACCCTCTTTCCTGATGGGCAGATGCCAGGGGCAGGAGGAGGAGGAGGAGGAGAGCTGTGTTCTGGCCATGCTCTGCTCCATCCCTGATGCCCCTGGGGAGCCACTGGGGCTGGGCTCATCTCTCCAGAGCTCTCCAAGCGGGAAGTGCAGTCTGCTGAATTGATTTTTCCCCTGGCCCTCAAGAAAGCTTTTCTTTGGAGGCTGAAAAGATTCTCAGCCCAAGAGTTATTGCTTTCCACCAAAGGGGATTGAACAAAGAATGTTTTCCTGACTGTTTGCTGGGTCTCCCAGTGCTGCTGGTGTTAACCCAACCATGGGGACCATGTGGAGGTGGCTGGAAAACCTGGATTCCCAATCCTGCTGCTCAGAGCTCCCTCCTGCAGGTCTGCAGCATTTACCTGTGTTGGAAAATGAGCATTTTGGGAATTTTTATACAGTCAAGGACCCAAACCCACTCTCCCTTCTCAAGACTCCTCTCATGGGAAAAGTATCAAGGTGGGAGCTTGGAGTGGCACAGGCTGGACGAGAGGACAGCAGTCCCCGTGAGTCCAGAGGGTCCAGAGCCATTGATCCCTGACAGATTTCCTGAACAAACCTCCTGTGCTCAGGGAAAAGTTTCACAACATCCAGGTCCCGTGGGAAAGATGTGACAATGTGGGCAGCTGTTTCCACTGAGACCCAAGGCTGGCTTTGGAGGGTGATTTATTCCTTACGAGGAGAAGAGAGGGCAGGAGACCCTGAGAAAGGCACAGGGCAGGGAGTACTGGGGCACAGGGAGGGCAGTGGGAGAGAGCTGACCCTGGGGGCCAAGTGAAGGGAATGGCAAGGAGGGTCCAAGGGAGTGGGGGGTGGCAGAGGGATGCCCCAGACTCCTGTGGGGCTGTGTGCTGAGCCCTGCACCCCATGTCTGCTTGCAGGTCCTTGGAAAGGGCTGATGTGCCCTCCAGCTCTGACACCCCACTGCCACCTCCCCAGGCTTGAACAGCTTGGGGGCTGACAGCAGAAATAGCAGCACCGTCCTCCTGCCCCAGCTTCTTCCCTCTTTGCAACCCCTGCAAGCTGTGTCCCATTTCTCACCCCTGGGGGTTTCCTGCTGGGGTCTTCTACTGATTTTGCTGGACATGCACCCACTCCAGGTGCTCCCTGACCTGCAGAGCTGTGTGGGAGCCACTGCCCAACAGACAAAGCTGCTGAGCAGCAGCGGTGTCACCATGGTCCCCAAACGTGGTGCCAGGGCTTGAGCCACACCCAGGCACAGGGTCCATCTCTCCATGGTCCATGTGACCGGGGCCCCACACGTATCCACCGCTCCTTCCTGCACCTCCACCTCTCTGCCATGGTCCCTCCCTGCACAGCCCTGCAGAGCCTGGCCTGGCACCGCCTGGCTTCTCTGAGACCCGGCTCTCCCTGCTCCTCCCTTCACTTTGCCCCACAAGGTTTGAGGGTGCACCTGCAGGAGCAGCCAGGGCAAACCTGGACATCATCCTCCAGCCTGTGGGCGTGATATGACAGGAAATGGATGAACAAAACAACCCATAGAAAGGAGCCATGTTTGGAGCTTGTTCCTCCTTCAAGCAACTAGGCAAGGGCAGAGGCATCTGCAGGAAATGTGTTCCCAGGGACCTGTGTCCACTGTCTCCATCAGCCCCACATGGAGAATGCCAAAAGCTATAAAATTACTCCAAGTTCCTCCTCCCTCCAGCCCACCAGGTCCATCCATCCACTGGGTCTGACCATGGAGCTCTCACAGGGCTCAGCTGCTCTGAAGGCAACAAGTCCAGCTTCCATTCCTTTTACACTTTATTTTCCTTGAAGGTGTCCAAGGAATACCTGGATGTGGCACTCAGTGCTCTGGGCTGGGTGATAAGGTGGGGATCTGATACAGGTTGGAATTGGTGGTCTCAGAGGCCTTTTCCAACCTAACTGATTCTGTGATTCTGTAAAGGGTGGAAATGCAAGATCCCACCTAATTCTCAACCTCTGCCACAGGGTGAGAGGACAGTCAGCAGAGGGACAAGGACAGACATTGCTCTTCCCAATATATTCTTTGTTATGCCATAAAGAAAATCTTTTCTCATTTGTCTCATTTTGCATTAATATGATACGGCTGGAGTTTAAGATGGTCTGGGAGGCAGAAGCACTAGAAAATGCTGATAATGGCTCATAGTTAATAAATAATCTTATTATTCTCATCATCACCAGAGCAATTACCAGCATCATTGCAATTTTATTACTGCTGTTATTTTTATTAACAGCTGTGACTAAAACATCCATGGTAATCATCACCCCAATCCTCATCCACTTTGGGTTTGTTTCCTCTGTCTCTGGGGGTTTGAGCCTGACTATAATTGGAAGATGTTCCCCTTGCCCTCCCTGAGTGGTGGTTTTTGCACCATCCCTTCCCCACAGGGATGGGCACTGACCCAGCCCTCCTGAGTGCCAAGTCTAGGAGAAAGGACCAATGACCATCCAGCCTCATCATGAGATGGGATGGGCAGGAATTGTAGTGTGGAACAAAATTGCCTTTGAGGGTTTGGAAGATAAAGTCAAGAGGCAAAATGGCAATTATAGATAGAGCAGTTTGCTCCCCAGGGGAAGGGAAGAGGTGATGGGTGGAGGCAGAGGCTGACAAATTGTCCCCAGGGGCTGCACAGAGCTGACAGGGAGACAGGGAGCAGCTCTGGGGTGAGATGCTGTCTCCAGGAGAGGCATCTGAGGCATCTGAGGATGGAGCAGACACTGAGGCCCTTTTTCTCATGGAGATCATAGGATCCTAGAATGGTTTGGTAGAGAAGGGATTTAAATCCCATCTCCCTCCACCCCTGCCATGGCAGGGACACCTTCCACTATCCCAGGTTGCTCCAAGCCCTGTCCAACCTGGCCTTGGACACATCCAGAGATGGGGCAGCCACAGCTTCTCTGGGCACCCTGTGCCAGGCCCTCACTACCCTCACAGGGAGGAATTTCTCCCCAATATCCCATCTAGCTCTGCCCTCTGGCAGTGGGAAGCCACTCCCCTTGTCCTGTCCCACCAGACCTTTGTAATGGCCCCCTGCCCATCACTCTGAAGACACCATCCACCTCCTTTCCCTTGGGTGCTCATTCTCAGACTGAATTTAACTTCTTCTGCCACATCTTGATGTGTCCAGACCTCCACAACCCTCTCTGCTGCAGCCCTGGGAGCCCAGCTCAGCCCTGGTGCTACTCTGGAGGTGTCCAGCCCTGGGCAGGCAAAGGCCCTGTGACCATTTCAGATATCAGGGCATGTCTGGAAGCACCTGGAGAGCAGAGCATTCACTGCTTTCATGGATTTCACCTTTGCCTTGGGGTCTGTCTCTGAGAGAGGGGAGGGCGCCTTTCCAAGTTCCCAGCCCAGAGGTCAATCCAAACCAAACACTCACCAAACATCTCTTGTTTTGTTTGAAAGAGCTTCAAAGACTCTAGGCCTGGTTTGAATAAAATGTGGAGGTTTTTAGCAGGTCTGTGATTAGTTTTTCTGTCCACAAAACACTTGCTGCTGTCCAGCCAGTGCCAAGATGTGGCTTTGCTGGTCTTTGCTCTGGAGAGTTTATTGCAGTTCAATTCCTGGGGAATTAATTCACTAATGAAGACAGACCATTACTAATGAAAAGAAGCTGGAGCCAGCGTGGCAGGGGGAAAGGAGGCCAAGCTGACATGAAGCTCATCTGCACGATGAACACAGCAAGAAAAAGGAGCCAGACAATGTCCTGATCTAATGGAAAGTCTCTAGACAAAAGTGCTTTGATCTCAGAGGATTTGGATTCCTGCTCCTTTCTCCTGGCTGTATCTTCCCTTCAGATCTTTCAGTGTCTTGGAGGCTGCTGGGTGGGAAAACTCAGATTGTTGGTGTTCAAAGCTGCTCAGAAATGAGAACCTGAGAAATGCAAAGTGGTGTCTGGGTTCCACAAGGGCGAGGTCAGCCACAGCTCAGGGCTGGGCCGAGGGGGTCCCTGGGTCCTCACACGAAGTGGGAAGTGCTGCAGAAGGAACTCTGATCCTAGAGCCTTTGTCACTTCTGATCCTGGAAGTGAAACATTGGTTCTTCATAGAATCACAGAATGGTAGCAAATGTGGGTTTGTGGCCACTGATGGTGTGTCACCATGTGAGTGGTGGCCTTGGGAGGGACAGAGGTCAACCAACATCAGTCAAAGCTGGGATTTAGATGGACACTAATGCTATTTCCTACAAATGCTTGGAATGAAGAGACTAGTCCTATCAGCAACCCCTTGGGATAAATGAGGGGTTGTCCTCATCCCCAAATCCCAGACTGATTGCTTGTCAAAACCCAGGTGGCAAGTAAAGGCATAAAAAACTGGTCTGGTCTTTTAGAGAAGCCAGAACAGCACATCCTGCAAGGACACTGGTGCCTGTTGGTGCTGGAGCCCCTGTCCTGCACCAAAGTAGCCCAGCAGTCTCCATCAGCACAGCATTTCCAGCCTGACAGCTGCAACCCAGCACAGAGCCCCTTCCCAGCTCTCCAAAGGGACCTGGAGGACCCTGTGTGTGTCCTTTCCCAGCACCTCTTGCTGGTTGGTCTGTAAGAGATTTGAGCTGTGGGAGAAACCTGAGAAGTGCCAGCAGACCCCTGGGACACAAAACACAGGGGAAGAGGATGGGCTAGGTGGTTGTGACACGAAATCCTGGCCTTGGGCTCTGCCTTGGGGACTTAATTTGAAAGGAGCTGAGGAGAAAAGTTTCTTCCTGGTCCCCCAGCCATGTCTGCTAGGGGTGAGGGACAGTTGGATGAGGACAAGGGCTTTCCTACATGTGTCACTTTTGGAGGGTTCCCAGGGCAGGAGAGGCACCAGTGGCAACAGGGACCTCTTACCCACCACTGACACGGGTGGGGCTGCATCCCAAACCTTCACCTGGAACCTCTCTGGCAAGCACTGGCCCAGGTCAGGGCCGCCCTGCTTCCAGTGCCACCAGCTGGCCCAGTCTGGAGCTGGCCCTTGGACAGCCCAGGGGGCTGTGGGTGCCTGGTGCTCCCTGGGCAGGAGGGGAGGGCACAGGAGGTCCAAAGCTGAGAAGGAGTCCAGGGATGGATGCACCCCACGGTCGCTAGGTCCTCCCACCCACACCTCTGTGAGTGTCCTGTGTGCTCTGAGCTGTGATTCCAGAGGTCGTGGCTGTCAGTGGAGCACTCTTGGCTGCTACTCTGCCCTGCAGGGCACCCAAGCACAGCTAGGACCACCACTGAGAGGCAGGGGAGGATTTTCTCACCATATGGTGTCTTTCCTGCTTGGCTCAGCTCTGAGAGTAGCTGGCACCTTCCTAACCTGGCAGCTCGGCCCACACATGGTGACCTGGAGCTGCAGCCACTGCTGCCTCCTCAGAGAGGACCTGGGCATGAGAAGCCTCTTCTTTGAGGATCTCTGCTCCCAAAACACTTTGGGTCTCCTCCACTGCAGCACGAGGACATGGCTCCACACCAGGAGGCTCCTTGGTGCAAACCATCCCCAAAGCTGCCAGGAGAGATCCCAGAAGCATGGGGGAGGGTGGGTGTGTGCATCCCACTGCAGACCATCCTGCTCCATCTGTGTTCAGGGTCTGGTTTTACCATCCCAACATGGTGACTCTGTGTAGAAATGGTTCTGCAATGAGTGCCTGCAAAGCACCAACAACTCCAGCATCTGGCAAGACCTCTGGATGTTTGCAATCTCCCCTAATAGCCAGTAATTCTCTAATGGATGCGGGTGAGTGTCATTATGAGGCTGAGGAGAACAAATTCGTGCTGCCAAAATTGACTGGTCCCCACACACTGAAATATGGAGTCCCCAGGGCTTAGGTGGGGGCTTCATTAAGTGGTGGGAGAAGCTGGAGCTGGTCCAGTAAATGGCAAGAGAATAACACAAAAAGGGGGGTTTGTGCTTCGGGCATTGTCAGAAAAGGTTTTGGAGGGACCTGGAGCATTTGCAGATGTTCTGGGCTCCAAACAGGCAGCCTGCTGCTGCCTTGGTGTGGGTTCAGCCTGCCCTGACATCCTGAGCATCTCTCAGGATCTTGGAGGCATCCTGAAGTCCTTGAGGACTGCAGAGTTGTGGGCACATCCAAAAGCAGCCCCAGGGACACAAATATCCCCAGAAGAAGCTGAAGAAATAAGATAGAAAAGAGCTTTATGTGCTAAAATGGTTGGAAGTGGGAATGATGCCTCCATGGGGCAGCCTGGCCATGCCAGGTCATCTTCAGCCCAGACTGGCAGTACCAACATGAGGGTCCATCAGGGATGCTCATTCCAGGTGGAGGTTACAGGTGTGGGAAAAGATGCCCCCAGCTCCAGCAGTGCCCGCATCGACCCAGAGCCTGCCATGTCCCCACAGCTCTGCCACTGTCCCGATGCCACCAGTCCCAGCAGGACCAAACCCCAAAGCATAGCACACCCTGAGCTTGGCACCTCCTGTGCTGGCATCACCCAGAGCCTCAGGAGGTTTCCCTGCTCCCCCACATCCCCAGTGACAGTGCTGAGCTAAACCTGCCACAGCTTCCAGTGACAGGATCCCTCTTTTCTTGCAGAGCCAAGGACACTTGTCCAATCACATCTCTAATCCCTGGGAGCAGCCACAACAGCCCAGCAGGCTGAGCTCCCCACAGCCCCTCCTGGGACTGCTCCTGGCCCCGCTGGAGCTGGAGCTGTGCCTCCCTCTGGGTGTCTGTGCAGCTGGACTGCCCCGGCTCTGGCAGTGAATCACAGCCTTTGGGAACAAGCCACAGACTTCCACTAACTGCAGAGCTTCTTTCAGATCACTTGCCCAGCTGTCCTCAGCTCAGAAGTGGGCGGTGAGTGACCACAGCAGCCCCACCACGGACCAGTCCCGACAGCTCCCCTGGGGTATCCCAGCGGTTCCCACTGTGACCAGGTGCTGCAGGGAAAGGGGGAGCACAGGAGGGCTGGGAACCTCAGGGAGGGAGGATGGAAAGCACAGAGACCTCACACTGAAGGATCCTTTCCTCAGGTTCTGCCCTGGTGTGGAGATGGGGCTGCTGTTCAAGGAAGGTGGAGTGAGAGTCACTCACTCTGCTCAGAGAGGATTTTGCTCACATCCTCCAGCAGCATCCCTCACCCCAACAGCCAATATCAATCCTTTCTACCCAGAAAACTAATCTTGTTTCCAAATTGAGCTTGGTTTTCAGCCTGAGGCTGCACCCTGATGTGGACTCTGTCACTACATAAGCAGATTCTCAGCAAGGACCACTCGCCCCGTGCTCAGCTCCTCATCCCAAATGTGTATGTGGCAGTTAAGCAGGGAGCTGGGATGCCCAGGCCACCCAATGCCTGAGGGAAATGTCAATTTAGTTTGTGTCTATCAGTGAGCACTGCCCTCCAACCCCAGAGATACCCTTCATGCCCCAAAGAGAGCTGTGAGAGCCCTGATGCCATGGGCAGCACAGAGTCCATCCGGGGGTGCTGAGTGGGTGCCTGCTGTGGATGTGGCACCCTCCTGTGCCATGTGATGGGGAGGGTGCACCCAGTGGCCCTGGGCAGTCGGGCACAAGTCCCACTGAGCCACAGTTTTGCATCCAGGCAGCTCCAGGGCTCCCTCCCTGCTCTACCATGTGTGGTCAGGGCCCTCCAGGATCCCTGAATTTTCCTGAACCTCTGGCTTCTTCCTCCAGGACCCCGAGGTAGGTAGGAGGGAAGTGATTTAATGCTACTGGCAATGGCTGCAAAATCATGAAACAAGTTGCAGAATCTCAGAACTGGTGATGTTCTCTGAAAAAATGTAATGGTCTTGTCTTTTGGCTGCTTCTTTCAGGCAACAACATTTTGAGCAAAGCAAAGTGAGAGAAATGTTGCTTAAAAAAAAAGAAAAAGAAGAACTAGAGGCTGAGATTCTTTTATAGACCCAGGACTTTGGGAATTAGGACACTCGAAGAAGGACAGTTTGGTCCCCAGGAGATGGGGGTGAGGTCATGAAAGCTGCAGGACAGTGTGATGAGCACCATGGACTTGTCTCCCGTGCTGCCTCTGTGCAATATATTTCCTGGACGTTTTTAGTGTCTAAACAGTTTTGTTGTTAAAAATAGGAATTTGCTGTGTGAGCATCTCCTTGGAGAGGGGTCTGAGTCTGAGGGTGGCTCCCATAAAACTGCATCAAGGGATGGCCTCAGCTCCAGCAGAATTTCAGGCAGAGCCACTCAACCCCAAGTGCATCTCTCTGGCCGGGCTGGACAGGGCTTGGAGCACCCTGGTCTAGGGAAGGGGTCCCTGCCCATGGCAGGGGATGGATCAGGAGGAGCTTTTAGGCCCCTTCCCACCCAAACCACTCCATGATTCTGTGACAGTGCTGGAAGTGTTTCTCATCCAGTGCTGGGGTAGGATATCAACCTGCTTGGCCAGGAGTCTCAGGTCCCCTTCCCTTGCCGTGCTGGGCCATCACCCTATGGATTTGGGCACCTCCAGGGGTGTCACACAATGGCCCTGTCCCTGCCATATCAATTAGCCAGGAGCAGACCCAATTCAGCAGGGTATCTGTGTGACTGTTAAGTGAGGGTGAGGTATTCCCTGAGTACAAAGGAGAAGGGATAAAAGGCAGCTTTTGCCAGTCTTCAGTGCAAATCCAGGGCTCGGCTGGATAAAAGCAGTGGGTTTGCAATTATTGCCTGTATTGCACTTGATTTTTCTATGCACTGCATATTTTGGTTCTTTATGCAAAAGAACCTCTTTGAAACAAGGACTCTGAAGCCAGCACTCAAAATTTAGAAGTGAGGGGGAAGAGGAGAGGATGAAGAAAGTAGCTCTAAAACCCACTTAAAATGCCAAATGTGACAAGTGTGTCTGAGAAACAGCAATGGGACAGCAGATATAAAGTGCCTGATAGGACTGGGCTCCCAGAGCCTCTGTGGCTCAGAGTCCATCCCAGGAAACTCTGCAGAGGGAAAACAGCTGTGCTGGGAGGGAGGTGCCAGCTGAGGAAGTGCCCAGTGCCACCACCCTGCCCTGCCTGTCACCACCGCTAGGCAAAGGCCAGCTGGGTCTGCAGGGGAGTTCTCCTGCCAGGGCAGGCTGGAAAACACCGAGGGCCATTTGAAGGGAGGGGCAGATCAGGGACCCCAAGGAGAAGGGAAATGAGGGGGGTCTTGAGAGCTGCTGCTGTTGTTGTATCTGCATTCAACAGGATATCAAGATCTGCTCTCCAGATAAATGGGAGGCAGGAAACTGGAGATAAAATCTCCATTAAGAGACACCAAGTGACCCTCACAGGGCTGAGGTGGGTCTTTATCTCTCCAGTGCAGAAGGACTCATCAGAAAAAAAGAGATATCATAAATTACACTTGGAACAAGAGATGGGTGTTGGCTGCCTTTTAATTTCTTGGGTTTTACACCTCTCTTGCTAACCTGACTCCTGATTTTGCAGTCAACAACTAAACTCCTCAGTTTCTTAGGCTGCAACTTGTTATTAGATCAGGATCCTCATAGCACAATTTGTCACTGCAAAGGGAACATTTCCTTTCTTGCACTTGACCCAGTTCAAAGATTAGGACATGCAAGACTGAAAAATTGGCTGGAGGTTCCCAGAATGAGGGAGGTTGTTTTCTCCACCCAGTGCCTACAGGAGAATTAGCAGTGCTGATGAGATCTACTGTTTCTAAACCTCAGAGAACACAGTAACCCAAAACAACCAGTCCAGCACCTTCTGTCCAATGCATATTTCCCCTGATTAAAAGATCAATTTCAAATGCAAAACCAGCTGCATTCATTTAAGGTTTTTTGTTAATGAGTTGGTTATATGTAGTTTTAACTGGTGGAAATAATTTTGGAGGTAGCAATTTGGGCTACAGTCAGCTTCCAACTTCTGTCCAAACACAGTTCCCCCCAAAACCTGTGTAATTACCCCCTCTGCACACCATAAAGATGTAAAGAGTAATGATCAGAGGACATGTGTGTAAAGCCATTGAGTTGTTTATTTTGGAAGGAGTCTGAACAGTGAATCCATATCTCAGTCAGTCAAATGAAATGCCAAATGGAACTGAAGGCTCCAGTTAACATCACAATTAAATGTTCCCTCACCTCTGAGAATCACCAGGATTCACCAGGAAAACAAATAAAAAGTGCAAATGCAAAGCAAACCTGAAGTTTATTTGCACTCTGTTTTCTCATTTAGATTAAAAGATTATTTATTCCTTTGGAAGAAAACTGAGGGGGGGTGTTCCCTAGCAGGACACAGCTTGGTATTTCTGTCAGGATGATGGAGAGATCTGAGACCCAAGACCAGGTACTGAGGTGAAATTCCTCAGCTGGACCTAAATTACAGCCTGTGCATGTTCCTAATCACTCTGGTCTTAATTACCCAGCAAGAAACAATGGGAGAGACACAGCCTGAGGCTGCCCAGGCAGCCTGGCTGGTGCAGGTCGTGGAGATGAGGGACACACAGAGCAGGCAGGATGGAGGCCATGGAGATCCTTCAAGGGCTGCAGCCCCTCTCTTCTGGAGCCAGGCTGGCAGAGATGGGAATGTTCACTTGGACAAGAGAAGGCTCTGGGGAAATCTCAGAGCCTCTTCATGAAGAGGGACTTTGGACAAGGGATGGAAGGACAGGACAAGGGGAATGGCTTCCCAGTGCAGGGTTAGATGGGATTTTGGGAAGGAATTGTTCCCTGTCAGGGTGGGGAGGCCCTGGCACAGGCTGCCCAGAGAAGCTGTGGCTGCTCCATCCCTGGAAGTGTCCAAGGCCAGGTTGGATGGGACTTGGAGAAACCTGGGATAGTGGAAGGTGTCATGGCAGGGGTGGAACAGGGTGAACTTTGAGATTCCTTCCCACCCAAACCAGTCTGGAACTCTGGGATTCCATGAAATGCATTTCCCTCTCCCTGAGCCTCGACAGAGCCAGGGCTGCCTGTGGGTGGGAAGCAGGGCTGGAATTGGGACATGCCCACAAAACCCTCTCATGTGTGGGTCTCAGAGGGTGGAATGAGATGATCTTTAAGGACCCTTCCAATCCAAACCATTCTAGACTCCATGATCCCCTGGAGAAAAGGGGTATCAGTGACAGCCCCATCCTCAACCCAAAAAACTTTGCAGATTCTCCTGGATTCTGGGATCACTGATCTTCACTGCTATTGGAGCACTTTGAGTTCTCTCACAGCAGACAAACCTCTTTGAGCCCATAAAGAAACCTGTGCCCCAGCAATGATGAGTGTGGGGAATGAGCTCCCTGAAATTAGACCCATCTGAGCTGCACCAGCAGGGCCTTTGCTGGCTCTGCTGAGGCTTTGCCAGGTCCATCTGGACCCAGGCTGAGCCCTTGGCTCTCCCAGTCGGGATCACTTAGTGGAGAACGGAGCCTTTGCACTGAGAGAAATGAGCATTTCATTTGTGATTCCATGGGTAAAGGCAGTGAGTTGTTACCAGAGCAGAAAAGAAAGAGGAATAATTTAATCCATAGGACTGTGCTAATTCTGGCGATGTCTGAGACAGCATTTCTCAGCACCGGCCCCTCGCTGCTGTCAGAGAGAGCATCACTCCCTCTGTGAACAGATGGGGAAACTGAGTCGCAGAGGGGAGCTGTGATCTGCCAAGATGGACCAAGCTGAATGAGAAAACATCCCTGGTGCCAGGAGCTGGCACTTCTCTTCTTTGAAGGAGGCCAAAGAAAATCATCCCCATCTCTGGCTGCTGGGAGAGAAAAGGCTTGGAGAAGGCGAATAAACAGTGATGGCAGCAAGGCCCTGGCTTTCTGTGCCTTCCTTAGAGGAATGATGGAGAGGTGATATTGCCACCACAGGGGGGCGGGGGGACAGGGGGATGTCACCTCTGTGTCCCCACAGTCCTGCTGGGCGAGGGTGGTACTTGGGATCTGTGTGCAAGAGCACCATGGCTGGTGCCAGGGACAGCACAGAGGAGGCTGGCAAGGGACACACAGGAAAGAGGCTGGGGAAGAAATCTCTTGTCCTCCTCCAGCTCCTTTTTGTAATCAGAGACTTTGGTACCTGACAAAAACCCAACCAAACCACCCAGGACTGTGACAGCTGCTGGTCACAGTTGCCTGCTCAGTGCAAGGAAGGGATGGGGGAACAATGAGAAATGCAGTGAGAGGGAGGGTGAGGGTGCAAGGGGGAGGTGTTGGGTCCCACAGTGCAGAGAAGGGAAAACCCAGATGTCCCAAATCTTTCCAATGCCTGGTCCTGCTCTGCTCTTCCCTACATCACCAAATGTGGCCCTTCCTCCCCTATTTGCCCCTCAGTGCCCACCAGCCCTCAGCCCACGGGGACTTTGAAAGGAGGAGGATCTCAGTCTTGCAGGGTTATCTCATCCTCTCTCGCTGGTGGCATCAGCAGTGATGTCTCCCCTTCCCCCTGCCCTGCCTGTCCAGGGCCAGAGGTGCCATGGGGATGGCCAGGGTGCTCAGCTCATTGCTATTCTGCAATATTCTGCCAACCCACTGGCTCTGGGGGCTTTTTGTGGCTGCTTAGAGAGCATCAATTGTTCTTTCTTGCCACTGGGCATCCCGTGCAAGAGCTGGCCCTGGCAGCTGGGCAGCTGCACTTCCACAGCAGGAACTCCCTGCCAGAGCCCAGGCAGCCTCTGGGACAGCACTTTTCCCATTCCACAGCCTTGAAAGTTCAGGTCACTTAGGTGAAGAGGTGTTCCAAAAGGACCAGCCCCTTGGGACACTCCTCCCAACCTCTCCCAGCTCTCAGCTGCTGTGTCCATTGTCCATCCCTCCTGCTTTGGCAGGATCACTGTGAAAAATCATTCATTTTACTCCAGGATAATCTAATGCTGTTCATATCAGCACAGCTGTGCTGGCTGTCATTTCCACAGGCTGAGATGGTGCTGTTGTCCCCAAGGGGATGAACCTCTTGAGCTGTCCCCATCCCTCCCAGGAGCCTCTCGCTCCTGTGGTCCCCTCCATGCTCCATGTCCTGCTGTCTGCAGAGACCACAACCCTCCCTGAGCTGTGTCTGGGCTTCCCTCACAGCCCTGTGGGCAAGATCCTTCAGGGCTTTTCTCTGTCCTTCCAGACAGAGGTTTTCTTCCAGCCCATCAGTTCCTCTCCAGTCTGAAATTACCCTGCTGTGTGTCACAATGAAACTCATCTCCCAGGTTCTTTCACTGTGGTGCCTCCCACACATTTTCCTCTTTTTTTTCCCCATCCTTCTTTGTGTTGCTATGACCTTTCTCTCCCCCCTGTCTCCACCCCAGGACACAGACCTGCCAATGCTCCACTGTGGCCCCTTGAATGAGCCATTCCCCACTGTCAGGCTGATTTCAAGCACGAACATTTGGATACAGGAGCTGCATTGTCCCCATCCCTCATCGTTTGTCCAGCCCTGCCTGTTCTGCCTTGGAGACCCATGGACCTGCACGTCCCAGGCCACCCAGACAGGTCCCCTCAGCCAACAGTCCCTGGTGTTTGGTACAAGCTGCTCTGAGGTGTTCCAGGAGATTTCATTGGGTCTGGCCTCACAGGGGTCCCTCCAGATCCCAGTTTGGAAATGGAGGCTGGTGGGCTTTGTCCCAGCTGTCTCCCACCTGAGCTCATGGCCAAAATTCCCTTCCTGGTCAACAGAGCCAATCTGGCCCTTCTACGACACAGTCAAGCTTATTCTGACACCACAAATGGGCTAAAGAACCTCGGTGTGATTGATCTGGGGGTGTAAGAGGAGCTGAGAGTGGTTTGGCTGTTGGTGGCCACATGGCACATATCCAACCAGAGCAAGACAGAGGCCACATGCCTGTGCCCAGGGCTGGGCAAGGACACAGAGCCCAGCCCAGACCCCAGAGCCAGTCACTGGGAAAGGCTCCATGCCCAGACGAGCATCTGAGCTCCTCTGCACCCCCTGTGAGTCACTTATTCCTGCTCTGGCTGATGTGGAGGGAAGGTGAGACCAGAGGCAGGACTGTCTCAGTAAAGGTCAGGTGATAGTGGCACCTCCCCTGCACAGAGTCACATTCCCACCTCTCAGGGGTGGGGGAAGACTTGGGACCCCATCAAAAGGCTCCTGCATGCCCTGAGCCATCTCAGCACAGAGCGTGGTGAGCTGGGCCTGACTCATTCCAACACCCATCCTGCAGGGCCAGGCTGGGCTGGCGGGGCTGGGACGGCTGAATCAGCAGCTTCTGCTTTGGCAGAGCCTCTTTCCTGGTGTGTCTCCCTTGTCTCTGTGCCAGCAGCTGCACAGGGCCCGTGGACACCCAGCTCAGAGGAGCATCAGTGTCACCTCCACCAACCCAGTGCCCTTGGGACACAGCCCTGTCACTCCAGGAACGGGAAAGCCAAGTCCTGGCAGTGTGAGGGTGTCTGGGTGTTCCCAGGCTGTTCTGGGGCCCTGCAGCTCGTCCACAGGTGTGTACCCCAGACACAGGAGCATCTCTCAGCTCCAGTGAAGGACCTGCTCTCTGTCCCACCATGCCTGGGTGGTCCTGGCTGTGGATGCTGCTCAATTTCTGCTCAGTGGGGACCTCATGGACCCTCTGTGCTGCCATGGGATGAGGGAACACAGGCTGGCTGTGTCCCACCTGCTTGGCATGGTAGACCCTCTTGGACTGATGGTACCACACCTGAACCATGGCTGTGGAGGTGGCAGAGCCTTGCTTGGTTCCATCCACACATCCCCACCTGGTTTGGTGTCTGCCCACTGCAGGATGAGTTCGTGGGGAACCATGGAATCCCAGAATGGTTTGGTTGGGAAGAGACCTTAAAGCTCATCCCATTCCATCCCCTGCCATGGGCAGGGACACCTCCCACCATCCCAGGGTGCTCCAAACTCCATCCAGCACCCAGGGTGCTCCAAACTCCATCCAGCCTGGCCTTGGACACTTCCAGGGATGGTGCAGCCACAGCTTCTCTGGGCAACCTGTGCCAGGGCCTCACCACCCTGACAGGGAACAATTCCTTCCCAGTATTGAACCTAATTTTCTGTTTTTCAGTTTGAACCCATTGCTCCTTGTTCTGTCCCCCACTTGGGCCAACCTGGCCCGTTTAAGACCCATTCAGTCTATTCTAATACCACAAATGGCTACAAACCCACGCTGTGAGGCACCCTGGGCTGTGAACAGTTAATTTCATGGAATTACTCGTGCAGGGATCATCAGGGCTGTGACTGGATCCTGGAGGAGCCTGGCTCCCGAGCCCTGGGCACAGTCATGGCAGGACTCCAGTGCAGGAACAGAGGCCATGCTGTCCCAGCAAATCTCAGTTTCCACACCTTCCCTGTTTCCAGCCTCCATCCCTCCCCCGTGGGATCACCCTGAGCCAGCCATGGTGCAGCTCAGTGCCTCAGTTTCCCCATCTGCAGATGTGCCCTGGCTGGGAACATGTCCTCAGATTTACTGCTGAGACATTGCCAAGGGTCGATCCCTTACCCTGAAAAATCAACAGAAATAGGTAAAAAGCCCAATTAAAACATTCCCAGAGCAGAGGTTTGGGGTGCAGTGGCAGGAGGGAGTAGCTGTTCATTCATGGCCCTGCAGCACAGCCCTGGCAGATGTGAGCCCTGCTAAGGGACAGATGTGACACCGCTATTGGGGTCAGAGTGATTACAGGGCCTTGCCCTGCTGGGACACACAAGGACCAGGAGGGGACAGGGTCCTGCTCATGAAGCCTATACAGAGTGTCTTGAAGCCATTCATCTCCTCTTGCCCTTTTAATTCAGAGAATTTGGGAGTAACTCTGAATATCAGCAAGTCTGGAGCATCCCCGCACAGGATTCAGGGCTCTCCTCCCCTTCCCTCTGCTCAGCTGGGGATGGAGAATTCCACACTCAGCCCCTCACTGCATCCCAAGCTGACACCCCCAAGCCCCAGCGTTTTTCCTAGGAATGTTGCTGACAGCCCTACTTGTCTCCCTGCAGTGGCATCTGGAGCTTTTGGGAGTGACCTGATTTTGTGTCAGCCAGCGAAGATCTCGTGGCGCCGCTGCAGCAGCTGTGTGAGCTCCCAGCGAGCCTAATCCAGGCATCCCCTTGCCCAGGGAAGAGCCCTCCTGGCTTTTATCCCTGATTTAGCCCACTCATGGCTGAAAATTATTCTGTGGATCAGAGAGCAGGGCTGAAAACCAGCACACCTGGGTATTTACAGGTCTGTACCAGGATCTCAGACCGACAAAACCTGCTGGTAAATCCCTGCCCATCTCAGGGGCTCTGGGATTTTGGTGATACTGGAATTGAGCTCCTGGTGCTGCACTGGCACAGCTCCTCCACGCAGGCAGATCTGGTTGGAGCAGAGCTCGGTGAGAAATGCTGGCTCTGATGTAGCACTCACATGCTGAGCTGCTGCAGTGTGCTGGAAACTGTGGCTTGGAAACAGCCTCAGGTCTGCAGAAACCTCCCTGGACTGTAGTTCCTGCTTTTTAATCTCTATCCTTGGTTCAGAGCTGCCTGTTCCTTGGAATGAAGGTCTCCACAGATCACTCTCACTTGCTAAAAATATACCTGGAGGAGGGCAGCAAGGGAAAAAAAACAAAAGAGGTGGCTGCAAAGACCTACCAGTCCCCAAAATTCCCCCAGGTTAGGGAAAATGGGAGTGTTCTCCTTGGAAATGAAATGTGTTTTCTCAGGGATGGGACCTGTATGGATGGATGGCATCTTGTCACTGACTAATGGAGGTTGAAAGAAAATAGATGAGCTCCTGGGTGAGAGCTCTGAGTCACCTGGATGCTTTTGAAATTTCTCCAAATGTAAAACAGGCCTTGGAAGAGCTGTGGTTTGGCTTGTTCACTGGCCTGGTTAGACAGGAAGGTTTCCTGGCACCAAGTGTTGGGAGTGCTGGAAAGATGTCCCATGGGCCCTTAGATATTTTGGGAGCTGGGAATTTGGGCCAAACCACCCCAGTGTCCTCCTCCTCCCCATCCCACAGCAGTGGGTGCCCATCGCTCTCCTGCCAAGACCCTCCATGAGCTCTTGGTGGAGGAATCATGGAATGGTTTGGTTGGAAGAGACCTTAAAGCTCAACTCATTCCACTCATGGGCTGTGTGGCAGTGAGGCAGGAAGGAGAAATGCTGCTCCCTTCTCCAGGCGTGTCCTTCACAGGAACAGCCATTCCCAGGCCATGCACACACACCTGCCTCAGAGGAGGAAAGACAGGAAGGGCCTCCTGGATGATGGATGTGAAAAACGAGGTTTATTTCAGCGTGCCCAAGGGATCAGGGACAGAAGACAAGACCATGGGCTCTGCACAGGGGTTAAGGATGGTCTAAGGGCACAGGGGTGGTACAAAGGCAGGGCAAGGGGCAGCAAACCCATGGGGGGATGAAGGAGGAACAATTGGGGTGGGCAGGGTTCAGTGGCCATTGGGGCAGCAGCCTAAGATGGACTGGCAGTTCTGCAGGGCACCATGGGGGAAGTCTTCTCTCAGCCCAGGCAAGGAAACTGTGGCACATTCTTCCAGGGCAAAGCCTGGAAGTTTCCCTGGGGGGATTTTTAGGGTTCCCACAGGCAGAGACACTTTTCACTATTCCAGGTTGCTCCAAGCCCCATCCAACCTGGCCTTGGACACTTCCAGGGATGGGGCAGCCACAGCTTCCCTGGGACACCTTGAATGGGGAAAAGCCACCTCAGATGTGTGCTGCTCCACCTCCCAGCTGGGTGAGGGCAACAAGACTTCCCAGGCTTCCCATGACCCAGCCCTAGCTGGCCCCATGCCTGTGGCCCTTGGCAGGACTGGAGAGAAGGGGAAAGAGCACTACAATCCAAGGAAGAGCCTGAGCTCAGCCAGGAGGCTGGAAAACAGGGAGTCGAGGGGGGAAGCTTCCCCCATCCCCTTCCATGTCCATCCAGGAGCTCACAGGTCCCCTGCACATCCTCCTCACTTCAAGCCTTGCAGGCACTGCAGGGCTGAGGGATGTTCCTGCTATCCCTGAGCTGTTTTATCTCATTCCAGACAGGGCACTCCTGAACCACCAGACAATGCCAGCGCTGTCCCCAGAGCCACCCCCAACACTGCATTTATCCTGGGGTCTTCCCCTGCTCCAGCCTCCTGCCCCCATTTCCTAGAGAGTTCCAACCATTCTGGTCTAACTTCCATGGCTCTGCAGCCTCATGGGTGTGCATTCCAAGCCTTCAGCAGCACCAAAGCAGCTCTCCCTGGCAGGGATGCTCCTTGGGATGCTGCAGGGTGGGAAGGGCAGGGCTGGGAGGATACCCCAATGCTGAGGCTTAGGCACAGAGGGTGGAGGTTCTCTGTGGACAGAGAGACTGCAACACAAGGGCTCCTGCAAACATCAGATTCCTGCAGGTTTTCCCTTCCTGGCATATTTCAAAGTGTTTGAGGTGAGGTCACAAGGTGAGGACCCCCAGGGACCTTCCAAGATACGCTTGGGCTGCATCCCTGCATTCAGCATCCCCAGCTAAGGGGAGGTTTGGCACACCCCAAGGACAGCAGCTCCTTTGCTGTGGCCCTTTCCAAAAGGCCCAATTCACGTCTCAGAGCAGAGACAGGGCCCCCGAGGCAGAAGAGGCTGGTGCTGAAGAAGCTGCATCCCACCAAACATCCCTTCAACACCACCCTCCCCAACCTCCCTGTGGCACCATCCCCCCTGCAGCATCCCCCAGCCCCGTCTCCCCCAGCATCCTGCCTCCACCGGGACGCCGAGGGGCCGGTTCCTGCCGGACACCTCAGCTGGCTGCTTCCCCTCCCTTTGAACTCGTTTCATCTTCCCCAAGCACGGCTGTGAGAGGGAAGTTTGGGCTGGGCTGGGGGCCCTGCTGGGCCCGGATGGGGGGGATCACAGGCTGGGGGTCCTGCCTGGCTGCCAGGCAGGGAGGAAGGATGTGAGAGGGGAGGGGGCTTTTTCCACCAGCAAATCTATTTTAGGTGTTTCCAGCTGTTCCTGTGGGGGCTGGGAAGTGGGAGACCCTCTGCTCTAGCCTGCTCAGCCCAAGGGATGCTCCTGCATCCCTCCAAAGTCAGGGAAAGGTCCCTCAGGGGGAAAGCAGATTCACTCAGGCCCCAGCAACCAGGAGGGACCACACCCAGGGGTTGGAGCAGAGGGAGAGGGTTTGGTGGGACATCCCAGTCCCTTGACCATGCTGGGTGTGTGCTGGGTAGAGAAGGAAGAACAGGAGGTGCCAACTCAAATCCAAACAAGACCCCTCTCCATCTGATAAAATCTGCCTGCACCTTGCAGGACTGTCCCACGTCCCTCTGTGCTTCTGTGTCCATGGGAATGATGGAGTGATGGAGCATTGGATGCTGCTTTGGCATCTCCCACTGCCATGTAGAGACACCCCAAATGTCTCAGGGCACCATTTCTTCCAGGAGAAACCCACCCCTGGGGCCACCAAGTTCCCAGTGTCCCCCCAGGGCTCAGGGCTCCAGCAGTTGGGTCCGTGTCTTTCCTGGAAGGGGGATCAGACCCTCCTCTGTCTTACACTCCTCCAAGCAGCCTCTGCTGCTGCAGCTTGTCCCCCAAACTCACAGCCCCAGGGCCAGGGTGTCCATGGGGAGCCTGGAGCTGGAGCCAGGCTGCCATGCTCCGTGTTCCCCATTCCCTGCCATTCCTCCCTGGGAGGAAGGCACAGGTTGCCCAGAGAAGCTGTGGCTGCCCCATCCTTGAAAGAGTCCGAGGCCAGGCTGGAAGGGGCTTGGAGCAATCTGGGCTAGTGGAAGGTGTCCCTGCCTGAGGCAGGGTGAGGTCCCTTTGCACACAAACTTTTCAGGGATTCTGTGATCCTGTGAAATGCATTTCCCTCTCACGGAGCCTCGGCAGCACCAGGGCTGCCTGCGGATGGGCAGGGCTGGAGTGGGGAGGATCCCCACAAGACCCCCTCAGCCTCATGTGGGTCCCACTCTGTGCCAGGCTTGTCTGAGGAATGCCACAGGCACAGGAATGGGCTGCAGTGAGCACCCTGTCCGTGCCTGTGCCAGAGGGGATGTCCCTGCTCAGTGTCCTGCTGTCCTAGGGATGAGCCTAAGGCAGATATTCCCCACATCCCTCCCCTCCTCCCTGCAAATCTCTGCTCAGGTCTGGCTGCCATCCCTGCCTGTGGCCCTCTGGGGATGCTTGGAGCTGTCCCAGAGCTCTTCCAGTCACGGTGGGCACACGTGTTCCCCCAGGGCCCCGAGTCCTGCCAGGTGCTCCAGGCTCTCAGCACCCACTTTGCCATTGCTGGGTTTGGTGTCACAATCAGGAGTGACCCCACAAGACCCGTGAGCACTGCAGAAATGCTGTCACTGTCGTTCATCTTTAGCATCCTGCAACAGGCTGGGAGAAACTCGAGGCATTTCAGATCCAGGGAATATTCCTCAGTGGTGTTTCCTGTCCTGTGTCCAATATACAGGACACTACATCCCCTAAAATCACCACATGTACCAACTGCCAGAAATTCATGAAGTTGTAGGATCTTTAAGGTTGGGAAAGACCTTGGAGATGCTTGAGTGCAACCATTAAGTGGATGAGGTTAGAATGCTTTTCAATATTAAAATAGGCTCTGAAAAGACAGAGGAAAATCTCCTGCTGGTGAGTGCTTGGGCACACAATGGGATCACAAAATTCAGGGTGGAAATTGCATGAGAAAAACTCACTCAAACTGTGTACAGCATAATATTAATATTAATACTGCTGCCAGGAAAGCTCCTGGGACCAGGGCAGGAATCTCCCCCGAAAGACCCATTTGATGCTCAGAGGCAGACAAGGAGTTAAAAATGGACTGGTTTGTTAGGAAAATGCCTGCCAGGCTGTGCTGCTCCTGTGGAGCTGCAGAACTCCCACACTGGAGCCTTTCCCGCATGCAGGGGATGCGGGAAGCCCAAAAAAGCTCCAAAAGCAGTGACAGGGTGGGAATCACTCTGGTGACACCGGCAGGCTGGGAGACAGTGACTGGGAAAATCACACCTAGGGAGGAAGTTGGGAACAGTCTGTGAAATCATGTGTGGCAGGGAGGGGGTGGGCTGGGATTGTGGATTTATCCTGCGCCCCCTCCTCTGTCTTACACTCCTTCTCCAAGCAGCCTCTGCTGGTGGTGGGTGCAGGTAAATCCCAAAATCTCTGGCCTGATCCCATGGATGTGGGAACACCGAGCACTCAGGAGCAGTCAGGTGATCCCAACACCGGTGCCTCCTGTCGCTGTCTCCCTCTATGGGAAGGCAATTCCTGCCCCAGGAAGGGTCCCACACCTGCTGGGGTCTGGGCAGCACCAACACAAGGGGGTCGGTGCCTTTCTGGGGTGTTTGTGCTGATGAAGGGTCGGGGACCCCTCTAGCGAACTGCCTGACCTGCAGAGGGGTCAGTGGGGTGACAAGTGCTCAGCTGGGCTGGGCTGCTTTCCAGCAAAGCTCCCAGATCTGGAGCCTTGCGGGGCCCATGGGCCTTGCAAAGGTGTCCCCACAGAGCGAAGGGGGCTCACAGGGAGGGGCTGAGCCTGGCTCTGCTCGAGGGCACTGAGGCTGGGTGTCACATCCCCTTCTAGCCCTGCTACAGCCCCCAGTCCCACCGTGGCACCCCAGAAATGCCTCCCCACCCCAGCACAGACCCCGTGGGGAGGGAATGGGGCATAAAGGGTTAAATATCCCCTCCAGAAGCTAGAGTTTGAGCAAAGTGCTCAAATAAAGTGTCTCTCTCCTTTGTGCCCCAAGGCACTTGCTCAGGGCTTGGAATGGCAACAGATCCAGAAGAGGGGAAATGGGGAAAGGAGTTATTTCCAGGGCACCCCACAGCAGGGGTCTCCCCTGGGGGAGGTTGCCCCATGAAACGTGCCAGGCTGTCACCTCTGGTTCCTCAAACTCCCAAAGCTGTGTCCCACAGCAAGCCACCCCCGTGCTCCCCACAGCAAGGGAAAAGTTGGGCTGAAAGCCAAACCTGCCATCCCCTTTCCTCCTGGAGCACCCAGCTGGGGCTCTCCCATGTGTGGGGACACACTTTGTCCTGGCCATGGGGATCCCATGAGGGACTGTCCCTCACTGCCAGCCAGCTGCCACAATGTGATCTCTGCCTGCACACCCAGCACCCCCTGAGCCCCTAAAAGAAGCTGCTGGAGGCTCCAGGACCTTCCCCCCACACACCCTCCTGCCCAGCCCACCCCAGTTGCTGCTGCAACCAGATGTGTCTGGGATGGCAGCGTGGAGGAAAGTGCTTTCTCCCAGTGCTTTTCCAAGAATTTGGGGTTTCCTCACTCCCTTTTAACCTCCTCAGCAGAGCTGGTTCCAATGCCTTTTCCTACCTGACAGGGATCTTCACCCGCAGGTACCGATCCACAGCGATGGCCAGAAGTGCCAGGATGGAGCTCTCAGTGAGGATGAGGACGGGACAGGCCACCATGAGGCAGGTGTAAAACTCCGTCTGGGGTCCGATGTTGATGATGATGGCCAGAGGGATGACCAGAGCCCCCACAGCCACGTCAGCCACCGCCAGCGAGACGATGAAGCAGAAGGTGGCATCCCGCAGTGCCTGGTTCATCTTCACTGCCCAGATGACCAGGATATTGCCCGGCACGGACACCAAAGCGATGAGCACTTCGATGGAGATGTAGGCAGCCTGGAAGGCTGAGATGGGATGTGCCATGATGCTCCGGTCCGCCCTGCTCCTGTGGGGTTCCTCGGTCACCTGCAAAGGCACAGGGAGGCCGTGAGAGAGTGACATCGCTGACTGAGCTGCGAGCGGGACGGAGCCTGTGCGAAGGGGTGGGAAAAACCCTTCTCTCGTCTGTGCCGTCCCCCGGAGCTCCGGGGCTCCAGGCCCCCGCCCTCCTA
>VXBR01009955.1:86500-134357 GCA_013400215.1 Cisticola juncidis | reverse complement strand
CCGTGGGAGGGGGTGCGAGGGGCCGGGCGGAGGCGGCAGCGCTGGGTGGAGCGGGCAGGGGCGGCAGCGAGGGGAGCAGCGGAGCCCGTCCCAGCCCCAACGCTGCAGACCGAGTCGGGCTCCGTTTCTAATGCTAAAACCGGGTTTTGAGGTCGGGTGTGAACGGGGGATCGGGGTGGGGAGGGCGGAGGCAGAGCCTGAGCAGGAGTGGGCAGGGATCCGGCCCGGGGAGCGCTGCCTGGGGCTGTGTCCCTGGACGGCGTCGGAACCCCGAGTCAGACCCGAACGGCCTCAAGGAGCTCTGGTGCTCAGCCGGGCGCTGGCTGGCACTGCCTCACCAAAAATCACTGCTGGAGTGGATGGGGGCTGAGACCCCCAGAGCACTCCCCATCCTCTGAACCGCGCTCTCCGGGCTGGGCGGGGGCTGTGCCCCTGGGGCAGGGGAAGGGTCTGTCCAAACAAGGCATGTGGAGGAGTGGTGGCCCCCAGCTGCTGCTGAGACTGGACCAGACACTCTTCGAGGTTCTAGGGGTAGTTTGGGGGAATATGGACACCCCCAATTCCCCTCCCCGGGATGAGCAGTACAGAGAAAAGGGTCTGGGGGCACGATCTCACTGATTAAGTTGAACCACGCAATCCCTCTAGGGACCTCCGGGTGTGCATCAGGCACCTGCACAGCTCATCTTACATAAATAATTTCCAAGGAGTGTGGCTGGTTTATCCAAATGCTGCAAGGAACAGGACCTCAGCCGTGGGGCAAGGGGACTCTCCCACCCTCCGTCTGCACCTCTCCCCGTCCTTTCTCCCTCCTCTGGTGAGACTCGGGACTGGAGTTGTCCCCCGCTTTGCTCTGCCTTGTAAGAAACGTCCCAACCCTTGGATCTGCCCCTTGGGGCTGCCCCTCACCCCTCTCTTCACCAGAGCCTGCACACCCCAGAGCAGGGATGGGATCAGCTGTGGGACCATCCCAACCCAGGGCTGATTTTCCATCAGATGTTGTCCCAGAGGGTGCCTGCTCTCCCCCTTGGGCGAGTGGTCAGCAAAGAGCTGGGAGTCCCAGCCTCCTAGGGCTGTCTGGGTCTGTGGCATTGTGGCACCCCTGGGCACTGGGCTGTGCCAGCAGCACGGTGAGGTGAGCTTAGTTTGGTCTGAATGATCTGTTTGCTGTGCAGAGAGAAAAATAAACAAAGGCTCGCGGGCTGCTGTAAACACAGCACTATTTATGGAGCAATCGCATCCCGCAGCATCTCCTCACACCTCCTCCACTGCGGGGAAAAGTGGTGCCCCCTGTGGCTGAGCCCCAAATCCAGAGGTAGGGGATGGGATGGGGGTGCTCAGGCTGGGCTACTGAAAGGGGAAAGGGCATTCCCAGAGAGCCCCAAACCCCTCGCCCACCACCTTCCCAGGGTGAGTGTCCTTGCAATCAGCCTCTGGCTGGGAGCAGGGCAGGAAAACCGGCAGGTTCCTCACGGGAGTGCAATGCGGAAGCAAACGCAGGCAGGGCCCGGCCTAATTGTATGCAAATCTCCCAAACAGAGATTAAAACCACTCCTTTTCCTTTGTGGATTCGCAGTTTGTTCTTCTGAATGCTCAGTTTTAGCAGCACCCCTAAAATCCCCCATGTTATGCCAAAAATGAGCTGCAGGACACCCCCTGCCAGAGGGGCTTCGAGCTCTCTCACCAGCCCAAGCAAAGCGTCCCATGGCAGGGGCAAAGGCTGCAGAGGTTGGATGACCAGATTGATACAGGTACAAAGCCCGTTCCTGATAGGCAGGGATCATCTGCTCATTCTCCTGACACCAAGCTGGGGATGTGTCCAAAGAGTGTCAGGAATTCCTTAAAAACCCATGAAAAAGAATTTTCTGGTGAGCATCAAACACTGGGAAAGTTGTTCAGATCTTTCTGGGGTTTTAAGGAGAAAATGTCCTGAGAGTTGTGAAGATCCCAGAGTGTTGGATGATACTGCTACAGATAAATACCCTTGGTACACAGGGGGAGGTGGGATGAAGTGGACAAACAGGGGAGTGGTGTGGCTCCCTACAGCAGCTCCTGTGAGTGGGGAACAGAAGCAGCCTGTGGCTGTGGCAGGAGGGGGCGGTTGGTGTCTGGCTCGGTGTCAGCGGGATGCACCCCAGGCTGTGGCGTGTCAGGGCTGGCTGGTGAGACCAAACCCCCACTGAACCCCCAGGGTTTGGCAGCAGCCAAGAAATGCTTTTCAAGGGAAACAAGTCAGGGCATGGAGAGCTCATTTCTGCCCATCTTTCTTCAGCTTTTCTCTGGGGTGTGTTTCCCCTTCCTGCCTCAGTTTACCTCCACATGGTGCCATTCTGGGCAATCAGGGCAGTAGAAGTTGAGAATTTCTCCACCTCTTCCATCATGGTGACCATCCCACAGGATTTCTGGTCATGGAAAAGGGCCTCTTAATTAGGAAAGTCAATTAGGAGTGTGGCTGGTGCCAGCAGCACAGGGATGTGTGCTTGGAGGGCTGATGGCTCTGAGAGACATTAATTAGGACGAGTGACCCCCTGAGTGCCATGGTCTGGTGGTTCCACACAGGATGGCACAAGGCAAAGAAAGAAGCAGCAAACAAAGGGAAGCCCCAGAGCTTTTCCAAGGACTGGGCTTCTCCTCTGTGCTGAGATGTTTCAGAGTGATGCTCACTCACAGTTCTGAGGCCACCACGCTTTGTGTGCCAGTGACACAGAGCCCTGGGGACCTTGCTCGGGACACGGCCGGTCTATGACTTGTGCTCAGTTTCTCTCCCATTTAATGGGATCCACGGCCCTGGGAAGCTGTGTGGGGAGCAAGGAGCCCCAGACTTCTGCAGGGTGCTGCATCCCCATCTGGGCTTGGCAGGAGGTGCTCGGCAGCAATGACACAGCACAGAAAATATCCCAGAAGGTAATTTAAGTGGGCAAATCCCCCAGAGTGGGTGAAGGAAAGGCTGTTTCCCTCTGGACTGCTCCCACCAAGTACAACCAACCCCTGTCACTCAGAGCAGGTTGGGAAGGGCAGGTTGGCAGTGGTGCCTGTGTACTGAGGGAGAAACTGAGTCCCAGGAGGTGCCTGTGATCCCTCAGCCCTGTGCTGGCACAGGGGTGTGCCCCAGTCCCCTCTAGCCTTGGGTAGATGCCACATCCATGATGCTGCAGATTCCCACTGTAAGCAAACGGGCCAGGCCCCACTCGGATGCCAGCCAGATGCCAGCCAGATGTTGCCCACAGGTAGCTGGGTCACCGTGCCGGATGCCTTGGCACAGCAAGATATTGCCAGGCTTTTGTGCTGCCCTGTCACGAGAAACTGCTGAGACATCGCTGGGCTGAAGAGAAAACTGCTGCGAGCCCGGGGAGCTCTGGCAGCGCCGCCCTGGCAGGGCAGCGGGGTAGGGCAGAGGTCTGTCCCGCGGTCCGCCCCCAAACCCCGATCCGGGCCATCTGCCTCGGCGCTGCTGCCTCTTCCTCACCACAGCGGCGTTGTTTCAATCCCCAGGAGCCCCGGGCGTGTTACCAAGCCAGGCTGAGGGCTGGGAGCTACTCCTGCCACCGCTTCCAGCCGGCCCTGTCGGGCAGGAGGGGGTTAAACCTTTCCAACCCTGCCAAAGCAGTTTCAAGCGCGATTCGAAACCTTTGTCCCCTCTCCAGGGCCACCCCTGGAACTAACCCAGCGTTGTTTGGCCTCTGGTTTCAGTTGCAGTATCCCGGGGAAGGGCAGGACAGCGCCTGCTGCCTCAGCCCCGCTGTGCCGTGGGCAGAGAGGAGGGACCCGGTGCTGTGAGGGCTCTGGAACACCCAGAAGTGATGACAGCTCCTTCTGAGGCAAAGGCTGCCGTGAAACAGTGACTGCTCAGGAAAGGAGAAAAAAAAAAGGCTGTGAGGGATGAAAATGTAAAAGGAACTGAGATCCAGTTTGCTACAAGGGCTGAATGTGGGCAGCTACTTCCTTTGATGGATCTCGGAGATGATCAAATCATTTTCTCACTGATCTTTGGGGAAATACTGGGGAAGGGATGAAGAGCTGAGGGGGTGTTGTGGCTGGAAGAGCCTAGGGCCACCTCCAGACCTGGGGCTGTGATGGCCTGGGAACACCTGAGGACACCACAGGGGTGGTGAAAATGAGGATTTGGGGGAAAGGAGAAAACCAGAATGAAGGAGTGACAGTGACAGTGGGAAATGTCCAAGGAGGGCTGGGCTGGGCTGGATGGGTGCCTCTGACTGAGGAGGGAGAAGTGCAGAAAAGAAACCACGGTTCCTGGCTCCCCAAGCCCTTATCTCTCACTTCAGGATTTTGTCCCATATTTCTATTTTTAAATTCCCTGCTTTTAGCTTCCAGCTGTCACTTACAGCTCTCGGGTTTGGTGAGGGAGCTTTTACCCCCACTCAGACTCTCACAGACTGAAACCATCTCACCATCCTCCAAGAGGAAAGCTCTTCTTCCACCCAGCTCCTGCAGCCTCTGAGCCCTGCACCCTGCTGCTGCCCAAATTGTTGCCTTCCAACCAATTTCAGGTGGATTTTTTTAGATCCAGGAATTAATTCAGGACAGCAATTCACTGAATAGGTTCTCTGTGTTGTAGGAAAAGCTGTTTAAACCCTTCCTACAGGCCTAAACCTGCAGATTCCTATGGAAGACGTGGAAAATTCCTTATCAGCACAGGGGATCCGCCTCCTGCCCTGTTGCAGTTCTCTTCCATCTGGAATCGTTTCCCCCGCGGCCCTGGAGCAGCACAAACACCGCTGGAGCATCCGAGCGCCGGCAAAAGCAGCGTCCCGGCCCATCCCCGGGGAATGGCTTGTGCGGGACGGTGACAGCGGGACATGTGACATTCCGCGGGGAATGTCACAGCGGCTCACAGCAGCCCCGGGGTGACCGGGGGACGTTCCCACAGCCGGGCGCCTTCCTCGGGGACGCGCGGCCGGCACGCCCCGCCACCAGCGGAGTGCATCGGCCGCGCCGGGCGCGGAGCCTTCCGCGGCCTTTCCAGCGCTTCTCCCGAGGGTCTGCGGGATCTGCGGGCAGGGCAGGGGTCCCCCAGCCTCACCCTGCGGAGCCCCGGCGGGATCTGTGCCCGGGCGGTCGCTCGGTGGTGCCCCGGAGCTGCCGCAGCCGTGCCGCGCGGCTCCGGGGGTCGGAGGGGAGGGAAAGGGGGGCCGTGGGTGCTGCACAGGCCGAGGGCGGCTGCAGTTCGGGGCTGACACCCCCAGATTCCCTCCGAGCTCTGGGGGAGCAGGGCGGGGCGGGGGGGAATGCAGGCCACGCATTCCTTTGCTGGGAAAGGCTGGGAAAAGCGCCAGGCTGAAGGGCAAAGACCCTAGACAGCGTTGTGAGGGCAGTAACCCCAAATTTCATCTCCTCACCCCCGCCACAGCCCTTTCCACGAAAAGCCTTGGCTGGAGCAGTGTTTGCCGTCCACGTCCGTCTCCTCCATCCAGGCTGGGCACGTGGGGATGGAGCAGGGAAGGAGCCTCCCCATGACACCCGTGTCTCCATGACACTCCCACCTGCCCAAAATATTATAGGGGGGCAGGAGCTGGGATGTTGCACCTCTAGGGATCCCCTGGGATTTAAAAGTACCCGGGCACTGGAAACTGGGAAATTGGGAAGGAGCCCAGGGTCCCCTCCTGGGGACAAGGGACCTCCTCAGCACCAGGGGCAACCGAGGCTCCCAGTTTCACATCCCTAAATAAATGCTCTTGAAAAGGCAGAGACCAACGTGAACTCCAGTGGCTGAGGGGCTCCCCCTACCCCAGCCATTGCAATTAAATCCATGGAGCCAAAGGGACCAGATGGGACATGGGCACTGGGAAAGAGCATCCTGTGAGGGACAGAGGAGAAAGTGAATAAATAGAAAAAATATAACAACAATATCATTATCATTATAATTATCAATAATAATAATTTTTTACTCATTACTTGTTTATTGTTAATATTACTTAATATTTCTGCTGCCGAAGAAATAGAGAAGGGAGCCCCTCAAATCACACTCCTGTCCCTCCCTGTGGGATGAGAGCCAGCTGCTCCCCAAAACAGATTTGGGGTCAAATGTGTCTGCTATAGTTGAGGCCAAAAATTCCTTCTCCAGAACAATTTCATCCCCAAATGAGCAGGAAAATGAAAAGGAAAGTGTTTCCGGGGAGTCCTCCCACTTCCCTGGAGCCTGGCCTTCCCAGGTTAGGATGTTTTGGCCCAAAAGATGAATGAGGGAACTGGGACTGGAGCAGGAACTGCAGGAAGCCAAACCCTGGGAGTTATTTTCGGCCGTCAGGCAGGAAAAGCACCTGTTGGGGTCATTACACCACGGGAAAAAACAAACCTCGAGATTTTCTCCCATGGGGGTGTCAGAAATAAATAGCTGGGATCATCCCTGCTGAAAAACTGGCTCTGGATACAAGGAGAACACCCGACGGGTTTCCAGATCCTGGTCCCCCCACTCAGCCGCCAGGGGCCCCACCCTGGATCCTGTGGGGAGAAGGGCGGGTCCCTCCTTAAAAAGGGGGGGGGGTTCAAAGAGGTCTGAGATGCTTTTGGGCTCTAACTCGCATTCCCTAAATCCGGACTCGGCTGTGGATAACCGGGCTGTTGGTGCCCTCTCCCGTCCAGCTGCGGCGGCTGCTGGCTCCTGCATCCCTCCTGCCAAACCTCCTTCAACCCTCCTCTGTTCCTCCCTCCTCCCTCCTCCCTCGTTCTGCCTGCACGTTGAGCTGGAGACCTTGACCCTCCCTAGTCCCATGGGACCCTCAGGCGACCTGACCAAGGAATGGAGGGTTTATCCTTGGTCACAACCTCATGGCTCCACACATTTGCCTTTCAAGGCATTTTTCCTCGCAGGCAGCCAGGGGTTGCATTTCCTCAGTGACTGAGGTGGGCTTGATCCCCTGAAACGGGGCACGGGGAGCACCCAAAAAACACCTACCCCGTTTCTATTCCCTACACCAAAACCCACCAGGCCTTCTCACCCCTCCCAACTCCTCCTCATCCTCCCAGCTCTCCTCCCCGCTGTGCTCCAGCTCCATTGGCTCTTCGGGAGCAGGACATCCCCGGCAGGGCTGTCCCGGGGAGCCCCACGGGATGCAGCTCTGCCGCCCCGGGCCAGGATTCTCCTCCAGCCCCCGGAGCGGTGCCGGAGTGGAGACAGCTGGGAATGCGAGTGGGGGTCGGAGCTTGCTGAGGCTCGGCCCCCCAGACAGGGGGGAAACCAGAAGGGGGGGCACAGAAAGGCTCTGCCCCTGCCAGGGGAATTTGCAGGGTGGGGCACCTCCGGAAGGGCTGCGGGCCCCTCCCTGGGGTCCGGCGCGTCCGGCATCACTGCTGGCATGTCAGGGAGGGGAGTCTGCTGTCCCTTGCTCCCCGGGGAATCCCACGCTGAAGCCACAAAATCACAACTGTCCCTCCCTGTTAACTCCGAATTACCACGGGGTGCCCTTCATGGGGGAGAGAAGGGTGGGTGTCACCCTTCCTTGTGCAAAATTTGCTGCCACTTGGGGTGGGAGCAGAAAAATACAGGAGTCACCAGTTTATGTCCTGAACCCTGACAGGAGCATCACAAGATCCTTTTTCCTCTCTTCACCAGACAGGGGTCCTGCAGCATTAGCCCCAGTCAGGCCATGGAGGGAATGGAACATGCCCACCATGGGGACAAGCTGAGGGTCACCCACCCCGGATGGCAGCCACCCAGATCCCTCCCTGGCCTCCCTGCTGGTTCCAGGCATCCCGTGTCCCGGCTGTCTCTGCTGAGGGACGCCATTGTCCCCAGGTCCCATCCCCGGGCCTCAAGCCCTTCCCTGCCTGGACAGCTGTCCCCTCTCAGGGTCAAACAGCCACCACATGTCACTGCTGAATCCCTCACATTCATGATCTTCCTCTGAACACCCACCTGTCCTGCAGCTTGCTCCCACCACAGTGTCCCACTCCGGGGAAAACCACCCCTTATTGACAACCCGAGTCCCCCCTGCTCCTCCCTCGGTGACATGTGTGGGGACAGCCCGGCCAGTGCCACCATGCAGGGGACAGCTGGGGACACCCCTGGCATGGCAGTGGGGGCAGGGAGGGGGGCTCCAGAAGGGAGACGCCCCTGTGGGGTTCATTAGTGGGGGTCCTGCTGGCTGAATCCCTCCTCCAGCTGTAATTCAGGGTCACGTCCAGGCCATGGGGCTACGGAGCAAGGGAGGCCATGGAGCTTTAGGGCTGCAGTAGGGCAGAGCAGCCCCTGATTAGTGTGGGCAAGGAGTGAGGTCAGGGCAATCAGTGTGGCCCCTGGACTGGGAACCAGCAGACTTGTGGGTCAGGGTACCTGGTTTGGTCCCCAAATGGGGATCCTGGTGGGTCAGGGAACACAGGGTGAATGCAGCAGGGCACCCACTGAAATTCATGGAGTGGGCTCAGTGGCTTGGCATTCTGGTGCACCCAGTATTGTCCCCAAACTGGAATCCAGTGGACTGGAAAATACTTGGCTATTAGCACCACTCTATTGATCCCTCACCCCCTCCCAGGTCAAACCTGTAAAGACAGTTAGTAACCATAATAAAACTGTTCCTCAGACAAATTTTAGACCTCTGTCATGATCCCTGATTTCCTGATGGGGAAACTGGGGCACCTAGATGAGAGTGAGGGGGCACCAAGGGTGCTGAGCCTCAAGGGGACACACAAGCTGCAGGAGCACCCCTGTCTCACNCCTGCCAGGACAGACAGCAGGACATCATCCCCCATTGCTCCCCATGGGCTGGACCCCAAACTAACCCCAAACCCCCACAGGACGAGAAGTGGGTGTGCAAAGCCTCGGGCTGGGGCTGAATGGAGAGGCTCAGCCGAGCCCCATCCCGGCCGAGCAGCTGTCGCTGTCCCAAATCTCCGCGAGCAGGCACGCTGGAAATTGCGAGCAGGCACGCTGGAAATCCCGGGTGTCGGAGGAGAAGTCTGCTCCACATTCCTCTGCCGAGAGCGGGGACAGGGCCAAGCATCTCCCCGCCGCCTGCAGCTGCTCCCAAATATGTTACGACTTGTCAGGGCTGCAGGAAGGGATGTCGGTGAGCCTGGAAAGCAAGAGGGGATGTGGGACGGTGGGGTGCCCGGTGGGGGCAGGAGGGTGGCTCCGACTGCAAGTGGCATTTTGGGGAGTCTCCTTTCCTGTGCTGAAATCCCAGAGGGATGATACCTGCTGAGCCCTGGCTTTCCCCCACTTTCTCCCCATCAGTGGGATGGTCCCAGCACCCTGGGTTGTGGATGCTGCTTGGAAATCTCTTCACCAGCTCCTAAACCCAGGGTTTTCTGCACTTCCCACTGGGAGCCGGCCGGCACCATCCCCACCATCGCTTCACCAGCATGGGCAGGGCGCAGCCTCATACCCCAGCCAGTGTGTGCTAGCAGGGAACTGGAACATGCACTGGTTAAGGCTCTAAGCACTGGGAGGGACACTCCCCAGGCTGCAACACGCTCATGTGTATCCCCAAATCTCAGCAAATCCAGACCATCAGGCGTGCTGGGAAAGTCAAACAGCCGAGGCAACCCCTGGATGTCTCTCCGTGACTCCGCTCCGTGGACCTGGCCACCGGTTTGGGAAGCTGCCCCGGAGGAGCAAGGACAAGCCCTCTTCACCGGGATTTTCTCAATGGACGGGTATTTTTAGCTCTGGGCTGGCGGCTGCGCTCCCGCCAGCTGTGTCGGGGTGAGCCGTCCCCGCGGGGCCCCCGCCGGCCGGGGAAGGTCACCCGTGACGGATCGCAGCACGTTCTGCCCGGGGCTCACACAGCGTCGCTTTGTGCTACCTCCCAGCCGCCACCATCCATCACGGGATAACCTGACAGCCGGCAGCACAGCCCTAATCCCCCCTCGGCTCCGAATTACCCGGGGTGCAGCCTCAGCCGCCGCGGGCATCGGCAGGACTGGGGAAAAGCCCCACTCGCCTGTCCCGCAGCAGGTGCCTTTGTGGGGTGGGGGTGTCCATGATGGGACCCTCCCTGTAGCCCAGACACGAGGTCCCTTGATGATGGCACCTTGCTCCATGGGATTCATGATCCTTGATTTGATATTCACTGGACCCACAGACCACAGACCCAGACCGTGCCGTGCCCCTCTGCTGTGTTCAGGAGGGATCATCCAGGGCATGGAGGGGCTGAAGGAGCTGAAGGAGCTGCAGAGCTGCAGTTGGGTGGGCACAGTGTTATCCCTGCTTCCACATCCCTGGATGAGACCTCCAAATGGAGCTGGAGTCAGTGCAGCTGCTGGGGAAGTCCAGCTGCCGGGGCAGTCCAGCTGCCGGTGGATCCCTTTTCCCTGTGCCCACCCCACGCTGGCACTGAATGGCCTTTCCTCCCCATCTCCGTGAGCTGCCTTCTGTCTCCCCTGCCCACTCAGCTGTGGGGACACAGTGGCCTTGGTGGCCTGTTGGGGCTGGCATGTCCCACTTCACCAGCTGGGGACACGCAGCCAGTGCTGCCCCACCAGTGCTGTCCCTGTTTATGAACTGACAAATGCTTGAGCGCTCTCCTGGCAGGTCAGCCACGTGCCCGTGGAGCCCGTTCTGTCCACCCCTGTGTCTCTCACCCTCCAAACATGCTCCTGCAATTCCAAAAAGCCCATTTATACCAGGGTGGTCCTGGCACCTCTCACCCAGGGATGCAGCTGCAGCTCAAGGGGCTCACGGGGGTCATGTGCACCAAGTGCCACAGATAAAGGTCCCCATGAGGGACTCAAGCTGCTCGATGTGATGGTGTGGGGCTGATGTGAAGATCTCAGGCTCACATTATCCACTCCTAATGGTGCCTTAGGCACCTCTGCACACCTGAGGGACGAATCCTGCCTCTTCCCAACGCTTTTAGTGCTTTTACATTAGGCAAGGGCCAAGCTGATGCTCTGATTTCTTTCCTTCTTGAGTGTTTTGGAGTTTGACTGACTGGGAAGCACAGGGGCTTTGCTGAGGGTGAGCCTCAAGGCTGCAGGTCCTGCTTTCCTTAGTGCAGACTTTCAAAGATGTTAAAACCACGAGGACAGCAAATCCACAGGGCTGGGACCCCAGGAGAGCAGGAAAGCTCCTGGCCCCAAAGAAATCACAACAAGGAGAGAAGAGCATCATGACAGGTTCCAACAAGGGGAGAAATCAATCCCAATGGAGCAAGGGTGCTGATAGTGGGTGCAGGGAATGTGCCACAGCCCAACCTCTCTGAGGAGGGGGAATTTGGGGAAGGAAAATCCCGACAGGGTTGGCCCTGCACTTTGCTGACATTCTTTCCACTGACCGATCCCACAGATGGAATCTGGCCTGGAGCAGGAATAGGAGGAGATGGGAGATGGTTTCTGATGCTCCAGATGAAAAAAAAATCCCCTCTGAATTAAAGACAAAGCTGGACCAATGTAGCCAAGCTATTGGAGTCAGCAGGGAAGGGCTGGGGATGAGTTAAAATCCCCCTCACATTGCTGCTGCTGGGTGTGCCTCAGTTTCCCTATCAGGAATGCATGAGCAATGTGTCTTTTCTAGGAGAGGCGTGCATCAGGATGGCATTGGGGCTTTGGTTATCCACAGGTAGAGAGGCCAGCACAGGAGAGCTGGTGGGATGAGGCAGTGCCAGCTGGGAGAGGGTGGAGCCCAGCCTGGCTCTGCTGGAACCTAGAGACATTTGGGAGAAGGTGTCCTTTGGGTTTGGTGCATGGGAGAAGTCGCGAACGTGGATTTTGTGACAAAAATGTGATAAGGGACTTGGCTGGGCACCTTGAAGAAGCCCACAGCAGAGGAAAGGTTGGGCTTGGCTCTGTCCTGCCTGCTCCTGCCTGCTCTGTTCCTGTGGGACAGGCAGCTGGCAGAGCAGCTGGAACTGGGCTGGGGAGGGGTGTCCACAGGGATGGCACTGGAGCCTGGGGGGCTCCCTGCGTTGGGATATCCCTCCCAGGGCTGGACTCCAAGGCTTCCCCGAGGCTTCAGCAGAAGTTGGATCAGTGTGATGTGCACCGGGGGTCCACGGGGATGGGGCCGTGGGGAATATGGGGCAGAGCGGGATTGGGAGGTGGTAAGAGCTGGGAAGGGGATGATGCTGTGCTGGTGTTGGGTTCCACCCCAGGAAAGGCACAGATTTGTGATGCCGTGGGATTCAGGGGAGCAGCACAGAGGGATGGGGGTGCCCTGGTCAGGCAGATCGGCCACGAGGCCACCGCGGCTCCCCCAGCCCAGCCGTAACTGAAGGGACCAGATGATGCGGGAATGCCGGGGGGGCGGGTGGAGGAGCTGGCAGCCGCCCGCCGTCCCCAGTGGCACCTCGGGGCTCACACAAAGCCCTTGTTCGGGTCCAGCCGAGCTGCCACCCCGCCGTGCCAGCCCCCCCACCCCGGGCCGGGCACTGTAATCCCCGTGGGGAGAGCACATAGAATCAGACGGACAAGTTTTGATGTGAGGCAGCAGCTTAGGGTGGGCTCAGGTTTCCTTTGGGTTTTCTATATTTATCTCCGTGATTTAATGCCAGCGCCGGGGTTTAAATGGCACCAAGCAGTTGGTGCGGGGAGAGGGAGCAGCCGTCCCCGAGCCGCGCACACGTCCCCGAGCCGCCCATGGAGCTCTTCGAGACCAACCCGTACTTCTTCCCGGAGCAGAGGTTTTACGATGGGGAAAACTTTCTGGCGTCCCGCTTGCAGGCCTACGAGCCCACAGCCTTCCCCGAGCGCGCCGAGGCGGCCCTGTGTGCCCAGGGCAGGGTGGCTCCGGAGGACAAGGAGGCGCTGGCCGAGCACTGTCCCGGGCAGTGCCTGCCCTGGGCGTGCAAGGTGTGCAAGAGGAAATCCGTGTCCATGGACCGGCGGCGAGCGGCCACGCTGCGGGAGAAGCGGCGGCTCAAGAAGGTGAACGAGGCGTTCGAGGCTCTGAAGCGCAGCACCCTCCTGAACCCCAACCAGCGGCTGCCCAAGGTGGAGATCCTGCGCAGCGCCATCCAGTACATCGAGCGGCTGCAGAGCCTGCTCAGCTCCCTCAACCAGCAGGAGCGGGACCAGCGGGAGCTGCGCTTCCTGCCCTCCGCGCCCCAGCCCGCCGTGAGTGTCCCCGGCTGTCCCCGGTCCCAGCCCGGGCTGGCGGCGGGTGCGGGGGTGGTGCCCGTGCGGGGATGCGTACGGGGGTGACACTCCGAG
This sequence comes from Cisticola juncidis, assembly GCA_013400215.1. Taxonomy (NCBI): domain Eukaryota; kingdom Metazoa; phylum Chordata; class Aves; order Passeriformes; family Cisticolidae; genus Cisticola; species Cisticola juncidis. The sequence goes on along the minus strand of VXBR01009955.1, from coordinate 121,256 downwards.
GGGTGATGCCATTTTGGGGTGACACTCCACGGGAGAAGGGCTGTATAGGACTGATGATCTGTGGGGACAATGCCCTGTGGAGGTGACTTTCTGTGGGGTGATATTCTATGGGATGATGCTCTATAGGGGGACGCCAATTAGGGGTGATAGTCTGTGGGGTTGATGCCTGATGTGGGATCATTTTGGGGTGCCATTCTGTAGCAGAGATGCTCTTTGGGGTTATGCCCTATGGTGGTGACACTCTATGGGGTTGATGCCATACGGGAATGACGTTCTATGGGGGTGATGTCATTTTGGGGTGCCATTCTATGCAGGTGACACTCTATGGGATGATGCTTTAAGGGGTCAATGCCATTTCAGGGTGAAGCTGTAGGGGAGTGATTCTCTGTGGGGACATTGCTCTATGGGGGTGATGCTCTGTGGGAGTAACCCCAAGCAGAGGCTCTGGGGCACTGGGTCCTGCTGGGGTGGGGAACAGCACCCCAGTTCTGGGGTGAGGCAGACACTGCCGTCCTGGGACACTGCTGGATGTGTGAGTGTGCCCTGCACGGGCACAGAGACAGTGATCTGACCCTGCCGAGTGCTCACATCCCTGTGGGAAAGAGGTGGCAGCCACTGTGTCCCTGTGAATGGGTGCACTGGGGCCATGCATGTGAGTGACACATGGGCCTGGGCTGGGGAGGGGTGAGAATGGGGAAAATGAAGTAAATAACATAGAACTAAACCAAATGAAAATAATAACATAACGTAACATAAAATAACATAATTAAATACTAAATAAAAAATAGAAATACAAATATGAAATATACAAAAATATAAAGCAAAAATGTAAAATAAAATTGACGCTCCCTGCTCACATTTACGCCGAGGAAGGGATGAGAGGGGTGGCACAGGGACACCTCTGGTTTCTAGGACTGAAGGGGTTGATTTTGGGCACTGGCTGATGACACTCAGTAGCTGTGTCCTGCCACTGTCCCCAGGGAGCCAGGACCTGTCACTCCACAAGAGTTTGTCCATTTAACCAAGTTTTGAGAGGTATTTTCATCTGCCCTCTGGTTCCTGTGCATGGCTGGGCATGTGCTTCCCTGCTGCTCTGAGGTCTGGATCTGGGAATGCACAGAGAGCTGAAACTACAGCTGCAGGTGTAGGGAGAGAAGATCAATACAGATGGAATAGATAGATGTAGGGGGATATATTGGTATAGGCATTGATGATATGGGTTCTATAGATCTAGAGATCATACAGATAAATTAGATGGAGACAAAATTGATATGGGTATAATAGCTGTCGAGATAGATACAAATTATAGAGATAGATTAAATAAATATATATAGATAATATAGGCAGTGATAAAGATTTTATAGATTATCTATAGATATATAAAATATAAATGACATACAGGTATATCTATAGATACTGATTATGGAGATGTAGATAATGTAGATATGGGTGATATAGATACAGAAATAGGTAATGTAGATACAGATATAAATATGACATATAGCTATATGGAGAAACGTATAGATAGATATAGGTATGGATATAGATACAGACACAGACACAGACACAGACACAGATATCAATATGGAAGGACTTTATCAGAGACCCAGAAGAGGAAATTCCCCATCTCCTTCCAGACTAAGGGATTTAAGGGCCAAACCAGTAGGTAACCAGGTAGTCCAATTTAATGCTGAATAAAGGAATGAAAATGTATTTAGGCTCCATCCTACATATTTATGGGACTTCCCAGTATCCATTTAATGCCAAAATCCAATTGAATGCCAGAATCCAATTTCCACTTCCCAGAATCCACTTGAGTTTGCCAATGGGCCCCAAACCGTGCTGAGCTGTCCCTTTGTCACTTCTATTCTGAGCTGCCTCTTCTCTCAGGTGTAGCCAGGGATTCACATATTGCTGCAAAAGCCAATATTTGGGGAAAAAAATTGTATCTGTTAGAATTTCCTGCTTTAATGGGAAATAAGTCCAAGTGTTAATTAATTATCCCATGTTGCCTTGAGCTTGCAGATTCAAATTGCCATTCTAGTTTGCTGCAAAGAGTTGAGTCCCTGGGGTTGCTCATATAAATCATGTTTGGGGTTTTACCTGAGCTGACACCCACTCCTAGATTAAGATACACTCCAAAAAAAGTGACTTCTGAGCTTTGCTGAATAATGGTCTCATTTGTCATGCTGTCAGCTCTTTTCTCCAAAATAACCACTCAGCCCCAAATCCACAAATCAAACCGCCAAAAGCTTTTCTAAATCCTCCCTCACGGGATGGCCTGAGGGCATCCAGACCTGTGTAACTTTTTATGATTCTCAGCAAAAAGGTGTTTTGCCCAAGCACATTTGTTCATCTCCATCCCTTTTTCATAATCAGTGGGGAGATGCTTTTTACCTGCAGTGAGAGGGAACCCGATTTCTCTGCAGCCAGTGTCCCAACAGCAGGAGGTTTTTCAGCCTTTATGGTCAGGAAGCACCAGGCCCTGATGGGTCCTGGGGACCCTGGGTGTTGTTGGATTCTCCAGGTGGGGAGGGACGTCCTCCCTCTGTCGTTGTTTTCAGTCAGCATGGAAATAACGACACGACTCTCGATATGACAATCAAATGAGAGCAATCTTTATTCTTCTAAATTCTCTCTTTATAGACTACTTCAGTACAATTCATATGATTGGTCTTTAGATTCTACACCCTTTTGTAAACATTTCTCTTCCCAAGGTTTGTTAGGGTTCCTCTTTTGTTTTTCTCAGGCCACTTTCTCAGGCCTATGTGGAAGTATCATGTGAATGATTTCACACAGACACTGCTGCTGCCTGATGCTTAAATTCAGACCATTGTCAGCATGTCTATCCCTCCCCAGGGGTGTCGTGCTGTGGGGTGTTTCTGGGGTGCTGGGGGGGTTTGGCCATGCCTGGGGAGGTCTCACACGTTGCTCTGGGCTCCTGCAGGCAGCCAGCGAGTGCGGGTCCGGCAGCTCCTCCTGCAGCCCCGAGTGGAGCAGCCAGCTGGAGTTCAGCACCAACCCTGCAGGTAACGCCCTCCTCGCCTCCCTGGGGCACCCACGGCCTCGCTGGGCTCTGCAGGGACACTGCAGCTCTGGAGCAGAGCATCCCTGAACCAACACCCCCGGGCAGGAGATGCTTGGAGCAAAGGACAAAAGGAACCTTGTGCTTCTCTCCCCATCCCACTGCTGCAGAAATCCTACAGCATCTCCTTGGCTCAGTGCTCAGGAATTTAGGGTTCTCCCAGCCCTAATTTCACCAAAATAGCAACCCTTGGGAGCTGAGATACTGGGCTGCAGCAGCCTGGGCCCTGGTGCCTTCATCCCCAGCAGGAGTTTCATCTGTTGCCATCCCTTGGCTTGGCTTTGCTATTTGTTGCTGGGCATGGCTGGGCAGTGCTGCCCCAGCCCCCTTCCATCCTTACACCTCCTCAGCAACTGCTGATCTTTTTTTCCACACTTGCCATTATCCTCACCCCTTCCAAATCCACCTGTTATTTTCCCCAGAAGGCAGAAACTTAAATCTCATTTTCCAGTGGAGATTAAAACCTATAAAGGGTCCAAAAGTTTTACTCCCTGTTGCTTCCTCATCCTTCCCCAGGGTAAGGGCTGGCAGCAGGTCCCTGGGTCACTCTGGCCATGGGGGGGATCATGGGGTCATAGAATTGTAGAAAACAATCAACCAATTGTTCTGGGTGCAGAAGATCATCAAGTCCAACCCTCAGCTGTGTTCACCACTAACCTACATCCCCCTGAGCAGAACCAGGAGCCACCTCCAGCATGCAGTCCCCATTCCCAGCAGTGTCCTCTCCATTCCATCTCCCCAGATCCCCTCCTGGCCAGTGAGGCAGCCGAGGAGCGCAACCTGCACTCGCTGTCCTCCGTCGTGGAGAGCATCGCCGTGGAGGACGTGGCTGTGACATTCCCAGAGGAGCGGGGTCAAAACTGAGCTGGCGCAAACCCCGGCGGCTCCTCGAGATGGTAACGGGGTGGGAATGAGATGCNCAGCCGGGGTCCGGTGGTGCCCACCTGGAGCCCACCTGGCTTTTCTACTGAACGCTGTGTGCAGTTGCCATTNAGATCATCAAGTCCAACCCTCAGCTGTGTTCACCACTAACCTACATCCCCCTGAGCAGAACCAGGAGCCACCTCCAGCATGCAGTCCCCATTCCCAGCAGTGTCCTCTCCATTCCATCTCCCCAGATCACCTCCTGGCCAGTGAGGCAGCCGAGGAGCGCAACCTGCACTCGCTGTCCTCCATCGTGGAGAGCATCGCCGTGGAGGACGTGGCTGTGACATTCCCAGAGGAGCGGGGTCAAAACTGAGCTGGCGCAAACCCCGGCGGCTCCTCGAGATGGTAACGGGGTGGGAATGAGATGCCAGAAGGGCCCAGCCGCTGGAAATCACATCCACCCCTCTGGTGTCGGGGGCTGCATGGCTGGCACCACTCGAGTCCCTTCCCACTCCCTGCGGAGCGCTGCTGCTGGGCTGGAGGAACAGGCAGAGCTGGGGCGGGGCANGGGTTTTTTTAATTATTATTTTTGCTAACTTATTTGGATTCTTTTTTAAATAAAGGCATTCTTGTTTGGACGGCTTGGGGTTTTCTTTACAGTTGTCTTGCCCTGTGTAGGTCTCCCCAGTTCCACAATCCCCAAATCCAGGCTGGAGATTTTTGTATCAGTAAATCCAGCTGGAGCTCAGCACAGTCACTCAGCTGGGAATTGGATGTGCCACACTTCAATCAGCCCTACACAGACCAGTGATTTCACTGGTGTTTAACTGGGGTTCAGCCTTGTACTCCAAAGATCTTGAGGGAGCTAGAGATTAATGATATTTTATATTTGGGCTCTACAAAGAAGGCTCAAAGCCAGCACTGTTTTTTAAAATCCCGTTTATTGGAGCACACATACATCCTTTCCTGACCTGATCCAGGGTTTGGAGTCCATGCAGTACCAATAATATGACGAAAGAAATAGGGCATCGATATAAAGGGCTCACTGACTCTTCAAATTAAAAAAATATTTAATACTGTATTAGGCAAATGATACACCAAAAAGACGTTGTGACTGTAGAGTCTCTCAGATATTGCACTTCCAGACAGCACATGATAAGTATAAGGTCATTCCAGCCATCAATAAATATCACATCAGAAATAGGGGCCACACAAGGCAAACGTGGCATGAGGAGACGAAGAGATCCTACCCTACGGGGAAGAAATGGGAAGAGTTAAGAGCCTCCTGGATTGACCCCTGCCAGGAGGCAGGAGGGGAGAGCATCTCCTCTGCACCCAGAGGGGAAGGGTGGCACGTCCCGGGGCCAGGGGGGGCTCCCGTTGTCTCCCTGGGCACCCAAGGAGGGTCCCCTCTCCCATGGGTGCCAGGCACTGTCCCTGTGAGCCATGTGGGGCAGTCCCAGGCACAGCCCCCCCAAAACAGGGCACCTGACAGCACCAAAATCAGCACCTTGCCCGCCCAGCCCTGGGCAGTCACCGCCCTCCTCAGCTCACACCGGGCCCCCTCTGTCCCACCCAGCACCAGCCCTGCCGCTGCCCCAGCGGCCCCGAGGGCAGCTCCTTGCCCGGCCACCCTGGAGGGAGCATTTTCACCAGCCTGAACCTTCCTTGGCTTCAAGTGCTGTGGGCAGCAGCGTCCCTGATGCCCAGGGCTCGGGCGAGTCAGTCCAGCCCCGTGGCAGATTGGCAACATGAACCAGGCAGGAGAGAGGCCTCCAGACATGGCAGACACTTTGGGGGTGTCTGTGCTGCTCCCCAGATTGCACCACACCAGGACAGCACCTGGAGCACATCCCTGGCCCAGCCAGCACGGGGAGAGCCAGGCCACGGCGGGAGCCACGGGAGCCGGGGGAAGCAGGGGGTGCACGAGCAGGAGGGACAGATCCTGTGGGTCCACAGCAGTGAGAGTCTGTGGGTCCGGGCTGAGGAACAGGCACAGGCTGGGCTCTCGTCCTGGAAGGCAGCCAGCACGTGGCATATGGACACGGGGATTTGCTGAGGAGCAAAGTGGGAAAGGCCCCGTGAGAATGCTGGCTCAGCTCCCCCCGTGCACCCCCTGGCCAACAAACCCAGATGGAATCTGCAATGGATCCTCCTGGCATGGGGTAACCATGGCCCAGGGCACAGCAGGATCCCAAAAACCTCCCTGAAATGCTTGACTATTCTTCCCTCACCCAAGTGGGACCCTCATGGGATGGCATCCTGGGGTGCCCAGCGGAGCTCTCTGTCCAAGACTGGACAAACTCTGTGAGCCTTGGGCAGCAGCATCTCCCCCACCACTGACGTCTGCCCGGCCCTCCATGGCCAGGCAAACCCTGGGGAGGGCAGCCCCCTGCCTGGGTGCTGCTGGGGCTCCTGCTCTGCCCCTGGTCCCCAGGCAGCTCCAGGGCCTCACACTCACCCAGGGCCTGGCTCCCATCTCGCTGACCCTCAGCACGAGTACGTCCGCACCGTCGAGGTCTCCAGCCTTGGGGACCCCGAGGCACCAACTGGAAGGGAACCAAAGAGCAAAGCAATTAGTAACTGCTCCAATTAGCCCTCAGCTTCCCCAAACCCTGTGTTTATTGAGCAGCATCTCTGCACTGCAGCCACATAAAGATGAGGATCACAGGAAGAGCTACGTTTGGCCAGCTCGGATGCTCCTGAGGCTCCAGGGTATTTGGGAAATTGCCACTTGCCATCCCTGCTCCTGGGCAGCGAGCACCCTGCTCCCTGCATGGGTGGGATTCTGCCCCAGGTTTCACTGTGTCCAGCCAGGTAGGAACTGCAGCTTCCGGGGATGGGGTGGAAAAGGTCAAACAGAAGCTTGACCCAAACTGTTGGATGGAAAGATGGGACATTTGAGCAAAGCTGGAGGCAGAAGAGCTGAGCCTGAGGTTTGGAGCTGGAAGGTGAGTGCACAGCTTTTGAATTCTCATTCCCACCCTCATTTCTGAGTCTTCTGAAGCCAGCTTTGTTCCAGTAGGGAGCAGCTGCTGCCTTGGGATAGTGGGACCAGGGTGCCTGGTCTAGGGGACAAACTGGGGTGACCTGGCTGGAGCTTCTGCCTCCCTATGGCTTTGGAAGGGACCAAGACACCTTGAAGAAAAGAGTTGTGTGGTGGGGGCAGATCCTGGGACATAAAACAGGACAATCAGCAGCATGGGCAGCCAGGGTGTCCCAACAGGTCCTGCCAGCCCTGGGAGAGCTCAGGCAAAAGGAGCCAGCAAATACATCCCTTTGGAGGTGGTTCCAGAAAGGCAGAATGGAGAAAACTGGCCCAGATGGGGCTCCTACATCCTGGCAGCCCCTGGGAGACATATCCCACTTCATGCCCCAGTCCTGGCCCCTAACTTGTCCTTGTACTTCAAAAGCAAGAAATCACACACAGGTCTGAAGTAAACCTTACAGAAAAACCATTTCCAGCAGGCCACAGCTCCAGGATCACATGGATTGAGCATCTTGAGCACCCAGCAAGCTTCTCTTATCTTATCTGCTTCCCTTCCCCTTCCTCCTTCCCCTTCCCTTTCCCCTCCTCCTTCTTCTCCCTCTCCCTCTCCCTCTCCCTCTCCTTCTCCCTCTCCCTCTCCCCTTCCTCTCCTGGTGGCACATCCTTCCCCACATTCCCCAAGACTGAGCAGGGGTGGAGAGGACCCTCAGAAGGGCTGTCCCACCTTCCGGGGGCATTTTCTTGGCCGGGGCAGCGGGAGGGGGCAGTGGCACCAGGCTGGTGACTCGGAAGCCGGCGGGGAGGGTCTCGGCAGAGCCGCTCAGGAGGTTGATGCTGTGCACGTCCCGCGGGCGGAAGCGCTTGCGCCAGGACGGCGTCCGACGGAAGGTTTTGTCATCGCCCTGCAGGGGGGGACACCAGCTAAGCAGGGCATTGATGGCCAGCCCCAGCAAAGTGCGGGATCAAACTGAGCCAAGGGCACAGGACATCTTGCTGGGATCCCATGGCATCGGCTTTATCCTTTCCAGCTCATCTGTCTCTTCTCTACAACCTGCCTGCAAAGATCCCTCGGAGACATCAACACAAAAGTCCCAGTAAAGACTCCAAAGGATGCTGGGCTCATGGCAGAGGAGCTCCAGCCCCTGGAGCACCTCTTCCAGACTTGCTCCAGCAGCTCCACATCCTTCTGATGTTGGAGCCTGGGGCTGGGGGCAGCTCTGCAGGTGGGGTTTCACCTGAGTGGGGCATGGGGACAGAATCTCCCCTGCCCTGCTGCCCACACTGGGGGATCAGCCCAGCACAAGGAGGGTTCTGGGCTCATTGAATGTGTGGCCAGGGCATTGTTGAGCTTCTCATCCACCAGCATCCCCAAGTCCTTCCCAGTCACACAGGACATGAAGAGGTTTGGCACTCACATCATCCAGCCTCCGGTCTGTACCCAAGGCGAGCAGGTTGTTGAACTCCCTCTCCAGCACTTGTCGAGCCTGCAATTAACAAAAAATTACGATCCCCCATCAATGGGGAATGTGCTTCCAGCCCAGACTTCCATCCCAGAAAAGCCTGAGTGTGACAGAAAGAGCCCCCATGCCATAGGGGAGCTCTGCTTTGAGAGCTGACTTGGTGACAATGGTGCGGTCACACCACAGCCATGTCCCACACTGGCCACTCTCCAAAACCCACCCAGGATGCTGCTCCTACCTGGGTGTTCTGGGTGGGGATCTGCAGCACAAGGGCGAGGCTGTTGTGGTCAAAGTTCTCGTCCAGGGCCAGCAGGGCCCCGTGCACTCCACTCTCCACCAGGTTGTTCCCGTACTCGCGCAGCCCGATGGACTGGATCCAGTGAATGACCTGGTCATTGGTCCACACCAACACATCTGCACAACAGCAAGGCCACGGCTCAGGGCCACCTCACACCACACTCGGGGCTCTGAGGAGGTCTGGGGGTGTCCTGAGGCCTTTTCCCTTTGTCCCAGGATGGTCCTGGGACTCCCCAAGCCAGCAGCAAAACCAGGAGCTCAAGTGCCACAAACAGCTCAATTCAATTTACCAAGCTCAAAGCTGAAATAACAGGCAGAAAACAACTGTGAAAATTAATCCTAAGAATCCATGGCTGCTGATGTAATTAGGGGCATTATCAATAATGAGATGTAATCCAAGCAGCAGCCAGATGCATAGGGAATCTCAGGACAGTGATGAGGAAGGGGAGGCTGAGCAAGCTGGGGATGTCCTGAGTGAAATGGGCAGAGAAGATCATGGGATGCTCAGGCAGCATCTTTGCTTTCCCCTCCTCCCTCCTCATGCCTGCCTGGGGTCAGCTGATAAAGGGACTTCGAGCAGCAGGAAGGCCCCTCAGGAGAACAGCCCTGTGGGCTCAGAATGGGTTAAAAATAAGAGAGAAGAGAGATCAGCCCTGGGTGTCCCCTGGGTGTCCTCTTCTCCTGTTCTGGAGCTGGGCAGGAGCTGCTGACCTTTGATTTCGTGTTGGGTCTCCTCTCGCCTCCTCTCGAGCTCTTTGCGGTCGTAGTTGAGCCTCTTGAGGCACATGATGCCGTACTGGAGGCTGGTGCTGCAACAACAGAGGGGACACAGGGGTCACCCAGCCCTCCAGGGGACGGGATGGGAGGGACTCAGGTGGGGACACCCTCTCTGCCTGCTCCCCACATGCCCAAAGGATGCTTCAGGCCAGGAATGGGTCAGGACTCAACCCACAGATGGAAAATGGGGAATGTCCCTCCCTTCCCTGGCAATTCCCCACTTCCTCAGTCTGAGCCTGTTCCAGCTGCCTGAGAGTGCACAGATCCAAACAATCCTCACACTTGGTGGCTGGAGAGGGAAGGGTGAACCAGCCCACGGGGGCTGCTCCAGGCTGAAGGGCTCACCCTGGAGGTGGCCCTGGCAGGCCCACGGCTCAGAGTGGGCAGTGGGAACCCCGGGGCAGGGCTGGATCCTGGTGTTGGAGCCATGGCTGGGGTGGCACAAGCCTTCTCCCCCTGCACTGCTGGCAGACAGCAGTGGAGCACCAGGCAGGATGAGCCTGAAGTTTTGCCCACGGTTTTCTTCACAGCCAGGGCAATCCTGCAGAGGGAGCGAGGTGAAGGAGAACTTCTGCCCGTAAGAGCTGTGCCAGCTCAGGGCAGCGAGTCCAGCCTGGAAGAGCCATCCAGGGCTGCCCAAGACAGAGGAGAACCCCTCAAATCCCTTCTCCTCTGCTCCATGTGCACACCAGGGCAGCCCAGGGGCAGCACTCACCGGTGGAAGCTGTCCACCATCTTGAGGTGCACCCGCAGGTCCTTCTTGGTGAGGTGGTCCAGCATCCGCGCGTCCACCAGGCACTCCATGAAGTAGCTGCGGTACTGGGGCAGCCCCAGGCTGGGCAGCCACTCGTTCCCAATCCACTCGTGGTTCATGTCCCCGTAGGCCAATGTCTGCAGGGAAGCACATGGAGAAGCTGGGGAGCACCTGGGGCTTGGTGGAGCTGCAGACTGCCAGGAGATCAGTGACAACCCAGGAGGGTCACTGGGTCACTGTCCTGAGGCTGAACCCTGGCCAAGGAGGCAGCCCTGGGGTTACTGAAGGAGTGGAGGGAACTTCTGGCTATGTCTGTGTCCTACTCATGCCCCCCAGCAGACAGAGAAGTACCAAAAGCAATGGCAAGGTACAATGGACTTTATCAGCAGCTGCCTCTGGAAAAAGCACATTCATTGAAAGACAAAATACCTGAGAAACAGGTTCCAGTGCATTCCCAACTGAGTTTTAAGAATCTCTACTTAATGAAAATCTATTTTATGACTTCAAAACAACAACAACAAAAAGGTCAGTTTTGGAAAAAAAAAACCCCACCCATTCACTTCCACTGCAGACTGATTTTGGGTCCAAAAATGAATTAAAATCCACCAGAAGGAAAGTAAAATATTTGAGAGGGATAAAACCAGAAGAGATGGATCCAAGTAGGACTCTTTCCTCACACCTTTTTGGTTCATAAAAGTAATCTGTATGGATTTGGGCTACAAAATAGATGAAAAGTAAACGTGCAGCTGGAATCCTGCCTGCATGCAGGGTGGTCACACAGGTGGGGGTTTTTAGCACAGGCTCTGGATCTCACAGAGGTCCCAGGAAAAGCCACTGCTTGGAGCAGAGAAGGGCCCATCCTGTACCTGAGGGATGGCCCAGAGGAGCAGCCATGGGGTGCAGGTAAAAGGCTCCAAGGCCTTGGTGAACATCAAAGCCCCAAACATTCCCTGAGATTTCCAACTTCCCCTCAAAACCACCCCATGCACCCCCCACAGACAAGGGTGGCCCAGGGACCTCACCTGTGCCCAGCTGCCTTCCTCTGTGTCCTAAGTGTGACACGCAGCATGTCAACAGAAAGGACAGTGAAGTCAGTGCCTGGTGGTGCTGCACAGGGACAGGGCCTGCCACACACACTGAACATGTCCCTCAGCAGAGGGACACTGAGGGGACAGGGCCCACTCCCATGGGCTGGGGTCCTCAGCCTGGTCCCCAAGGTGCTGGGGACACTCTGACCCCACTGGGGCTGGTTCCCACCCCATCTGTAACCAAGAATACAGCAGGGAGAGGAAGAGGGAGAGGGAGAGGGAGAAGGAGAGGGAGAAGGAAAAGAAGGAGAAGGAGAAGGAAAAGAAGGAGAAGGAGAAGGAGAAGGAGAAGGAGAAGGAGAAGGAGAAGGAGAAGGAGAAGGAGAAGGAGAAGGAGAAGGAGAAGGAGAAGGAGAAGGAGGATAGGATGAGGCTTGGGCTGGAGATGGCTCCGACCCTGGGGCTCGTTCATGTTCCCTGGGAAATATGGAGAGTTGTTAGGTCCCCCCAGTTTAGATGGATGAAAGAGAATTAAGCTTCAGTACATCTGTCACAACCTGCAGAGGGCTGCCCAAGGCAATTTGCTAATTTTTATTAGCTATTTCCTCCTTTGCCAACCTGTGCTGGTTTTCTTCATTCTCAGAGAACCTGCCAAAGGACAGTAGCACATCCCTGCTACTCAACAAAGGCTTCAATAAAATGCCTATTTCAGAGAACCCCAAACTTGTTTGAATTGGAAGGAACTTTAGAGTTCATCCTATTCCACCCATGCCATGGGCAGGGACACCTTCCACTATCCCAGGGTGTGCCAGCCTGGCCTTGGACACACAATTCCCACAATCCAAAATGCTGCCCTGTTCTGAGACACAGACAGGGAATGATCAGGTTGCAGAGAAGGGAGTGTGGCTCCATCTCTCCAAAGGAGCCAGAGCTTTTGGGAGCATGGACACATCCCTGCAAGAGACCCCAAGCTGTCAGCCAGTGGCAGGGACACACAATGGGGACAATATTTGGGTGTGCTAAGGTCAGTGGGGGTTTAAGGTTGACGTGGGTGCAGAATGATTTGGGGATCTCATGTGTCTCAAGATCACTGCTGGGTTTTGTCTTTAACTCCCTGACAGCCAGGCTGCTCTGGAAACCCAGGGAGATCCACAAAGGAAAAAAAAAAAATCTGATGGGGTTTAAGCTACTTTTTGAAATTGCTGGGACATTAAAGGTTGAAAGAGGGTTTCTGAAGAGCTGTGGGGTGCTGGCCAAGTGCTGATGTGAGGGATGCCCTTCCCTCTGGGTTAACACACCTGGAGCTGCTCGGACCCTGACACCCCAGGGGCTTCCCCCAACACCCTGGGGGCTGCCCAGCCTCACCGTCTTGGTGGAAGTGGCCATGTTCTCCATCTCCTCATGGGTGACCCAGACATTTCCAGAGGACTGCAGGGAAAAGAGCAGAGGGGTCAGAGCAAACCACTACAGAAACATGGCCTCAGTTCACAGTCATTGAGGAGTCATGGAATCACAGAATTAGTAAGGCAGAAATATCATCAAGTCCAGCGCTCAACCCAGCACCACCACTGTGTTCAGCACTATCCCTTGTGCTCGAGTGCCACATCCACTCATTTCTGAACACTTCCAGGGATGGTGACCCCACCACTGCCCTGGGCAGTTGTGCCAGGGCCTGACCACCCTTTCCATGAACAAATTTCTCCAATATCCAGCCTAAACCTCCCCTGGCACAGCTTGGGGCTGTTTCCTCTTGTCCTGTCCCTGTTCTCTGGGAGCACAACCCGACACCCCCCAGCTCCTGCTCCTGTCAGGAGCTGTGCAGAGCCAGAAGGTGCCCCCTGAGCCTTCTTTTTCTCCAGGCTGAGCCCCTTTCCCAGCTCCCTCAGCCACTCCTGGTGCTCCAGACCCTTCCTCAGCTCTGCTCCCTGCCCTGGACACGCTCCAGCCCCTCCAGGTCTCTATTGTCATGAAGTGCCCAGAACTCCCCCAGGATTCCAGGTGTGACCCCAGCAGTGCCAGCACAGGGGATGGGGACTGCCCTGGGCCTGCTGCTACCACAGTGCTGGGACAGTCCAGGTGCCCTTGGCCTTTTTGCCCACCTGGGCTCACCTGGCCTCATGTCCAGCCTCTGTCAGCACCAACTATGCTGGAACCAAGACAGGCTCAGGCTGGTGGAGGATCAGACCACCCTGTGCTTGGAGTTGTCCTAGGGACACCCCACATCCCTGCAGCTCAGCCTGCTGACACCCCACTGCCTGAGGGGACACTGGGCTGTCCATGCAGCCACAGAGAGCCGAGCAGGGACCTTCACTCATCTCCCTTTCAACTTCAGTGTGATGCTCAAGGAGTCTGCAGGCCTGTCCACATCAGCTGTGGCCCCAGACACAGCCCTCAGAGGGGGACACAGCAGCTTCCTTCTGCCAGCTGCAAGTCTACAGATGTGTCTTGGCTTTACTTGGCCACCATTAACCCCTCAAGGCCTTTTGGGACCAGCAAAAGACACAATCCCTCCATCCTACCGAGAGCAGGGATCTGCAGTTGCTCTGAGTTGCCCCAGGAATTTCAGATGGAAAAGGCTTGTGCTGAAATGAATGGGAAAAAGGCTGCATGCAACCCAGCTGGCTCTGTACCTCAGGAACATTTGGATTTCTGCTCTTTGGATGGAGTTTTATCCTCTCCAGGGCAGCCAGCCCCTGAGTTCTGCTCTTTGCAGGCTTGGCCTCCTGCTGACAGTCCCATATGAGTCTCATAATTTGTAACCGAATTTCTTAGAAATCGTGGGCATAATGTGCTGTGGGATGAGATTTGAGCTATTCCAAACTGGCCTCAGATTTGGGCCTGCTGGGCCTCAGCTTTAGGCCTGTGTGGTAATAGATAAGCTTGTGGCACAGCTAGAAATTGGGTTAAGGTGTGGGTATCAATAGAATGGGACAATTACTGTGAAGACACAGCCTTAAACTGTGATTACATATTTGTTCATGCTCACTGCCAATAGAAATGCACCTGTTATTGTAAACTATCCTTGCTGTATTTAACCAGCCATTTCACAAATAAAGAGGAGAACGTGTGTTATAACCACATTGGCTGGACCTGCGTTGCTCTGTCTCCAACCCCAGATAAGTCCCACGCTTCACCATATGAATGGCAGAAGCCTTGAAACTGGAAAGAGCTTCACGCTCCCAGCTGGTACCGACCCTTGTGCAGGAGGATGAGCGTCCAGTGGTTTGGCACAAGGGGACATCACCCCCTCCACGGCCACCATGGTCACCACAGTGCTCCAAGGACAGGGAGGGCAGGGAGGGCAGGGAGGGCAGGGAGCAGGGCAGGGTGGTGCTGGAGGGGCGTGCAGGAGCGCTCACCGTGCGGGAGGTGGGCGGCGCCGAGGGGCTGGTGAGGGACACCATCTCCTGGATGGCCAGGCGCAGCTTCAGGCGGTGCAGGGCGTTGCTGATGCCGATCTCCCGCTGGATCTCCGTGTCCGACAGCGCAGACATGATGGCCCCGCTCTTGACGTTGGCCCGGCACGCGGCCACGTACCAGGCTGGCATCCCCACCCAGAGCTGGGGACAGGGACAGCAGTGACTGCCTGGCACCGCCACCCTGGCTCCCGTGCCGGGGCAAGGCCNACCATCTCCTGGATGGCCAGGCGCAGCTTCAGGCGGTGCAGGGCGTTGCTGATGCCGATCTCCCGCTGGATCTCCGTGTCCGACAGCGCAGACATGATGGCCCCGCTCTTGACGTTGGCCCGGCACGCGGCCACGTACCAGGCTGGCATCCCCACCCAGAGCTGGGGACAGGGACAGCAGTGACTGCCTGGCACCGCCACCCTGGCTCCCGTGCCGGGGCAAGGCCGCCCTCTCCAGAGCCCAATATCAAACTGAATGTCCACGTGGGAATCTGGGTCTGGTTGTACCTGGCAGAGGTGCCCTCTCCAGAGCCCAATATCAAACTGAATGTCCACGTGGGAATCTGGGTCTGGTTGTACCTGGCAGAGGTGGCCTGTGGGCAGCCCAGCTCCCCCTGCCTGATGGGCACAGCACAAGGAAGGAGCATCCACAGAGCTTTTCATGGAACCATGAAGGTTGGAAAAGCCCTCTAAGATCAGCTCTAACCATTCCCCCAGCAGTGCTACATTCACCACTTACCCACGTCCAAGTGCCACATCCACACATCTTTCAAACACTTCCAGGGATGGTGACGCCACCACTGCCCTGGGTAGTTGTGCCAGTGCCTGACCATCCTTTCACTAAAGAACTTTTCCCCAATATCCAACCTGAACCTCCCCTGGCACAGCTTGAGGCCATTTCCTCTTCTCCTGTCCCTGCTCCTTGGGAGCTGAGTCCAACTCACCCCCAGCTCCCCACTCCTGTCAGGAGCTCTGCAGAGCCAGAAGGTGCCCCCTGAGCCTCCTTTTCTCTAGGCTGAGCCCCCCAGCTGCTCCCTCACCCACTCCTCATCAGATGTGCTTAAACCCAAAGCTCTGCTCAAACCACAGCTCCACAGGCTATGAGGGATCCAGGGATCTCCTCTGCTCTCCCGGGACTTGCAGGCCTCAGCCATGCACATGGACCAAGCATGGTGGGACATGGTGGCACACAAAGACCTGTGGGGACAGCATGGGGACAACCCATGGGCACGCACCTCCAGCCAGGACACAACAGTGGGGCCATCCCAGTGGGCAAAGGGCAATCCTTTCCTCCGAGCCTCTTCCAGGAGCTCGTGCCTGGCAGGAACAAAAGCAGAAGAGGGATTTATGGGGGGCTTGGGGGAAGGGAGAGTTCCTGGAAGGGAACAGACCCCGGGCAGGAGGAAATAGCTGGAGACAAAGTTGTGAAGGAAGCAACATGACCCAAGGGAAGGTGAAGGTGAGAAGATTTCCCAGCAATTTCTAGTGCTGTGTCCTGTGTTCCCAGCAGATCAGTTCCTTGCTGGGGTAGGGAAGGAAGCTCACTCACTTCTTCCGCAGGCGCCGATCCTTCTCGGCCTGAGCCCCCAGCTTGCCCAGTCCCAGGGGGTCCTGGATGCCCCCCTCCACATCAGTCAGCACCACTGTTGGGCAAGCAAGACACCCTCAGGTCAGTGTGATGTCCCTGAGCCAGTGTGACCACCCCCCGGGCCAGTGCAGGCACTGTCACTGTCCCCATGCCAGGGGTACACACAGTGACAGCACAGGAGGTGACAGTGTCCCTTTACAACCTAACCCATGGCCCCTCTGCATCTCTGGGAAGCCCAAGCAGACACCTCCTGCCATATCTCCTATTTCCAAATCCCAGAACCCCAAAGTCACAGAACAGTCCCTTCTGCAAGGGACACAGAAAGATCACTGAGTCCAACAATGCTCAAGGTGGAAGCAGTAAAGGAAAAGCAACCCCCACCAAAGGGCTCTGCAAAATCCATGGGAGGGAAATAGATTTGAGGACATTAAAGATGAGATACAGTGAAGGAAATCACTGTCCACACTCCAGCTCTGACAGAGCATCAAGGTGACACCACACTCAGGCCAGACAGGCCAAGGGGAGAAAACACCAAGCTTCAGCTTCCCTGAAGCTGCCATGGCCCCAACATCCCCAAACCACCAGAGGTGTCCCTGCCTCTCCCTGTCACCCCAGCAGCACCCCAATGGCAGACAGAGCCAGAGGGTGTGGAGAGTCTGGCACAGACAGGGACAGGGCTGCTCACAAACCCTGCCCCGTGGCCCCTTCTCTGCTCAGCTGGATCAAGCGACCCTTCTCTTTCTTCCCAAACAGGCGCCCGATGGAGGATTTGATGCCCTTCCTCTTGGAGCCCTTGTGCAAGGAGTCCTGGCTGCTGCTGGGATTGCTGGCCTGGTCCTCCAGTGAGCTGGGGATGGAGGAGGGAGAGGAACAGCAAAGCCTTTGGGTTATTCTTGAGCAGAGCACAAGCCATGGCAAATCCCAGCCCACCCCACATCCCACGTGTGCCCCAGGTATATCCTCAAACCAGCAGAGATGCCAAGGGGCTGCACATACCTCTTGCCATCCTCCTGACTCAGGGCAGGGTGGCCCAGCTTCTCCAGCCGCAGTGTCCGGGGGGAGGACGGTGGGGACGTCTCACACTTGATGGTGGTTTTGTCCTCCCGGCTCTCGTCCCGAGCTGCAGGCGACTGAACAAGTGGAGGGGCTGTGAGGGGGAGGCCAGAGCCCAGCTCCATCCTTGCCCTGCTGCCTGCCTCTCTCTTGCTACACGGAGGCATGGCCAAAAGAGCCACCAGAACCCTGGGGCTTTGCCACGCTCCAAGAATGGTCGGAATGAGAGCTCTGGCAATGGTTCCAGATGCCCAAGTGGATGGGGAGGATGTGGCAGTATGGCTGAGATCCTGGGAATGGGGGGTGAGAGGATGCAGCCCCATGGTCCAGGTCAGGGTGTGGGGACAGAAGTTCCTGGCCCTCATCAGAGGGCTTTGAAGAGCACAGATGGGAATGTCCCAAGGACACCCTGTTGCCAGAGGGAACACAATGTTTGAGGACCCAGTGGCTTTCTGAGCCTCCCCATGTCCTGCCAGACCCCCCAGGCTGCCGGCGGGAACATGTCCAAGCACCTTTCGGGATCCCCATGATTGTCCTGCTGAATCCCTGGGGTCCCCAGCTCCATCCCGCGCCTGCTGCACCCTGACCTGGTGTGGACAAAGCCAGGAGCAGGCTGGAAAAAGGGCCTGGACAAAAACCAACGGGATGGGAGCCACTCACTAGCAGTTTCCTCCGGTGCTTCCTCAAGTCGCTGGGCTGATTGCAAGGGGGAAAGCGAGAGAGACACAGAAAGGGGGGCAGTTAATGGAGCAACCCCCCAGAGCAGTCCCGGGGCCAGGCTGCCAGTCTGGAGACAGCAAACACGGGCACCCCACTGCCCCTCACCCCCCACAGGCCCTGTGGACAGTGGGCACTGCTCCCACCCCCAGCTGGAGCCCCGGAGCCCCGGGCCCTCCCGCTCCTCACCAGCGTCATGATCCCCATGCGGTCCAGGTCCTGCGCCGCGCTGCGGGAGCTCAGCTTGGGCGTGGAGCGGCCGCTGAGCGGGGGGGACGAGCTGGCCAGGGACAGGGCTGTCAGCGAGGTGGGGATGGAGGCCCTCTTGCACAGCTGGGTGAGGTTCAGGCCCTCCATGCTGCCGCTCGTGACCCGCGTCTCCAGCTCCTCTGCACGGAGCTCCGTGGACTCCTTCTCCTCCTGGATCATCCTGGGGGAGCAGCGAGGCTCAGGGCTCCTGGCTCCCTTTCCAGGGACACAGGGCCTCTGTCCCAGTGCCTCAACCCCCGATCCCCAGGAATGGCAGCAAGATACATCAGGATCCATAAAAACCAGAGCTGAGACACACCCTGATTCCTTTCAATACCCATGGAGAACTTTTTATAAAATAATGATCCTTTGGAATAACGACCCTTTGAGTCAGCAGTGGTGCAGCCGAGGGATGGGGAGACATGGCAGGAAGGGCCAAGCCCTGTGGTGGGATGTCCTGGAGCCCCTTCCCTGGCTGAACACACACCAAGGCCCCAGATTTAGGGCAGCAGAGCTTCCTGGCTGTTTGTTGTCCCCCTGGAGCCACTTCTGCACAAGGCAGTGGTGGGTTTTGGACACGGTCATACCTGATCTCTTCATTGATGGCATCCAGCTGCTCCTGAAGCATCATGGCCAAGGTCTGGGCATCTGAGTGCCCACCAGGAGAGAGCACATCCATGGAGCTGAACAGCGTCTCGCGGTCGTCCTCGTCCATGTCAGAGATATCGGGGTCGCTGTCGAAGGCGTGAGGCCCCGTGCCCAGGACCCCACCTGCCTGGGCCTGCTCCCAGTCCTGGGGGAACAAGGGCCACAGTCCTATACAGCATTCCCATGTCTCCAGAAGCCAGACTGGCGACCTCCATGCAGGAATTCCACCTCAGTGTGACCCCAATGGGAAACCCTTCCGACGCTCCCCCATCAATGCAGCAAGAAGGAAAGGAAACTGCCCCGTGTGTCCAGATCTGACCCTAATCCCAGGGTGCAGGGCAGGAGCAGACCCTAATGCTGGGCTGTACAGGGTTTACCTTGGCTGGCTCCTCTCTCCGGGCACCAAATCGTCCCTTCTGTGCCCGGGGCAGCCCTGGAGCTGCTCCAAAGGGCTCGGCTGGGGCGTGGACCACAGCGCCCAGTGGAAAGCGCAGGTCGGTGGCACTCCCCATGTGGGACCTGGGAAGAAAGAGCCCTGTGGGGGACACTGCTGTGTGCAGGACACCCTCACCCTCAGGCTGCTCCCCTTGCAGCTCAGGCTTCTCCAAACGGAGGAGGAGGAGGAGGAGGAGGAGAGGAGGAGGAGGAGGACGACGACGACGACGACGATGACGAGGAGGACAAGGAGGACGAGGACGAGAAGGAGAAGAAGGAGAAGAAGGAGAAGAAGGAGAAGAAGGAGAAGAAGGAGAAGAAGGAGAAGAAGGAGAAGGAGAAGAAGGAGAAGAAGGAGAAGAAGGAGAAGGAGGAGAAGGAGGAGAAGGAGGAGAAGGAGGAGAAGAGGAGAAGGAGGAGAAGGAGGAGAAGAAGGAGAAGAAGGAGAAGAAGGAGAAGGAGACCACTGTGGGATGCCCATCCCAGCCATTGTTGCCTGCTCGGCACAAAAGGATGCCAAACCAGGCTCTGGAAAAAGGTGCCCCATTCCCCTACAGGGGACCTGGAAATGCACTCACAGAATCACTTACAGAATCATTGAATCACAGAATATCCTGAGCTGGAAGGGACCCACAACAATCAAGTCCAGCTCCTGGCCCTGCACAAGACACCCCAACAACCCCACCCTGAGCATCCCTGAGAGCACTGTCCAAAGGCTCCTGGAGCTCTGGCAGCCTTGGGACTGTGCCCATTCCCTGGGGAGCCTGGGCAGAGCCCCAGCTCCCTCTGTGGGAAGAGCCTTTCCCTGATATCCAGCCTGACCCTCCCCTGACCCAGCTCCATCCATTCCCTGGGGTCCTGTCCCTGCTCACAGAGATCAGAGATGCCCCTTCTGAGGAATCTGCAGCCTCTGGTGACCTCTAACCTCAGGAGACTCCCAACTTTCCCAGACTGTCAGAAGTTTAGCCCTGGGCCTTCCCCTGCTGCTCCCTCTCCCTTCTCAGTGCACCCATTGGGGCATCCAGCCAGGTCTGCCCAAACCCCCCTGCACTGGGGGGCTGCTGTGGAGCCAGGGCTGAACAAGCCCCTCCTGCCCCTCCCCTCCAGAGCAGCTGGAATCTCTCAACACAGCTTGTGTCTTCTCCATCCCCACATCCCCAGCAGGAGCCAGCCACAGAACTGTTCTCCTTTTTAGGTTTATTCCAACACTTTCAGGAGAAAATACCCTGATGAGGGTTGGTCTCTTCTCCCAGGCAGGGAGTGACAGGATGAGGGGAAGTGGCCTCGAGGGGAAGTTCAGGTTGGATATTGGGAAAAATTTCTTAATGGAAAGGGTGGTCAGGCCCTGGGCACAGGCTGCCCAGGGCAGTGGTGGAGTTCCCACCCCTGGAAGTGTTCAAAAAATGGTAGATGTGGCACTTTGGGATGTGATTTATGTTGGTTGGGAATGTTGGTATTTGGCTGAAGGCTGGACTTGATGACCTTGGAGGACTTTTCCAACCTTAATGATTCTGTGATTTCAGTGAATAAAATGCCACCTGAAACATCTTCCAGGTGTGAGGACATGAGCATTGTTGGGATGTCTCAGCTGGCACTTCTTCACACTTCTCCTCCCTGCCAGGGCTGGTGCTTGGGACCAGGATCTGGTGAGTGGCAGAGCAAGGCACAGCTGTACATGAGGACACTTTGAGCCTCTCGTGGTGTTCATTCCATGTCTCCTGCTTGCCTGGTTGTCCCTCTTGGCCCTGAAGACTCAACCATGGAGCTGAGCAAGGCACCTTCCTGGGCACAGGGTGATTACTCCCCACACACAGTGCCATTGGAGACTCAAGGTTTGTTTAGTTTAAGATGAATTTAAGATGACAAAGGCAGCAGCCCCAGGCAGATCACAGTTTTCCACCATGGTGGGCCTGGTCTGAAGTGCAGATACAGGCCTGGAGATAAAATCAGCACCACGAGCAGCACGGCTGTGCCAGCCTGGTGTGTCAGACAAAGGCACAGCCCAAGTTCCAGGGATTTCACAGCTGCTGACAAGCTGCTGCCCAGCTAAAACCAGATAAAAACACCTTAGACAAAAGCTGACATTTCAGATGGGGGATGATTCTGCAACTCAAGATTTCTGCTGATTTTTCCTCTGAGAAATACAAAAAAACCACCAAACTGTCCATCCTGCTCCTAAAGACCCATGCACAGGGGTCCAACACATGCTCCAGACTCTGTTCCAACCCTCAGCTCTCCTCCATCCATTTCTTTTCTCCATGACAGACATGGCCTTCTTCTCCTCTCTGCTGACAGATCCAAAGCTGGTTACACCAGCTCCTCCCCATCTTTTCCAGCCTTGCTGAGAGGGGAACTTTTTTCACTGTGTACTCCCGTTGACCCCTTGCTGCCTTGAACCCACTCTGGAAATGCCCAGGGCAGGGTGTGGTGTCCCAGGTGGCTGCAGCAGCACAATGGGGTGGTTGTGCTGTCAGCCTTCTGTTCCATCCCTGTCCTCCTGGAGCAGCTCTGGGTATCCTGCTCAGTGCCAGAGGCTGAGACCCGATGGACTCACCTCTGCTCCTGGTGCCCTGGGCTGGGATGTCCCCATGTCCCAGCTGACTTTAAATGAAAGTGTGGGAGGACCATTGCACTGGAGAAAGAGGGGCTTCATTCTCCTTTGCCTGCAACAGCTCCAAAGCAATTCCTCCTGCTGCACCAGCCCATCCCCTGTACTCCACATGGGAAAAAGTCCTTTGGTGAATATCCAGCTTTCAGACCAAAGTAAGTCCTGAGCCACTTGTGCACAAAAAGAAACAATGCCCAGTGGTTTCTCCCCCTCACAAGAGCAAATCTGGGGCCATTCAGTTGAGCTGGGCTATTCTCAGGAGTCTCTGTCCCACCCCAGGACAGATCTATGGTAGGACAGCACAGCTGGACCTGACCCTGCTGTGAGGACCCTGCAGCCCAGCACTGAATCTTGGGGGCACCAGAAACACCCAGTGCCAGCAGCACTTTGGGGTCCCCACAGCAAACTGCCCCCAAAGCCAGGGGTGCAGGTGTTTGCCCTGGCACTTACCTGGTGTGCACACTCTCCACAAATGTCCCACTCCTGGTCTTGAGCTGATCCACCTCCAGCCTCAGCTTGTCGATCTCATCGGACAAACGCCGCTGTTTGGGGGGGTGAGACAGGCACGGGTTGGGTTTGCTCTGGAGAGCTGCCAGGTTTGGGGCAATCCCCATGCTTGGCTATTGCCATGTTTACATTCCCTTTACTGATCCCCACCACAGGTTTAAAGCATCTTGGACACATCAGTAAAGAAACAGCTCATGCAGGCACAGGGAATGAGGGTGCTGGGGAGGGAGGATCAGGACAGACACAGGTGCTCAAGGAATGCTGCTTTGGGAGATGAAGGAAAACAGGTCCCACTTAGATGCTCTGGTTCTGCTCCAGATGCATGTGTGTGTTCCCTTGGCAAGGGATTGGCAGTGAGGGACCCCCCAGCCAAACTTGCTGCTGGCCCTGTCCCTCCTGCTCCCTCCTGCTCCCCATGGGGAAGCTGTGCCCACACCCAGTACTGGGAGATGCCAGGGGGAGGCTGCAGATGGACAGGGAGGGGAGAAGGGATCTCCCAGGCACAGCAGGATCCAGTCTGGGGGACAAACAGGCTGAGCCAGGGTGGTTGAGGTGCCAGCAGTGCCATGCAAGTCCCCGAGCTCTGCCCTGCCCAGACCTGAGCAGCCATGGCTGGGAAGCACAAGGAATGAGCACACATCCTCCCTGCAGGCAGGAGGAAAAGCAGCCCTTCTGAGCCCCCAAACCATGCATCACACATGCAGCACATCCCCAAAGCTCCCACTGCTCCAAAAAGCCGTGTCCCTCCAGCTTTCTAGCGAGGCCTGTAGGGTTCATGCAGAAGCACTGAGATGCTTTATCTGAGAGCAGGGTGTGAGCTACGGGGCCTCTGCAAGCTGGGGGGCACGGGGCAGATCTCCCCCAGCCTGAGAAATCCTCAGGGGCCAAGGGGACATGGCTGCCTGCACAAGTGAAGCCACCCCGGCTTGCCACTGTCCCCAGCGGGCTCAGGGATGGATGAGTGTGACAGAAACATGGAGATGGGACACAGCTCCCATAGGGAACTGACCCGGGGCTCTCCAGGGACGGGGGTGGCAGCTTCTGTCCAGCCACTGCGTGGGTGAGTGTGGCCTCCTGCTGCCAGGGGCTCTGGGATCCCAGCTCCTCCCCAGCTGGGGCATTTCAGGAGAAGCAAGTGGCCCTAGCCAGGGGCTGAGTGAGGCAATGCCATCACTGGGTCAGGTCCCTGCAGGGCATTTACCTTGTCATGCTGGTGTTCCTCTATCTGCTTTTGGGTATTTTCCAGCTCTTGTAACAATGTATTCTTTAAGAAAAACCAAAGAAAATAAAAGGGAACAAAAACGGGAAAGAAAAAGAGAGACCATTTAGGAAATGGCCGTGCAGCCTCCCAGGAATGGCCAGTGTGGAATCCCTGTGTAGTGAACACCTGGAAAAGGCTCCCTGGGCTGCTCCTCACCTGCCTGTGCACAGGTCTCCTCTGCAAAGCTCCTGCCTCTCAAGCAGGATGGCCACAGCTCAGCTCCTGTCCCACCCTGTGGCTGGCCATGGCCGTGGAGGGCAGTGAGGGGTGTGATGGAAGGGCTTGAGCATTGGGAAATGTCTGAGAGCAGAAGAACTCCTTGAGCAGGTGGGTCAAGGGGAAAAATGTCCCTTATATCTAGCTAGGGAGTAGGCAGGATGGAAAGGAGTTGTGCTTATAGAATCACAGACTCGTGGGATTGTTAAGATTGGAAAAGCCCTCTAAGCCCAACCATTCCCCCCAGCACCATGACCCCAAATGTCACATCCATGTTTTTGGAACACTTCAGGGATGGTGACTCCACCACTGTCCTGGGCAGTCTATTCCAATCCTATAATTCTGTCCTTGATTTTTTTCCCCCTAATATCTATCTAAACCTCCCCTGGAGAGTTTGTAACTGCCTGAACCACTTCTCATTTTTGGTGAGTGCTGCCAGCCAAACAGAATCATTTTTGTGCATGAAAGACCTGGATAAACTCTCAGGGTGGGACAGTGCTGGCCCCAGACTGGGGAGCAGGCAATGCCTTCATGTCACCACTCTGGTCCCTGTTGCTTGCTGAGGTGGGATTTGAATTCATCCCTGCAGGTTGGGTCCTGCTCTTTATCCAGACAAATCTGCTGAGCAACTGGACATGCTGGCACAGCCACACATGGCTGGGGACAGGAGGAGCAGAGCAGTGGGGGGACAGAGCCAGCCCTGGAGGCATCAGCTGGGGGATGATGTGCTCCAGCCTGCTGAGGGCAGGAAGCCCCAGAGAGCTGAATCACCAAGGTCTGACCTCCCACTGGCACTGCAGGTGGATCCTTGCTTGGAGCCAGCTGCTCCCAGTTAATTCCATTCACACCGAGGCAGCCACAGCTCCAGCTGGCTCCTCCAAGGACACCCAGAGCCCCAGGAGTCAGGTGGGAGATGTTCATGGACACTGCCCTGGCTTGGAGAAGGGAAATCAGTCTGGACCTGGGGGCAGGAAGGTTCTAAGGCAGCACATGGAAGGATGAGCACTGGGACAGGATGAACACTGCATTTTTTCCTGCAGAATGCAGCTGGGATTTGCTCTGACAGCTGGGCACAGATGACATCAGGGCTGCACCAGCAGAGACACAGGGAGGCGAGGGAATGGAGCAGGACAAATCCTGCTGGGGTGGGAGGTGTTGGGCAGGGGGGTGTCCCTGGTGGGGTGACTGGAGCAGTTCCCTGTGTTCCACCAGCCCCAGCACAGCCGTGTCCTGCATGTTTCCATTTCTCCAGCCCTGCACAGGCACTTCCAGCCACGGGCCATGGCCAGATGAGGCACAGAGCAGCTGCAGCCCCCTCAGCCCCCAGAGGACCCTGCCATGGCACTACCTTCTCCTCCAAGGCTGCCATCCTCTCCTTGAGGTGCAGCTGCAGCCGCTCGTTGGACTCGCTCAGCAGCCGATCCACGGTGTCCGAGAGCCGCTTGTTGTGCTCCTCGTTCATCTTCTCCCGCTGGCGGGCCTGGGACAGACACAGGGACATCCCTGTCACCTCCAGAGGGGCTCAGTGCCCTCCTGCCATCCTGTGCCTGCTGCGGTGTCAGAGCTGGCCCACCAGGCCCAGTTCTTGGGAACAAATCCACCTCTTACAGCACTGGTTGGACCCTCTGTGGTGGCTCTGCTGCTCTGCCACCTCCCAGCCAGGGAAGAACAGGAGAGAAAAGGGTTTAGGGAGATCATGCCTGCCCCTCAAGAAAGCTTCTCCTGTATATCTGCCAGGAATATCCACACTGGGGTCACTTTCCAGACCCCAATGGACACTGAACTTCTGGATTTTCAAATATCTGCCTTAAGGCAAAACATGTGGGGGCATCTGTAATGTCACCTGCATGAACAGCTCAGCCCCTGGCTGAGAAGCAAAGAAGGGACTGGGCAGCCCAGGCACAGTAGCTCAGCTTCCCTGCCCTGTTCATCCCACTGATCCAGGCTCAGGGAAGAGCTGCTGGAGCCTCCCCTTCCACCCCACATGTGGGGTCCCAGCTTGCCCCAGGAGGTGATGCTGGGAGAGGAGTGGGTGTGGAATATTAACAGCAAGTCTTGGACACCTGGGAGAGGGAAAATCACAGCAGAGGGTGCCATGAACTCCTGTGTGGCTCAAGTTTAAGTGATCCTGGATGGAAGAGGACTAACCAGGCTGTTCTCCCAGCCTGGAGACTGGGAAAACTCCTGAACTGCAACCCAAGTGTGCCCAGGTACCCAGGCACGAAGGCAAGGATCAGGACTCACCCTGGCCAGCTCCTGGTTCTTCTCCTCCAGCTGAGTCTCCAGCTGCCGGAGATGCTCCTCGATGCTCCCGTGCCTCTCTTCTGCCTGGGAAAAGCAGAGCAGCCTTCTCAGATGATGCTCTCCAAAGCCATGAGGGCCCTGCTGCATCCTGGTGTCCATCTCTGCATCTCAGTCCTTCCTGGGATGCAGGGCTCTCTCCCACTGCCTGCACCCCTGCCGGGGTTCCCTGTGAGTCCAAACCAGTCCTGCTGGCACAGTGACAGGAGCTGGAGGTGCTCTGTGAGGGATTAAACACCATGCCAGAACCCAGGAAGGGCAGGGATGGCTGCATCCATTCCTCCTCCAGGCCTGCACCCTCCAAAATCCAGTCTGGTGCTTCCTCTTTCTCCTTATCCTACAGTAGTCTCACCCAAACCAAAGAGCACCCACACCAACAGGGGCATCCCTGCCTTGGAGAAAGGGGCCGAGGGAAGGGAGCAAACCCCAAAGGAGCAGGACACACTGGGGTGTCCCTTAAAGGCGGTGCCTTGTGCCTGCAGCAGTGGGGACAGCAGGAACAGAGAGACCACGGCTGGGAAGGAGAGTGGGATGCCTTGGGCTGCCAGGGGCTCCATCGCTGCAGGGGACAGCCAGACCCAGCTCCTCCCCTGGTCCCAGCCCTGCCTTCCTTCTGCAGCCCCTCCAGCTCCCAGCCCTGCCCTTGCCTTGGTGAGCGCCGCAATGCGCTGGGCCAGCTCCGCTTCCACCTCAGGCAGCGTCTCCGCCTTCCTCATCGTCTGCTGCAGCTTCTGCTCCGCCAGCTCCAGCAGCTCCTGCAGGTGCCGCGCCTTCTCCTCGCACTGCGGGACAGCAGTGGCTGCCAGGATGTCCCAGCCCCAGCACCCCCTGCTGCCCCCAGGGCCCCGGGCCAGGGTAACACTTGGGGTGCAGCTCTGGTACCTGGCGGTGCAGGGACTCCTTGTTGGCCAGCTCGTTTTCCAGTTTGTCATTGAGGTCATGGATGGAGGTGGCCTCTCGCTGGGCTGCCAGGTACCGTTTCTCCAGTGTGGTGATCCTCTCCTCCATGTCCTCCTTCTGTGCCAGGGCCTGGGGAAGAGATGGGGCTGTCACGTCCTGCCCTGTGGCAGCATTTTGGGAACAGCAGCGCCATCCAGCTCCTTTGAGCCTGGGACACCCCAGATCCAAGGGGTGTGAAAATCCCCCTTGATAGAGGGATAAGGGACAGCAGAATGAGACAGTGATAAAGGGAGAGTCAAACAATCACAGGAAAACCTTCTAGAGAGGACACAGGTCACTGCCCCAGGCGTGCAGCACACCTGAGACCCTGTCTGTAATCTCAGGGAAGTCCTGCTGGTGGACCTGGGGACAATTTCCCACGGGCAGTGGCCTCTTTTGGAGAACACAAACAGGAGTTCCAATCCCTTCCCAGCCCAGTGGAAGCAGCTGTGAGGTCTCTGCTGGGCAGTGCAGGGGGACAGGGACTCACCTCTCGGAGGTCTCTCTGGTACTTGCTGCTCATCTCCTCAGATTTGATCAAATCCTTCCTGGCAGTGCCCAGATCCTCCTCCAGCTCGGCCACGCTGGCAGCCAAGGCAGAGATTCGCTCCTTGGCCTGAACCACTTCAAAATTCTGCTTCTCAAGGAGCTCTTGCAGCTCCACCACCCGCCCAGCCTCGTCCTCCGGGTGGACGGAGCCATTGGAGAGACGCTGCAAGGCACCAGAGAGGGAGGTGGATACTGGGATGCTCCAAAGCTTCCAGGCTGTGGCACTGCCTGCAGCCGTTCAAAGTGGGAATGTGGCCCTGCAGGGACTCAGTCAGGGGGTGGAAGTGGAGACAGGGGGCTCTGGGACCTCCATCAACAGCCTCCACAAGCCAGGGATGGGGCTTCTTACAGGAGTTATGGAATAGGGATGGTTGAGGGCTTCCCAGAGCATCTGGTGGAAGGTGTCCCTGCCCATGGTGGGAGTTGGAACAAGATGGCCCTTAAGGTCTCTTCCCATACAAACCATTCTGTGATCTCTGGGAAGCAGAACCCCTTGGAGCACCCCAGCACAAATTCCCCCCTCTCAGAAACGGCCTGTGTCCACCAGGAAGGGCATTTCCCATGGAGCTGGACCCAGGGGAGAGGGAAATGGGTGTTCAGCACCCTGGAGCCAGCAACAGGGAGGTGGAGAAGTGACAGCCTCGCTGAGCATGGTCAGAGCAGGGGTTTCCAGGGCTCTCACCTTCCAGGGAAGCTTTGGCTCCTTGGGCTCCCTGTCCTCACGCTCGCCCACCACTGGCTCCCGGCTGGAGCCCTGCTGCAGAGCTGCCACCTGCACGGGAACAGGGACTCAGCAGGGGCACACAGCAGCAGCTGAGGCCAGCCTGGCTGCAGCCAGGGCTGCACCACTCCCTGCCAGAGTCCTGATTCTGGCTGAGGGGGCACTGGAGGGAGCGGGTGAGGAACGGCCCTGAGCTGGCACTGCTGGGGTCACACCTGGATTCCTGAGGGCAGCTCTGGGCCCCTCAGTTCAGGAAGGACATTGAGGGACTGGAGCATGGGCAGGGAAGGGAACAGAGCCTGGAGAAAAGAAGATCCTCATGGGGATACTGACAGTGGTCTGACTTTTATGCATCAGGCAATGTCTGTGTGAAATCATTCACGTAATACTTTCACACAGGCCTGGGAAAGTGGCCTGGGAAAAATAAAAGAGGAACTATAACAATCCTTGGGAAGTGAAAAACCATCAGCAGGTGGTGTTTTTCCAACTTGTTTACTGGCAAAGATGTTTACAAAGAGGTGTGGGCTCTAATGACCAATCATATTCACTGTACTGAAGAACTGTATATAAAGAGAATTTGGAAAACAAAAATTGTTCTCGTTTTTGCTCTGCACTGAGAGTCAGTGTCATTGCTCATGCCATCCATACTCAGCAGTGACACTCAGGGACCTCAGGGTCCTCAGGCTCTGCACAAATCCCTGCCAGGAGGGGACAGCCAGGGGGATGGTCAGGCTCTGCCCCCAGGGAACAGAGACAGGACAAGAAGAAATGGCCTCAAGTTGTGCCAGGGGATGGTCTGGTTGGACATCAGGAAGAAACTTTTCCCTGAAAGGGTGGTCAGGCCTTGGCACAACTGCCCAGGGCAGTGATGGAGTTGCCATCCCTGGAAGTGTTCAAAAAACAAGTGGATGTGGAACTGCACAATTTTGTTCAGTGGGCATGGGGATGTTTGGTCAAAGGTTGGAGGTTTTTCCAGCCTCAATGATTCTGTGATTCTGAGAGAGAGGAAGTCAGAGGTGCTGGGAAGGCTCAGCACTGCGGGAGGTTTTCCTGGTGAGCCCTGGATCCCAGGGCTCCCTCCCAGCTCATTTCACTGGTTTGCAGGCAGGCAGATTCTGAACCCAGTGCAGCAGGAGCAGGGGATAAACACTGGTATCGTGTCCTGCTCTGAGAGGGGAGGATGGGTCTCTGCAAGGAGAAGGGCCTGGGAGCCTGGGAAATACCATGAGACTTATCCTGGGAATGGAAAGAAGAGCAAAATTTGGCCAGCAGAGGCTGTTGGAATGGCTCTTTCCTTTTGGAAGTAGTGGCTGGGCACAAACTCCAGGAAGGAAAATGGAGTTCATCTCCCTTGAGGGACACTTTACTCCTGAAATTGTCCAAGGCCAGGCTGGACAGAGCTTGGGGCAACCTGGGATAGTGGAAGGTGTGTCTGTGCATGGCAGGGGGTGGAATGAGGTGAGCTTTAAGGTTCCTCCCCATCCAAATGAGTCTGGGATTCTGGGATTCTGAGGTGACTGTGGCTGGAGGTTTGGGACAGCAGAGTCCCAACCCCAGGACTCCAGCAGGGAAGAAGATGGGGGATGCAACATGAGATGCTTGAAGCGGTGTGGTTTGGGTCTCTGCCAAATCAGGGCAAATCCCCAGTCACCCTCAGCCCCCTGGAATGATTCAGACTCAGACTGTTTTTGTCAGTCAATTCCAAACAGCAAACAGGGAAATGTCACCTGTGAGACAAATGATTTTCAGAATCTTCACAAGGTTTCCTTAAATACAAACCTTTAAGTAAACAGCAATTTAGAACAAAAGCCTTACATCAAACCTGACCAAATGCAAATACCACATGAGCTCCTGAAGGCAATGGGAGCATTCCCAGCCCAGAGGGTGCCCAGGTACCTCTTACCTGCCGATGGGCATCCACGAGCTGCTCCTCCAGGGTGGCCACTCGCTCCAAGGCTGCTCGCAGGCGTTCCCTCACCTGCAGGTGAGGGAAACAGCAGGGAAGGCTGTTATTTATCTGGGATGTGGGAGTCCAGGATTTAGGCACATTCCCAGGCCTGTTTGTTGGACTGAGCCAGGCTCAGGTGGATTCACAGGCTCAGGATCAGCCCATCACGGGGTGGGGGTGAAATTGTGTTGGAGACAACAGGCTGGGCCAATTCTTGGAGATCTATGGGCAGAATAGCCTGGAGAGGTGTCCTAGCAGAGGAGGTGAATGAAGGAGGAGGAACAATGAAGGCTAACCCAGGGTGTCAAATGCCACCATCCCGAGAGTGACCTGGGGGAATTCCCTGTCCCTGACAGCCTCAAACCCCGAGGATCCACTGGGCAGCCCCAGTAGCTCCTCAATGCAGCTTTGGGATATCCAAGACTTTCCTGCTGAGGGACCCCATGTCACCTTAACAATACCAAGTAGCAGGGAGGGAGCGGAGGGTTGGGAGAAGGAGCTCTGAGAGAGGTCCCAGCAGCTTTCCCACCTTTTCATCCAGTGCCTTGTGATGCTCAAAGAGTGACTTGAGTGCCTTGAGCACCTCGACCTCACTGGACACCCCGGATGGTGACTGGGCCTGGCGCTTGACCACGGTCATCCTGAGGGAGCGCTCATGCCGTGACACCAGGCACTCCAGGTGCTCCAGCAGGAGCTGCAGGGGCACGAGAGAGGGGCTGTCACTGCTAGGATGGGCCTAGCAGCCCCTGGGGTCCCACAGTCACGGGACTGAGGGCTGCCAGCAGGGCCCCCAGCCTTACCCGGGTGTTGTTGCGCTCGGCTTTCAGCTCCGAGATCTCCTCCTCCCGCTCCAGGAGCTGCTCCCGGCAGGCGCTGAGCTCCCGCGTCAGCGTCGCAAACTCCTGCGGAGAGCAGGGCGGGCAGCGCGTGGGATGGAGCTGGAGTTCCAGCCCCATGCTGGACCTCCAGCACTGCACCTCCCATCCAAACCCAGCCAGGGTAACACCACGGGGAACGTGGAGAAACCGCTGGAGGCACAGTCAGGCCAGGAGGGGATTTATTCCTGGCTTCCCTCATGCTTTGGACAAGGAGAACACAGCAGCTCAAGATTTATCCCACTTGGTTTGATGCCCAGTGACACAAGAAACTGTTCTACAGCTGCAGAGGTGGTTGATGGCATTTAAAGCATCCCAGTAAAGGCCACCAGCATGTCCCCATTCTCACTGTCCCCTGGATGCAGGTCCCACCTTGTAGCATCCCATCAGTCTAAAACTCACCACAAAGCCACAGCTGGCCAGGATGAGTCCTCTGGCCCTCAGCCAGCCCCTGCCATGGCCTCAGGACCTTGAATCATCCAAAACTTCTTTCCAAAAGAAAGAGGTTGCTGCCTCAGTACAGCATGTGGAGGCCTAGCAAGCTGCATAGGGGGCACCCCCAGGTCCCGAGTCCCAGCTGAGAGGGATGGGGCACAGCAGGACATCTGCCAGGTGCCACCAGCTCTTGCTGCTGCCATTGCTCCCTCCAGGGATGTGACAATCAGCAAGGAAGAGCCACAGCCAGAGCAATGCCAAGGGAATGCTGCACAGCCAGCACATCCCTTGAGACAGTGAAAACCACAATCACACTTTTGGCTGTGGTGGAGGGGAAGGGAAACTCACTTTGAAGTCCCTTCGATGCAGGAGGGTTCCCTTTCCCCTAAAAAATGAAACCCAGGCACCTGGGCGAGCCCAGGAGCATCTCCCATTGCTCCCAGTTGCTCTTCGGTGGTGCCAGGCCCAAGTGAGGTTTTGCAGCTGGGATTTCTTAGGGTGAGAAATGCAAATGCAGGAACGCGCCATGAATTCACACCAGGTTCAGTGTTGTTGGGAAGAATTTTAAAAGGCAAAGGATTTTAGAAGAAGCTGAGAAGGATTTGATGGAGCATTAACAACCCAAATTTCAAGAGGGGGTTGAGAGCTGTTTTACAGCATGAAATTCTTTTTCACTTTAATTTTCAGGTTTAGCAAATAAAACCCCTTCAAACCGAAGCAAAGCATTGAGGCTTAGGCTGAACCAAATGCTCTGCTCAGCTCCTGTGACAGCGGAAGCTCCAAGAAATCCAGAGCTTTTTTATGTGTTTGTCCCAACCAGGTTTTCCCTTTCCCTCCCCACCCCCAACCTCTCCCACTGGTGGGGTTTGTAGCCTGGGATGGGTGGGGATGGTGGTGGCACTGGTGCAGCTGAGACCCCACAGTGGGACAGGTCCTGAGCAGGTGGCAGTGAAGGGAAAGAGTCACCCCATAAATAGCTGCTTTCCTCCCTGTGACCTGCCTCAGGCCACTGCCACCCCACAGCCCTGCTCCACAGCCCTGCTCCACATCCCTGCTCAGACATCCCTGCTCCAAAATCCCTGCTCTGGCATTGCCCCATGGCCTGGGGTCAGATGTTCCTTCCCAGACCCCCTCGTGCCCCATCCATTCCTCAGGGACCACTCCAACCCTGCAATTTTCCCTCTTCACATCCCTTCTTAGGGACCATTCCAATCTGGGATCACCCCTGGCCCCATCCCTTCCCCAGGGATCTCTCCAGCCCTGGGATCACCCTTCTCCCCACCAGTTCTCACCCAAATCTGTCACAACACTCCAAACCTCATCACCAACCCCTGCCATGGCCCATCCCACACTTGCTCTGGGGCCACCCCACAGCCCCCAGAGCGCAGGGAACCCTTGGCAGGTCCAGCTCCGCCGGGACCCGCGGTGCCAGCCCAGCCCTTGCCGCTCTCCCGGCGGCTCCGGCTCGGCAGCCCGGCCGCAGGCACACGTGCGCCTTCCGCGGGTTATGCAAGCGCTGCCAGCAGCTCCCGAGCATCCCTGCGGATCAGAGTCAGGCCGGGGATGCCGGCAAGCAGAAAGCAGCAGGGAGATGTGCTAGAGAGGTGCCTGTGCATCGCCTCAGATTCAGGGATCTGTCACTCCCCCGGTCCCTCAGCACGCCAAGAGACAGGCGGCAGGGCTCCAGGAGCTGGGGAAAAGCATCCCGGCAGCCGGGGGGGCCCGGGAATGTCTGCCAGAAGCCCGAGCTGTAAACGTGGGGGAGGCATCAGCTCTGGGCTTTTCCAGCACCAGGACAGGACCCTGCGGATCCAAAGCCCCTGGATCTGCAGAGGTGGAAACTTCTTGTTCTGCCCCGTGGCTGGCAGGAGACACCGGCTGTAGACAGGGAAGTTCTTCCCCCTGGAGTGAACGGGGCAGGGCAGCGCGGGATGGGCACTGGAGGCAGCAAGAGGACAAAGGCGGCCAGCACTGGGGACAGGGACCAGCACTCTGCCTCCTCTCCCCGCATTCCCTCGCGGTGGTGGCCAGGCTGTGCAGATGCTCCTGCAATCAGGATTTTATCCTGAAAGAGGGGATTAAAAGGAGCAAATCCTCTGGAGTGAGAGGCAGCCGCTGCTGCAGCCAGCCCAGCACACACGGTCAGCAGGTCACAGCCAGGGGTGGGCACAGCACAGAGCTCCTGCCAGCCCTTTCCTGGGGGTGCTGCTCTCCAAGCCCTGCATCCCGACAGGAATGCTGGCCTGCATCCTGTGCTCTGTGTCCCACATCCTGTGCCAGGCCTGGAGCACCCCGTGGCATTCAAAGAGCCCTCAATAACTGTCCCCTCTCGGGGAAAGGCTGCAAAAATGAACATTTACATCAAAAATAGCAATGGCCCTGCGGCGAGCCAGGCCAGCAGTGAGGTCAGCCGAGTACACAGGGCCGGAGTATGACGCCTTGGGAATAAAAAATAGGAAAAAATCACTCCAGCACCTGCTTGTAGCCACCTCCCTTAGCCCCAGCTGTGCCAGAAGCCAATGCTGGCCCCTTGCTCTGGGTCACTGGCAGGCACCAGGCAACTTGGGGACCATGACAAGCTGTCCCCAGCTCACAGCTGCAGTGTCCCATTGTGGAGTGCAGCCTCCACCCCCACCCACAGGTGTGCCATGGCCCAACCCAGCAAAGGGGAGACAAAGACGATCTAAATGATTTTCCTCTGCCCTGGCCATGCCCAGGAGTCTCCCAGGCAAGGCAGAAGCGCCTGCTCAGCTCTAGTAAGCTCTGGGACTAAGCAGGGACACCTATAAACAGATTAGAAAGTGAAGGAGAGGTGCCTGATCTCGAGACCAAGGGTGGACAATGAGACACAGCCTGGGATTCCCCTACAGGAAGCCCAGCAGTTCAGGAAGGGGCCAGTTTGGAGTAAAACCAAACCTTCACCTGACTGAATGGGCCTGGCCCCAAGTCCTGGGGTGGGAGGAGCAGGATGGAGGGAAGGAGCAGGATGGAGGGATGCAGCAGGCTGGAGGGAAGGAGCGGGGGGGAGGGGGGGCGCAGGATG
>VXBR01009955.1:55398-86365 GCA_013400215.1 Cisticola juncidis | reverse complement strand
AGCAGGATGGAGGGATGGAGCAGGATGTAGAGATGCTGTTTGCACTGTCGGAGCAGGGAGGGAGACCTGGAGCACCACACAAGGTATTGAAGTGGGATGCTGTGGATTGGGACTTGGATCTTTAATCAGCAGCAGGCATGATGAGGGTTTGGGGTTTTCCTCCTTGGCTGCATCAGGGGAGAAGGCACAGGGAAGAGCTGGAGGGAGGCCAGGAACCAGCAGCGTGGAGATGGCTGGAAAAGCACAGAGAGGTTTAGGAAGCTCAAGAGGAAAAGGCTCCAAGGCCTGTAACATGTAAAAGCTGAAATGCCAAAGTTCTCAGCCCAGGGACAGGGATGAGGGATGCATCGGGATCACAGCAGAGCCAGCAAAATTCCCTGTTTGTGGCAGGAGCGTGGCTGCTGCTCCAAGGCACCCGAGCCTGGGCACAAACCATCTCCAGCTGTAGGATTAATGGCAATTTAAAGCCCCTAATTGGAGTGATTGCTTCTGACAGGAGTGGCAGGGGATGTGTGGGAAGGATGCCCATGCTGGGAAATCAGCGCTGCTGACTCGGCAGAGTCCCATCCATTGTCTGCCCGTGTGGCAGCCCCATCACCCCACTCCTCCTTCTATCTCAGGAGTGGAGCAGAATGAAGAGAAAGCCCCAAATTGGAGATGAGGGGATAAACAAAACCCCAGCAGTTGTAGCATGGGATTACACAGATTAAATCCTGCTGGGTAAACCCAGGACTTCGACCATCACTCACCCTCAGCGCTGGGCACCGGCACCTCCCAGACCTCCTGGATACAACACTGGGGCTCTGTGTGGATTCCCCATCCGTGGGGAATCAGTGTCCCCCTTCATCAGGACATGTATTTCCATCTGGGATTGCTCAGGGAGGAGCACTGTGCTGCCAGGCAAGCAGGAAGCCAACATCTCAGCATCCCAGTCTTGTAGGAGCACAACAGCTCCAGCAGTTCCACACCGCTGCCAGATCCCTCCGTCCTTCCCAAAATCTGGAGATGCTTTTCAGGGTCTTACCTGGAGGGTGTTTTCCCCCACCTGGGGCTCCTGAGGTTCCCATTTACCTGCTGGTCTTTGCAAGTTAACTTGAGATATATTTTAAGGTTAAATGGGATTGTTTGATGTCAGGAAACAAAGCCAGGGCCTTGGGGGACTGCTGAGAGCACCCAGAATCCTCCCAGGGCTTGGTCCTCAGGTGCCAGCTCCTGGGGCACCTCCAGGGAGTTTGGGAAGTCTTAGGAGGTCTGCTCAGCACAAGAAGGACAGGTCTCAGCTCTCCACACAGCCCAAGAGACAGCAAAGGTGCAGAGCTTCGTGGTAGGAGGAACTGCGGGAGATTTCCGTGGCCATTGGCAGCCTGCAGCCCTCAGCCCTGTGAAATCTGGGAGCATCCCCTGACACAGCTGGGGACAGGGACCCCTGCCAAACCCCCAAGGCACGGCAGGACAGGGAGGAGCTCCATCCCACACAGGACCATGCACTGGGAACACATCTGGATGCACCAGGAGCCCTGAGTGTCCCATCTCCTGGTGGTACCTGCCCCAGGAGAAACTGAGCTGGGGGGGCTGGGCAGGAAGAAGCTGGGAGCAAAGCCAGGGCCTTGGGGGACTGCTGAGAGCACCCAGAATCCTCCCAGGGCTTGGTCCTCGGCCACCAATTCCCTGCAGAACAGGGGGGCTGGAGCTGGAGCTTTCAGCCTGATTAAGTCGCATTCAGCACTCCCACATGAATAAATAAATCATGTAAGAAGCATTAAGGCAGCTTAGTCTCCCCAGGAAATTGCCCTGGAGTTCTGCCTTTTGGGGGCTGAGGGATGCCCCCATGGATTGGGAATGGAGATGGCTCAGCCATGCAGCACAGGCAAGGGGGAATGGGAGCTACAGGCAGGAGCATCCCTGGAGTATCCCAGCCAAGGGATCCCTGCCCTGGACAGGCACATCCCCAGCCTGCCCCACATCTGGATCTGCACCAGATGCACATTCCCAGCCTGTCCCTTTGGATCCCACGCTGACACAGCAGCATCCAGCTGCCACTGTGCCCTGGGAGGGTGCAGAGTGCCACATCCCCAGCTGCCATCCATCCCAGCCTCACCAGGCAGTGCATCCCCCAGCCTGGCTGCACCCAGGGGACACTACTGATGAGCCTGGGTGCCCAATCCCGCGCTCAAAGAAGGGGTTCTCTCAGAAATCTAGCTTGCATCCCATTCCAAATGGGGTCTGAGACACTGCAGGAAGGTCCTGGGCAAAAGAGCTCACAGAGAAGGAGGAAGAGGATGGGACAGACCTCTGGGATGCCCCCACACAGTGCCCTGGGGAGAGACCCGTGCGTCCCGGTCCCTCTTACCTGGTACATGCACATCCTGGCATTAATCCCATTGGGCAGGCGAGCACCTTTGGATTTGCTTCCCGTGTTCATGCCGAGCCTTCATGTCCGGGGGCCAGCACAGGGGGCACCGGGGGCCACCGTGCCCGGAGCCCCCTGCCCACGCTGGGGCTGCGGGAGGCAGCGGCAGCTCCGGGGAACTCCCCATGGGATCCGCCCCGGTCACATCCCAGGGCCGGAGGGGCCGGAGGCGGCCCCGGCAGGCACCCAGGGGGTGGCGGGCGCTGCGCTGCCGGCGCGTCCCTGTGCGCTGACCCAGATTGCTCCGAGCACACCCCGAGGCTCCGGGCCCGTCCCTGGAGCGGGAGCGGAGGCTAAATCCGCGCATCCCTTAATCCGGGAGGCTGCGGTGGGGCGGGCAGAGCGTCAGGGTGACCTGGCTTGCTCTCTCCAGGGCGGGAAGCAGAGGGACCGAGCCCCCGGCACAGGGAGGTGGTGGTGGGACTGGATGCACCCAACACCCGGGTACGTCTCAGCAAACCACTCAGGAAGGTGGAAACCCATCCAGAGGAATCCCAGGAGCTCTGAGAAGCACTGTTGGGTGTTTTGCTCTCAGCATCTTGGGCAGATGTAGGACCAGCCCAGCTCTGTGCATGGAGCAGCTGTTCCCATTTGCTTTCCCATCCAGACAAGGCAGGGATGCAGAGAGCTGGTCTGTTCACAGCCTAAGCTCTGTCCTAGCTCGTGCCACCAGTTTTGACCCATTTCCCATTTCTCCAAGGTGCTCCAAACCCCAGCACCCAGGCAAGGAGGATCTCAGGTCACAACAGAGTTGGAAGAGATGCAAACATTCAAAGCCTCCTGCTTCCCTTGGCTCTTGGGCTCCTCCCCACCATACCCACAGTGGAGCAGAGCAACAGCCCCCTAAAATCCCTGCTCCCCCAAGTCTGAGCCCTGGGCCACTGTGCTTTCCCACAAGACCCCACAGGGATGGTGGATAGCTCAGACTCATCCTGCACAGCCCTGTGACACCTCACCCTCTTCTAGCCTGAACATCTTTGTGGAAATCAAGCCCAGGTTTCTGGAGTACCTGGAGAAGGTCCTGCAGGTGGAGGAACCAGGAGCAGAGCACCAACAGAACCCCCAAGGCAAGCCCTGATTCCTCAAGCCCTGGGCTGCTCACTGAGCACAGACCTCTGGAAGCCTCACTGTCCTCTGCCCCTCTGCTCCCTGAGATGTCCCAGTCCTCACCCTGCACCAGCTCTGCCTCCAGCGTCCTCTCTCAGGACCAAGACTGAGACACAGAAGTCCCACTGCCCCACTGGGGAATGGGGCTGATGGAAAGGAGCCCTCCTGGAGAAGGAAGGGGCAGCAGTGGGACTGCTTTGCACAGTGGGGGAAGGAAAGTGATGAAGGGTTAATGGTTAATGTCCCCTCTATGGTGCTAGTGTGGGCTCAGCACCTCCTAACATCCCAAGAAGTTGACTGCAGGCAGCAAGCTAGATCTGCTGCCCAAAATGAGCTGTCTGCTCCCCAGGTGCTGTGCCCATGGGAAGTGAAGGCTCTGCATCTGCCTTGCTCTCACCCTGGGCTGCCCTTGGGTGGTTTTGACCCTTCTCCAAATCCATTCCCCTGCAGACACTGGGGACTGCACTCCCACCCCTCCTCACAGACCAGTGACAGCACAGAGGAAAAGGGGAGAGGTCCCAGCGGGTGGCTTAGCCTGAGGGGCCCTACAGGATTTGCTGTCGACAGGAGGTGAAACACACACAGCAGGGTCACCACTGTCACACGGAGCCAACCCTCCCAGAGCCACAGCTAAACCGCACACCCCATCCCCGAGCCGTGCCTCAGGGCGGGCTCTGCCGGTGCCAGGGGCAGGACCTCACCTGCGGCAGTGCCGAGTTCAGCTGCCTCTGGAGCTGGTCCCGCTCCCGGAGCGTCTCCTGCAGGCGGCTCTGGGTGAGGGCGAGCGTCTCTCGCGTCTCCCGCAGGGTGTCCAGCAGCTTGTCCCTCTCGTCCAGCATGTTCACCATCAGCTGCTCGAAGTCAGCGTCCGCCTCCGAGCCCTGCGGGGGCCCCAGCGGGTCCCCCTCGCTGATGGTGGGCATCACCTCGCACATCATGGCTGGGCTGGCTGCGGGAGGGTCCCGACGGCGCTGGGGGGTGCTGAGCACAGCTCACATCACTGCGGGCTCCCGGGGGCCAGGGGAGCCAGCACGGAGGGGACAACGGGGTGCTCAAGGACTCCCCATCCCTTCCTGCTGGGTGCTAAGCGGCAGCTGGCATCATCCAGCAGGGTGCAGCGATGTCCTGGGCATCAACGGGGTCCTCGCAGTCACCAGTGCCCCACTTGCTGCTCGTCACTGCTGGCTCCCACTGTCACCTCTCCTGGGTCCCGTGTGTCACCTCTGCGGGGTCCTGTGTGTCACCTCTGCGGGTTCNCACCTCCGCGGGGTCCTGTGTGTCACCTCTCCGGGGTCCTGTGTGTCACCTCTCCTGGGTCCCGTGTGTCACCTCCGCGGGGTCCTGTGTGTCACCTCTCCGGGGTCCTGTGTGTCACCTCTCCTGGTTCCTGTGTGTCACCTGTCCGGGGTCCCGTGTGTCACCTCTGCAGGGTCCCGTGTGTCACCTCTGCGGGGTCCTGTGAGTCACCTCTGCGGGGTCCCGTGTGTCACCTCTGCAGGGTCCTGTGTGTCACCTCCCTGATGCCTTTCCAAGGGGCTGCAGCATCTGTGACCCACAGGCCATTCAGAATGGGACAAAACGACCCTTGAGGATTTGTCCCAGTGGAGAGCCCAAGGCAAGAGCAGCACAGGGAGGGCCCAGGGAGTGTTTGGGCTGCCTGGGCATGCTGAGGGGGCTCTGGTGAGGAGGGGCTGCTGTCCCTAAAGCTGGAGGAGATTTCACTGCTGATGTGCAAGTGTGTCTCCGTCGGGCATCACAGTTCTTCAAACACCCAGCAGTGACCTGTGGCAGAGGGTACAGAGATCAGATCCCTCCTGCTGCCCCCAAAATGCCCAGAGACCTGCCCAGCCCCATCTGCCCCAATCAAACCCTTGAGAGCTGCCCCAGATGGGCTCAGCACCCACATGAATGGGCTGTGCTGGGCTGTACCTCATGCACCCACTACACTGAGCTCAGGATGGTACCAAGCTGCAGGAAAGAGCAGCCCTGGCACCCAAAATCCTGCAACTGTCCTTGACATTCACATATCCTGGGCCAGAATCCCATCCCCTCTGTGGAACTCCTGACTGCCCAGGGCCCCTGTGGCCCCAGTGTTCCCAAGCCTCAGGGAATTTGCAGAAAATCAGGCTCCAACCTGAGTTTGGCCCAAACTGGCAGGAAATCACAGCAACAAATGTGTTGAATGACTGGAATAATGTTCCCCTCTCTTCCAGACAGATGTGCTGGGCCCAGCTGTTCAGGGACAACTGAACTTCAGCTCATCCTTCCTTGGTCAAACCTCTTCCAGGGGATGGAGGCAGCAGCATCCCCAAATTCCTGCCCAAGCACAAGCACCAGGAATGAGAGGCTGGAGGGGAGAGGCAGAGCTGGCATTTGGGCAATATACAGGCTGGATTAAAGCATGGCTGGACCTGAGGACCCAGCCCGGGGGTGATGCTGGAACCCACAGCCCCATCTTCCCTTCTGCAGCCCCAAACCATCCCAGACAAGGTGCCAGGTGGGGATTCACAGTCCTGTGGGGGAACTTCAGCCCTCTGCAGTCAGGTGAGTGTGACACTGCCACCCCAGCCACCGTGGGGACATGCCCTGGTCACCATCTGTGCCAGGAGACAAATCCTGGGCAGGGCTCGAACTGAGCAGCAAAATGTGGCAGGCCCAGGGTGAGGAGTGCTGGTCTAGTGCTGCTCCTGGGGCAGGCCCACTCCAGTTTTAAACTTTCCAGATGAAATGCTCAAGGATAAGTCTGAA
Source organism: Cisticola juncidis (assembly GCA_013400215.1). Lineage (NCBI taxonomy): Eukaryota > Metazoa > Chordata > Aves > Passeriformes > Cisticolidae > Cisticola > Cisticola juncidis. The sequence goes on along the minus strand of VXBR01009955.1, from coordinate 80,100 downwards.
TATTCTGAGTCTGTGGATGCATCTGAGGCTGTGGCTGCCCCATCCCTGGAAGTGTCCAAAACCAGGCTGGACAGGGCTTGGACTAGATGAGCTTCAAGATCCCTTCCAGCCCAAACCAGCTGTGATTCTGTGTCACTTCCCCTTCAAACTCCCCCTCACACACATGGATAAAAAGGAGCTGCACACAGGCCTGGGCCAGAGCAGCCTGTTCTGCCCCTTTGGGCTGGGATGAAAGCTCGTGTGTCCAACAGCTCAATGGCACAGCAGGGACTTGCCCTGATGAAAGGTGACATTTGTGAGGAGGTATCTTTGTCACACCAGACACTGCCAGGGTGGGGGAATCAGAACTCTGCTCTTTGGATGACATTGGCTCATCAGCTGAGGGGAAGTTTGACACAAAAAACTCTCTAAGAATAGAGAAGCTCTGGCAAAAGCAGCAGCCCCTCACTGTGCCTCCCATGTGATGCTGAGAGCCAGCTCCAGCACACAGGGACATAGGACACGGCTGTCCCACAGGTGGTGTCCTCCTCTCCCTTCACAGACTGGATCCTCAAGTGGGATAAAACCTGTTGTGGACATGTAACCCTGTCCTGAGGCTTTGAGGGCTGTTCATGCTCCATCCTGGCACATGAATGATCAGGATAACTGTGGATTCATGCACTGAGGACATCCCATTCCAGCAGCATCCCACAAAAACAAGGCTGGTGGGAGAAAGGCATAGAGAGAGGGACCATCCCAGTCCCTGCTCTCCTTGGGCTGAGTTGGACATGAGCCTCATCCCTGTAATTAAGCAGGAGAAATGCTTTCCAGTTCTCCTGCCCATAATGAACAGCCCCAGAGGTACTCACAGACATGTGGCTCCCTGTCAGCTGTCCAGAGGGTAAGACATCCCAGACTCCAGGGAAATCCAGGGCCAAGACAAGTAGAAATCAGTCCTACCCCAGGGATAAGCCCTCTTAATTTGGGTGCAAAGCCTAAATGAGATGACTTTCATGCCCCCTCCTCTGCTGTGCCTGTGCTTGTGGGTTGAGCATGGGGAAGGAACATCCAGGCTGGGGAAAGTCTGGCAGCTCCTGAGCACGGCTTGAATGGCAAAATGAGCCATGGGGGCATGGCCCTGGCCAGCTGCTGGTGGGGAGCTGGGAGAAATTAGCAGATGTATTAAGAGATATTAATCAAGACATGCAGGGAAGAGCCCTGCAAGCCCTCAGGGAAGGGAAATGCTGCAGGGAATGACCAATACATAAATCTGACCAGAGCGATGATGGGAGAGAAATTTATCCCACTGCAAAGGAGAGACCCCTTCACCATGAGGAGACTCTGCAGATGCCAATTCCAGCAGGGCTGTGGTGGCTTCCTGCACCCCATGGATGTCATCCAAGGGCTGGACCCATACAGTGCAGGAGGAGGCACAGATTTACAGCCAAGAGCTGATTTTCTTTCTGCTTCCCCCACGGCTGAGCTCGTGCATGGTTGAGGGTAGTTCTGGAGGGGTTTTGTTTCACTGCTAACCTGCTCCTGCCCACAGTCACATCCTGTTACCCCTGTATGCTTCTGCAAGGAGATGGGGAGATGAGCCAGTCCCTCAGCCTGGGCAGGGTGATCACAGAACCACAGGGATCTTACACAGCACCGGTGCTGGTCCAGGATGGACTCATCCCATCCCACCAGTGTCCAAAAGCCTCTGTGCCCTGTCCCTGAGGATGCCCAGTGAAGCATCCAACTGTCCTGGACAAGGCAACGCTGGTGACCCAAAGCTCCTCTGTGCCAGGGTTTGGGGTGTTTCCACTGAGGGAGGTCACATTCCCCCCTCGTCCCAGGCCACCAAGGACACACACAGAGGTGTAAGGCAGGAGCTGCTACAACCCCCTGCAGCTGGAGCAGCCCTGTGAGCAGGGTGAGACCTCCCACCATCACAGAGAGCAGCCAAAATCCCCCTGACCTGGCCTGAAACCCCCAGGCAGGTGGGAACAGCCAGCCCAGGGCCCTCAGGGCTCTCTGTGCCTCCCAGGACACTGCTGCACCATGAGAATGCCTCTGCAGAGGGTCCCTGGCAGGGAAATCCAGGGGGATGTGTCACTGGTGCCTTTCAGAACGCGGCCCTGCCCTGCCTGGGGTAGCAGCAGGCACGGCGGGCGAGCAGCACAGGCTGATCCAGCGGGTCCTGGTTCCGATGGACAGCGCGGGCACCGGCGGCTGGGGCAGGTGACAGCGGGGAATGAAGGGAGGAGCTGGGGGAGTAAGTCCAAGGGGTTTATCTGAGGGGTCAGGCAGAGCCTCCCCACCTGCCAAGGACTGCTCTGACCGAGCCACTTGTGGCTTTTGGGACCCCCCCTTTTATGGGGGGGTGGTACAGAGGGCGGTGAGGGGGGTACAACCAGTCAGGTTCAATACAGGAGGGAATAGGAAGGCCACTGACACAAAGACAAACAGCAGGGAGAGGAGGGGATTTTCCCCAAATCTAGCCTGTCACTCAAAGTCCCTCACAGAACTTTCTAGCTCTGAGGCAGGGCTCTGAGGTGACAGGCAGGCTTCAGGGAGGAGGGGGGAAAGGACACCTAACAGTTACTGGGGGATTACCAGGGACAACTGTCAGGAAGGCAAAACGGGAGGTACAAGGAACAAACCATCTTACAAAGAACTTAGAAAAACTTATAAAATAGAAAGAACTCATTAACACACCACTACAGGGATGCTCTGCCACCTCCAAGTGCGGCTCTGGACACAGTCCAGCCCCATGTGCCCATCCTGGCTGGAACCATGGCAAAGTCCAAGAGTCAAAACTTCCCTGCACTGCAGGGGGACCGTCCACATCCACGGACAGACACTGAGCTGCCTCCAGCATCCCCATCATGGATCCATTCCTTCAACAGCCACAGGAACTCTCCCAGCCCATGGATTTGTAAGTGATCATTTCTGGATTCAAACACTGCAGCTTTCACAGCAACACCACAAGTCCCAGGAGCAGCCCAGGCTCTGGGAAGGGCCAACACCCAGAGCCAGGGCAGCTTCAAAGGGTTTATCTGGGATGGCACGTGAGGGAGCCAGGACCAGGCTGAGTTTGATCCCTGCTGTCTTCAAGGCCTGTGGAACAGAAGTGAGTTCAGTAACCAACAGGGGAGTGTGTAGGGATGTGCACACAGGGACAGGGACACAGCTACATCCACATATCCAGGGATGTGCACTGCACACCAGCAGGGGCGTGCAGGAAGTTCCTTTCCAGGGTCAACTCCCCTCATTTCTGTCCCACCTCAAACCTTGGGCTTTTCCCAATTCTCCAAAAGCAAGAGAATCTCACCCATTGCCAGGTGCCTCTCCCAGGAAGCCCAGCTGGAGGGGGCTGTCCCTACCCACAGGCAAACCCACACATGGCAGCAGTCACTTTGAAGGACCTTGCAGACATCAGTGTGGGTGACAGCCCAGACACCCCCACACTCTGCTGTGACTGCAGCAGCAGCGAGGGCACACCCAGAGCAGCTCTTTGCTGCTGGAGGTCAGAGGGGCCTGAGCTCGCTCCCAATTAGTGCCTGCAAATCTCAACCTTCCACAGGTCTCTGGGAAAACTCCCTAAGTGCTCCTGCCTGGCTTTAGAGGGCCTTAAGTGCTGGGATAATCATTGGGTAGAGCTGTGAGGCTGTGAGGAGACAGCTGAGAGCTGAGCAAACAGACACTGTACAGCTCCAGCCCTTGCTGGGTATTTTTAGTCCTGTGGGGCTGCCAGGCACAGGCTTGCTGGGAGCAGGTTTCTTGCCAGGAAAATCTGCTTGCTTTACTATCCCTCCCCCCCTCCACCCAAAAATGATGTTTTCCCCCCTTTTTTGGGATGGAAAACAGCAGTCACACGTTGCCTGCTCGAGAGGCCACCTCCCCATGGTGGTGCCCAGACGTGGAGCAGCTGAAGGGCAGCAGAAGGGGGCTCTGCCCCGGAGCTGAAGATTTGCTCAGCACAGCTCAGCTGTGAGTCAGGCTGCCCGTGGGATGCTGGGTCCCAGGGAGCACCCTGGCTTTCCCTTCCCAGCGAGGGCGAGAAGCACCCACAGCTTTACCCACACATGGAGGATAGAGACAGCCTCGTGTCTGCTCTCTGAACAGCTCCCAGCCCTGACAAGAGGAAGAGAAAAGCCTTGGTGGCTCTGTCAGCAGGACCACCACCCAGCAGGCAGCTGGCAAAGAGGCTTTAACGCACTCCTTGGAGGCAACAAGCTCTCAGAGATTGATCATCCCATAAAAACATCACTCTGATCTTTTCTGCTCCTGGAAAATCCTCCTCAGCTGCCCAGCTTGGCCTCAGAAGTGCAGAGTTGGGGTGGCAGAGCCCACACCAGCACCCCTCACTCGCAGCTCCCTGGCACAGGAACAGCCTCCCCTCCACCCCACCAGCCAAACTTGGGGTCCAGCACCCACACAGACCTGCCACACTGACCCCTCCCTGCCAGATCCTGTAGGGATCAGAGTCTGATACCCTTTTGCTGTTAGTTTTACCTTTCGGGAACTCTTTTAATGCACAATAATTAAACGTGACCCCAGGACAGGCTGCAAGTGTGGTATCCTGGCATTCCCAGCAAGCTCATCCCAAACTCTGCCCTTGTGGACAGAGCCACATCCCAGCACAAGTCCTGCCCACCCTCACGGAGGTCAGGCACCACTTGGAAGCAGCCAGGACATGTTGAGACACCAGGGAAGATCAGCAGTGACCGCTGGGATGGCAGAGTGGGATCATCCTCACCATCTCTACCAAGCCACAGAGCCCATTTCTCCTACCCTCAGTGAGACATGTGGTAATTACAGGTTGGGAAAAGGGAGATTATTCTGCACACAATACAAAGGAGATGCTGAAGAGCTTGACAGTAGAAATTGCTGATTCAGGGTAGGACCTGCAGCAAGTCTTGGTGCAGCCTTTGCCACATTCTCCTTGGGTCATGGGCTGGGATTTCCCCTCCCAGGTGCCCTGACACCTCAGGAGAGGTGCTGTTCATAGCACAGTGTCCAAAGCAGATGGCAGCTGAGTTGCACATGTGCCAGGAGCTATTTGGATCCCTCTGGACAGCCCCACAGCCCCCAATGCCCCTCTCCTTCCTTCCTTCCCTCCCTCTATCCCTGGGCCCAGGTACAGACCCCTTTCCACACACTCCACAGGTTTCTTACAAGTTTTACAAGCCTGGACTGGAGCAGGCCTGGACTGGAGCAGTCCTGCTGTGAGGTGAAGCATCCTGACTTCTCCATTCTGGGCCATCCCTGGGGAAAAAACTGCTTTTCATGAAGAAAACTGATCAGCACATACAGCCTCACCCCAGCTTTTCTCCCAAGTCCCCTCATTCATTCCCTGGATACACTGTGGTCTCTTGGGACCTCCAGTCCCCTGAGAGGGGCAAGAAGATCCAGTTTTCCATAGGGCCCATGCAGTGACAGTGCCCTCACATTCCCTAACACAGCCCCACTGCCAGCAGGAACTGCACAGATGGTCCCTGCTGGTGCCAGGGGCTGCCCGTGGCCAGGACACCCAGGGATAGCAAGGGAAATGAGGCATTCTGGCTGGAAATGAGGTGCCAGTTTTTAGCAGCAGAGGATTGGGTTCCCATTCCAAAAGGTGAGAAGGATTTGCCGAGATCAGGGAAATGTGGTGGAGACCTGAGAAAAGATGCAGCGGTGCCTCCTCTCTCATTCAGGTCTGGGAGGTCTCCTGGGGTCCCCATACCTGCAGCAGCGTGTCCTTTGCCCCCAAGGGGACAATGTCCAACTTGTCCCTTGTTGCAGTGGCAAAACAGGACATTTGGGCAGCGTCTTCAGGGTTTGGAGCTGTCTCGGGTGTTGGGAAGCCCTGGATGCCCCTAAAGGATGGGGACAGGGGACACTGCAAGCAATAAAAGGCAGCTACTCCCGATATCTTACCTTAAAGGACACATTTCTGCCCCAAAGACTTGCTCCAAACCCATGAAGCAGTTCCCACCTCAATCCTTGCTCACTCAAGTTGCTAAACAGAGGAGAATCCGTGAGGAAAAGTGTACAGATCTGACAGTTTCTTTGCAGGGAGCAGCATTGTACTGGTATTTATACTTCCCAGTGGGAGGGGAGGCATTACACACCACTTCCAGAGGGTATTTTCAGACAGCCACCTGCTCCTCATTGTGCAGAGACACAATTGCTCCTCAGCAAAACCTTGTCAGACAAGGAGCCGAAATGTGCGCCGGGCCCTGGGGGTGAGGAGGGGCTGAACCCCCAGGGTTGGCACCCAAAGGTGGGCACACAGGTTCTGCAGGAACCTACAGGACTCTGTCACCTTGGGAGATGCTGTGAGGGTCCTGTCAGGGGTCCTGACTCAGTTTCCCTGTTTCCAAAGCGGGCCATGTGTCCTGCCCAGAGAAAGGCAGGATCTCTGGGCATTGCTAGGAGGAATGTGCCAGGGGCAGAAGTGATGGGGCAAAGCCACAGCAACCTCCTGCCCTTGCACCTTGGGGTGATGTGACAGAAGACCAGAAATGGGCCTTGGAGGGGCTCCAGCCTGGATGATCCCTCTGACAAGTGGGATCCCCAAGCCTGGCCAAGAGATTCAGCGAGCCCAGGCTCACCTTGAGGCTTCATCCCTGGGTTTGCAACAGCCCAGGACACGGCTGGGAGGAGAGAGGACCACAGGTCTGAGGATGCTGCTGAAGCCCTGGGGATCCCAGGAGCCCGTGTGGAAGCACAGGGTGTGGTCTGGAGAAGCATGGCAATGTGGTTGCTGGAACACAAGGCAGATTACACTCTGTGCCACAGCTGCCCCAGTTGGCATATGGAGTTCACCTGAACCAGCAAAAACACAAACTAAATCCCCCAAATCCTGTAATTACATGCCACTCCAGTCACCTGCACCCAGCAGCATCACTGAAAGACAGGACTGAGGAAATCCTGGAGAAATCCCAATTTCTTTGGTACAAGAGGTTGGAAAACCACCAAGGGAGGAAGGGAGGAGATGGATGCACCTGATCCATGAGACCAAACCCACATCCCTCTTCCAGCGTGTGATCTGCACTCAGATCCATCCACAGGGAGAAGGAGGGGTTTCAGCAGCCAGCAAAACAAAACAAAAAAGCCACAGTTCTGGTTACAACCAATTCCTTTTGTAGTTGCTGCTCTGCTGTGTGTACATATGGCTCATCCATCCTTTTGTTCCATAACTTTGCAGCCAAACCCCCTGTCCTTTGCTCTGTTAGGTCAAAGTCCCAGAACCCCAAAAGCCCAGAATAGTCAGGGTTGGAAGAGACCTCTGAAGATCATCTGGTCCAACGCCCTCTCAAGGCAGGGTCAGACCTCAAGCAGGTGACACAGGGACATATGCAGGTGAGTCTGGAATGTCTCCAGGGAGGGACACTCCACGCCCTTCCCAGGCAGCCGTTTTGGTGCTCTGCCCTTCTCCATGGAAAGAAGTTCCCCCTTGTGTTGAGCTTATGAGAGTCCTTGATTTCTCCCTCAAGGAAGGTTACTTTGAACAGCAGGAGGAGGAAATGCAATCCCTACAGAAGCAGCACATCGAGGGGAACCAGCCCCTGGGCAACTCTGCCAGGGAAGGCAGCACTGGGATCCATCCCAGCAATCGGGCTGGTTTCCAGCCCATGGTGGATGCAGACTCCTCTGACAGGGAACAAGGCACAGGGAAGTGATCCACAACCACTGGAAGAAAATCCCATGTTTGTCACAGAAGGGGCATCATTGCAAAGTCCCCTTACCTTTGGGAAAGTGAGGCTTTGTGCCTCAGTTTCCCCACGAGTAGGGCACAGCTTCAATCCTTGCTGAGACACCGAGGAACGGCTGGTGATTTTCCATGATTTCACTCGAGGTTTTGCCATGGGTACATCCCTCCTGCCCCCATGACACTTCTGCTGAGGAGTTATCTCATTTGGGAGCCTGCCAGGCTGGAGCCGGGGGCCTCCCCCTCCCTGCCAAACAGCGCCCGCCCTGCTTTAGTCACACCCCGTGAGCACTTGTGGTGCTAATTTATTCAGCGACGAGGGAAGAGTCACCAGCTCCAAGGAGGGCGGAGGAAATCTGTGCCAGGGGTGCGCCCGAGCCCTGCCAAATGCTGCAGAGGTGCCTCTCCACCCACCCAGCCCATGCCCAGCCCAGGGCACAGGGGAGGCTGCTGCTCGTAGCAAAACCCCGGGGCAAACCCCACACACACCCGAGGAGCTTCCATGCCTGGTCTGCCCAAGATCCACCACCTATCCCACTGGAATCTCCTGCACAGCCTCAGCAGGCCCTCCCTGCCACGAGCTTCAGCAGTGATAACCAATCCCACACATCAGCTGTACATCTGCCCAGTCCCCACTGTAAAATTCGGCCACCACCTGCACGACTGGTGGAAAGGGAAAGTGGCTCAGTGGGCTCCCCGGGGCCCAGAGCACAGTCCCACTCACTGCCCTGCTCAGGCAGCTCTCCAGCATTCTGCCACCACAAAATCATGGAATGGTTTGCCTTGGAAGGGATCTTGAAAACTCAACCAGTTCCACCCCTGCCGTGGGCAGGGACACCTTTCATGAGACCAGGATGCTCCAAGCCCTGTCCAACCATCCTCACCTGACTCTAAATTATGAGTGAGGAAGAGCCCAGGGAGGGAGTTTGGAGTCAGGGAAGATGTAAATGGGGCTTTCAGTGAAATTTGGGATGTTTTGAGGGTGTTCAGAGCCACAATGGACAGATCAGGGATGTGTCCAGTGCTGTTGGCTCCAGGTTGGACCACAGCAGGCTCAGGAACACATCCCTGCATCAAACTTCGGGGTTTTGCAGGCACCACAACCTGCAAAGGAACACCAGTGATCCTGGAGGACGACCTTGGCCCTGGGGAGGCCTCCAGAGCTCAGCAATTCACCACCAACCACCCCAGCACACAAACAGAGACAACAGCAGCACGACGTGCCCCAAGCTTCCCCTGTGCTCCCCATTCCACGTGCAGACAATCCAGGCAGGGCTCCCCTTTCCTGCATCTTCCCAAAGCATGGAAGGTTTTAGTCCTCCCTGTTCCAGAAGAGTGGCAATGTCATGGCCTGGGCACTGGATGACCCCAGCCAGAGCGACTGGGATGGTTTCAGTAAGTCAGGTGATGGGGATGGGGAAGATTCCCCCTTGTTTTCATCCCTTCTGTTGTTCCTTGTCTGTCCTTAATCCCTTTGCTGATGGCACAGCTTTTGCCCAGACGCCATGGTGGGCAGGGGGACATCAGAGGGGTTCTGGACACTCAGGCTTTGAGGATGAGCAGATCCAGCACCAGGACAGCTCTGCAGTGTCTGGCAAGGACACCTCACAGGATTTACAAGCATCTCCACCCCTACTGGGACCTGTGGGTACTCAGCTCCACGTAGGACAAGGCAGGAGCGTGGGGTTAAAGCCCTGCCTGCCTGACACCCGCTCTTCCTCCCAGGCACCACAGGTAACCACAGCCCTCCCTCGCCAAGCCGGGCTCCTCCCGCCCCTTGGCTGCTCTGGTGTGGCAGGGGTGGGTGAATCCCAGCAAGGAGCAGGCAGAGATGGAGACAAACAGCCCTGTCCACCCCGATCCAGGCTGGAATGGCCCCGGCGCTGTTCCCAGGCGCTGCCTTGGGGAGGGCCCAGGGCAGTGTCAGCTCCTGCTGTCTCATCCCTGCCAGCCACAGGACTTGGCTGCAGCAGCCGTGCGGGGACATCTGAGGACAGTGACATTACAGGGCAGCTGGGGGCAAGGCTCAGGCACTGGAGCCCTGTCTGCTCTGTCTAAATTCACATCGAGCAGGGTCACATCTTCCACCCCAACCTTAGGTGCAAAGTGAGCCCCCAAAATGAGCCCCGGCCAAGCCCACCTGGAACACTCAGCACACCTGGCACACCCAGTACAGCTGGCATAGCCAAAGCCACAGTGCTGCAGGAGGGACTCATCCCACTCCTGTCTGGCGTTTTGAGCCTTGTTTCATGCAAGAAGGACTTTCTGGTGAGCCTCTGCCCTGCACATCCCAGCTCCTGATGCAGGGGAGGATGTGCCCACTCACCACATCAGCGAGGCGGAGGGCCTGGAGATGCTGTGCTTTAGAAACAAAATCCAAGTTGTTCCTCTTTAGGAGAACTGTTGGATTAGCTCAGCCCTTATTAAAGCATCAGAAGAACCACAGAAAGCACCTCAAAAATAGCCTGCCACGGAAAAACTCCATCTGGAGCTCATTCCTCCTGGATATAGGCCACAAGGAAGATGTAAGTGATATAAAAGTCCAGCTCCCTCCAGAAATCCCAAGTACTGGAAAAGATCAGGAAGAATAAATCAAGGTTTGCATGAATGTGACAAGCTGTGTTGGATTCAGCAGGGAGTTCTAAGCAGAGCCCCTGAGGGCTTCAGCCAGCGTGGGATGAGCAGAGAGAGGGACCAGAAGAAACACCATGTCCCACCACTGCTCCCCTCTTTTAGCAGTTGGAGAAAACAGAGAAAGCTTCAAATTGAGGGAGGCAACACCAAATTGCTCCAGAAAGTGTGGGAAGTGTAGTGGTTTGCAGAGGGGTGGCAGTCCTCTTGCATGGCAGCAGAGCTCTCATCTGGGCATTTATCATCTCAAAATCCAGCACCAGGCATTAGTTCAACTCAATTTCTAACATGCTCCCTCTCAAAATGTCAGCTCCGTGGAGCCAGCTAAGGCAGTGTCCTTGGTGTCCCCAGGCACTGCCTGGCACGAGAGCCCCAGCAGCTCTGCCCTTGTCCTCCCTGTGCTCCACAGGCCCCCGTGGCCATCCCAGCTCACCCACGGGGGAGCCCCAACCATGGCATCATCGAGCCTGGCCCCTGCTTCTGCCCATCACTCCCAAAGGGCACCCAAAAACCACTGAACTCGTTTCACCCTTTGGCCCAAAGCCCCTGGGAACAGCACTCTGCCACCCCCTGTACCTTGGGGGCCCCTGCAGATGCTGAGTTCACAAGATCCCAGACTGGTTTGGGTGGTGGCTTTAAGCCCCTCCTGTTCCACCCCTTGCCAAGGGACACCTTCCACTGTCCCAGGTTGCTCCAAGCCCCATCCAACCCAGCACCAGGAACCATCCCCTGACCCACCCCATGAGGTTAGAGCAGGATTTGGCCAATCCATGAGACATCTCCAGGAGAGGAGGGACACATCTGCAGTTCAGCAAGGAACAAAATGTAGGTCCACCACTGGTGGGAAGAGTTGCAGGTGGGGTGGTTTCCTACCTGGTCCCCCTGTTTGCTTCTGCAGACACTCAAAAAGGTGGGGCCAGGACACCTTAAACTCCCTTGGGGGGAAATGAAGGAGAGGGGATATCCCAATGCCTCAGAAAACGTCTGCTGCCTGAGCTGAGGATGTTGTGTGCTCTCTATTAAAAGCCAAGAGCATATCAAAGCTCACAAGGCTTTGCAGCTGAGCAATGCTTTCCAGAGGGTTTAGTGACCATTTCTGCAGACAGCTTTAAATTCCTGGCTCTTTTACCACGCAGTTTTGGACACTGTGCACCCCCAGTGCCTGTAGATGTGGGAGCAGGCAGAGCCCAGCTCCAGCAGCACTGGCCAGGGGGGTTCAGGCCAACCCTGAGCCCCAGCACTCAGCAGTGCCAGGCTGTGCTGCTGCAGAGCTGCAGCCCCTCCAGGGCAGCACAGGCAGAAAACCCAGCATGTGTCAGGACTGGTGTGATGCTCATCCAAGCAGAAGTGGCTCCCTGGACAGCCTCCTGTGCCCTCCTCCCACCTCCCCAAGTTCAGAGCTGCCTGCAGGCACCAGCTCACCTGAGGTGACCTTCACCTGTCGTGCTGATACAGGGACATTCCCTGAGTGATGCTCACATGTGAACACCTGATAGACAGAGTTCCCTGACCTTGTCTCCTCTGGGTAAATGCACCAATTATCTTCACCACCTCTGGAAGGTGCTTGGTTTGGACAGCTACAATTGCTTCCCTGACGAAATCCAGCAATTCCAGGCCAGCTCACCTGAGTGGTGATTGCTGCCAGGTTTCACCTTGCCACCACCACGAGAGGACCTTCAGCCCATGCAGACACAGCAGCAACACCTCCCTGGTGCAGGAATGCACCCAGTGCAGGCACTCAGAAGGATGGAATTTACCCTGCATCCTACTGGTGTGTAACTGCAGGTGGGATTTTTGTGCCTTGCCCTTTGCAAAGTATTTGGCCCAGCTGAAGAACACGGTGGACTCTGAAATCATGGTGGACTCTGAAGAAGGTAGTGGACTCTGGTCTTGACAAAGCACTCCCAGAAGTTCTGGGAATGCACATGAACACCCACCCTGCAGATCTCCCACCCTCATGGCACAGCATGAGGTGCTGTCCAAAGGCCTTTTCTCTGCTCCAACATCACAACTGCAGTTGTTGGTCCCCATCTTTCAGCTCAGCAGAGCCATCCTCACCTGTCTGGACCTGCTCAGAGCTGACAGGGAGCTCCAGGGCTGGGCTCACATTCAGCAGGGCTCTGCATCCTTACAGGCAGCCTCTCCCAGAGTGCTCCCACCCTGGATGCAGAGTGAACCTGGTCAGGGTTCATCTCTGCCTACAGCCAAAGCCACCTTCTCCCAGGCACTGGGTCCCTTTGTCCTTCCATGCATAGAGCAGGAATGGATTTGAGCCCACCTTGCTCTCAGGGATTTCTGAAGAGCATCAGCCAATTCTGAAGGCTGAAATGAGGTAAGGGCCTAAATATTCAGAGTTAAGGTGGAATCCAGTTCCTGAAGCTCAAGGAGCAAACACCCTCCCAAACTGGGTCTCACCATCTTCTCTGCCCTTTGCAAAGTATGTTGCTGCTCCAGCTGTGTCTGGTCTGGGGAAGATGGCAAAGGGCAAGGCAAGAGGGTTTCTGGGTCAATCCAAGCCTCCTGAGGGGAAACAGATGGGTTTTCTGGTGGGGACTGATGTTCTGAAAAGCAATTACACATGAAGACATCCCCAACAGACTCTCCTCTGCTCTGGCCCAGAGCCCAAGTCATCCTGGGTTTGGATTTTAATTAGCCTCGTTTTGGTATCTGCTCTCTCTTCCCTCCAGATAATGATTTAATTATTACAGACATGTCTTCAAATTAGCAGCTTCCTCAGTGGATTATTCTGATCTCCTCAATTACAGAGCCCAACTCACCACCATCACAAGAGAGGCTGGAGAGAACAAAGGAAGCCCAAAATGCTTCCTGGAAAGAGGAACCATGCAAGCACCCACACATGCAGGGGCCACTGCCTTCTCCTCCATTTATCCAGGTCTCAGCCACAGCTGGACAGGAAATCTCGCTCCAAACCACACCCAAAGAGCTGCATCATGTGTGACCATGGCCCTGCCTTCCCACCAGGCCCTTGTACTCAGCACAGCACAAGCAAAGGTGAAAAGGATGCGGGATGAGCTGGGACCTCTGTGCACCCCCCTCTAATGGGATCACAAAGTTTGGGGATCCCCCAGCAGAAGGGACCCTGTGGGGACCTGGTGAGAACCCCCTGCAAGACTAAAGTGCCTTTGTGCACTGGGTGTCACCCAAAGCTCCTCACCTTGGAGGGACCACAAGTGAGGTGGGATCAGGCAGGGGACAGGGAACAGGGACCAGGAGGTGGGAATGGCAAGTCCAGTCTCCTCCAGCAGTGGACTGGGCAAGAGCCTGGGGTTCAGCCAAGCCCCAGGCCTGAGGGATGCTGGTTGGAGAGAATCAGCAGAACAGGCTGATAAATAAATAAACACCACAAGTAAATGCAAAGTGAAGGAAGGGGGAAATCTTCAGAGTGCAGCTCTACAGCAGATTTGGTGCCAAGGAGCAGGAACTCACCTGCACAGGAGAGAAGTCCCCAGCTGAACTGCCAGGCAGGCACGTTGCTCCCTCACTGGGAGGTGTGGGCAGAGCATCTCCAGGCTATACAAATTCCCAGCAAACTCTCCTCCCCAGCCTGGCACAGACTCAGAGTATTCTGAGCTGGAAGGGGCGATACCTGTCCCCAGGCTGAACTGGGACAGGAGGGGACTCAAGAGGGGCCCCATCCCTTTCTGCAAGGGGCAACAAGCCCCAAGGACACCCCAAGAAGCACCTTGGTTCTTTTAGACTGACACATTTGAGCTCCTGACTCCACATCATGCTTCTCCCAGGGCTCCCAAGATTTCCCTTGCCAGCATTGTTACAATCCCCACATTACTACCAAAGGAACCAGATTTTGCAGAAGCCACTGGGAAAGTTCTACTGCCTCTCCCTGCTGTAGCAGGAGCAGGAGCAGAAAATCTCCTCTGGCTCCCCTGTCACTGCAGTTTACACTCCAGGAGATCAGCTTAAAGCAGCTGCAGCTCCTGCTGCTGCAGGAAAAGCCCTCAAGCACAGCCAAATGTGAGTCTGCACCTGCAAACACAGCCCAGGCCTCCCAAATCCCAGGCTAACCCTGCTTTTTTGAGGCTGGATCCTCCTCTGGGTCCCTTCCTGAGCTCAGGAAAAGCAGCTGCGCAGCACAAATAGCCTGGGGCTGTGGCCTGTTCTCCCAGCCCATGGGCTGGGGGATACAGCCCTTCTGTCCCTCATATTCCTGGTGGGGTTCACAGCCTCGTTCTCTGGGCAATGAGCCCCAGCCCTGCACCACAGCCCCGAGCCCCACATCCCTCCAGGGTGCCCCAGGCTCTGTCCTCTCCAACAGCCTTCACAAACCTTTGAGCATTCCAAGCTCTCCACCCCATCAGGGACCAACACACTCAAGAGCAAGCAGAGGGAGAGAATAGGCCACAGTGCAACGAGGCTTTTGGTTTAATTTCCTTAAGAAACCAGGCTAAAGAAGATGGGAGTGGAAGCGACACACAAAAAAAAACCAGAAGGATTTTCATTAACCCGATCAAACCTCCTGGAATATGATAACAGAGGCAATAACAGACACCTCCCCTCTGGCCAAGGACAAAGAAAGGCTTCCTAGTTATGAAGAAAATTGGAGTAGAAGAAAGGAAATGACTCAAAAATGGCTGAAATGTCAGCTGTTATTAAAGAGCCTTCACCCGGAGAGAAATAATGAGTGATGAGAACAGGGATATGATGGGGGAAGATGAACAGATACAGAACAAGTTGGGGAGCAACCCTGGTGACTACAGGGGTGGGCTGACCTCCAGAGCTGTGCCTGGGATGACCTGTGAGGAATTTGGGGTCCTGGGAGGCTGTGCCTGTCAGGAGGGTGTCAAGAGTAGCGCCAGCAGCACGGCCGGGCACGCAGCCGCCAGAATCCCGAGGGAAAAGCAGCTGCATCTCCCGGGGGGGGACACCCATCCCTGCGAGCCCCGAGGGAGCACCGCCGCTGGGCCGGGGCGGCCGCGGCCTCGCACGGGAGGCAGGGCAGTGTCGGGGCTGTGCCACTGTCACTGTCGCTGTCACTGTCACGCAGCACTGCGGGGCCGCTCTCTCCCGCTCCCGCAGCTCCATCCCCGCCGGGAGGTCGGGCCGCTCTCCCGGCGCGGACACAGCGCCCGTCCCCGCTCCCATCCCGCTGGTCCCTCCGGCACTGCCCCGGCTGCCGCGCCGGGAATTCTGCAGCAGGAGCCGCTGGCACTGCCGGCAGCATCCTCCTCTCTTGGCATCTCCCCCGGCGCCTCCCGGAGCTGCGTTTGCGGACACGGCTCCCCCCCGCCGCCCGCAGAGCCCCGGCACGGCCCGGCTGCCCCAGCCCAGCTGTGCCCTGCCCCACATTCACACCCGCGCTGTGGCCAGAGCCCTCCGAATCCCACACAATTCCCTTTCTCGCAAGCAAGAATCACTTCTTTGACTCTCACGAGTCAAACCCCACACGTTTCCTGCCGGAGTAAGGTCGAGGGCAGCAGGGACTTGGGAGCTGTCTGCACAGAGGTTGGACTCTTCCAAACCCAGATCGTCACCTTCAGTGGAAAATACAGAGGCAGTACAGCCATCCCAGTGGCCACCATCACCTCCAGCATCCTCCTCCCACCATGAGTCTGGACCAGCTGTGCCCTGCCAGTCTGCTCTGGTTACTGGTGTCATCCTGTCCTGGGCCTGGAAGTCCTCTCATAATTACAGAAGTTTTGGGTACCACCAAGTGCACTCAGCAGCTGCATCAGAGTGATAAGACTCAGTTCATACCAGGGGGATGGACAGGGGCAAAAGGAAACCATAAAGGTCCCAGCTGCCCTGGGGACTGGTTAGACTGGGTGCTGACAAGCAGCTTCTGATCATGGCCATGGTGATATTAAGTCAAAAGTTGGACTTGATGATCTTGGAAGTCTTTTCCAACCCTAATGATTCTATGAGTCCTTGATCCTATGATTTAGGGATAAATCATGCAAATTCTCATCCTTTTGGGAGAACACACTCAGACAGATATCCAGCTCATGGGTGACCACACAAGAGCTGACCAATGTCACTCTCCATGTGCACCAAGAGAAAAGAGAGAAAGCTCCAGGTGCAGGCAGCAGCAAGATCCTTCTGCTTCCTTCCCCACACCAGGGTTTTGGCAATTTGAGGCACCGCAGGGCAGCCCACGAGGGGTCAAGACCCCTGGAAGGAGAAAGCCCAGGCACTGAGTGAGGGAGGACCTGACACAGCTTGTCTGACAGACCAGGGTGGCTCTTCCTGGTGGGTTACTACATCTGTTCCCAGGCCAGGGCAGAGACAGCCCCTCCCTGGCATCTCCAGTGGTTGGGTTTCCTTCGAGTTGCAAAGGAGAAAGGAAGAAATCAAGCAGCCAGTGTCTGCCAGCTGGTGGGGCTGGCGAATGGTTTCCTCACCTTTCCAGCCTTGAAAATAAACACAGTTTTCTTTGCAAGGCTGGGGGAACTATCAATGCTTGTGTCCTGACCACACTGCAGCAGGGTGTAGGGCTCCCAGGGAGCAGCCAGCCCTGTGAGTGTGCTCCTCGAGCCCCTGCTCCTACACTGCTGCATTCCAGCCCCCTCGTGAACTTCCCTGCAGCAAACAGGGCAACCACATGGAGATGGGGACAGGAAAACCCAAATACCTTACCCATCCAAGGTAAGGAACCTAAAGAAACACATCCCTTTAGAGTATCACCCTTGTTTTACAGCTGAGCACCTCCCAGCTGTGCTGAACTTCCATTTGCACATCCATCACACACAGCTCTGCTCCCGAATCCCTGTGCCACAAAGCCAGTTTGTCACTTCCCCCCAAGATCACAGCATGTGACATCAGCCCTTGCCTTCATTCATAGTTCACATAGCTCTCACTGCTCTACCACAAGCCAGCGGGGTCAGGAGGCTGAAAGCTGCTGGAGACAAGAGCCTGCTGCCTGCACACCAGTCTGCCCAGTGCCCTGTCTGAACTGGAAACACCAGCAAGCCCTCTGCTTTCACCCACTGAACAGAGACTTAACTCTCAAAGCAGAACAGTTGGCCACCTTTTCTGTATCTCACATCTCAAAGATGTGAAAAGGTAAATTGTGTATTTACAAAGAGGACAGAACAGACTGCCAGGACACACACGAAGAGTTAACAGAGGGTTTCGAGGATATTTTGCTTGATGCTACATGAAGTCCCCCAAACTCATCCTTTCCTCAATGAGATGGGCCCTCAGTGGAGAAGATGCCATCCTTTCCCTCCTGGACCCCACCCCCCTGAGTATGAACACACGTCCCAGCACAGAGAGTAAAGGTAATAAATCTTCATTTATGCCCAAATTGATGCAGCTGCTGCATCACCTCAAGGCCAGATCTGGAGGGCAGAGTGTGACCCCCCGGAGCACAGCAGATGTCCTGCAACCAGCCAGGAGCAGTATCCCAGGCAGGAAGGGAGGCTGTGCAATAGCCAAGGCATTGGAGAATTCAAGCACTGGTATTTTTAGGCAGCAGGAGGAGATGTGGGAGAGCTCTCCCCGTGCAGGCTGATGCCATTTGCTGCAGGGCACTCGGAATGAGATTTATTGACAACGTGTGATTTGAAAGCAACACCGGCGCTCCCGGAGAGCCAGGCACTGATCAGCAGTGTGGGGCTCATGGCAGCCTCAGTTTAGGAGACAAAATTTCTCTACAAACGTGTAAACATGAAGGACACATATAACAAAAGCCATTTCTGCTTGCAGGGATGCTCTGGCTGCCAACTCCAAAAATGGCCACTGTGAAAGTCTGCTAACTAAACTAGAAGCAGATGATCAAAAGCAGGAAAAAATGCTCTTTTTTTTAATATGGCAGCCCAAAGTGTTGGCTGTAATTGAATGATTATCACCCAGGTTTTGAGACTGGGGAGATGATTCTCTCTCCATCAAACATAGGCTGCACTCTGGGTGGCACACCTGGATGTCAGACAGGTAACAGCACCAAAGAAAACCATTTCTGGTCAAAGGAAAGACAGCTCAGGTCAGGAGAGATGAGCCTTCTAGCTCTAATTAAAACCTGATGAGTTAAAATTAGTAAAGCCATGTTATTGAGCACATGGTGCATGGAGAGCCCAAGCCCTTGGAAGGGTTCTGGGAGGAGGCTCTCCAAGGGATGCTGGCAGTGACCCGAGACTCCATCCCACCTCCCAGTAATGCCACATCTGCCTCCAGGTGCTGTGATGCTGGGGAGGAACACAGACAGCAGCTCTCCACAGGCATGTGAGAATCTCCACAACTTCCACACATCCACTCTCTAGCACAGCCAGGTTTTCCAAGCAGCAAAGCTTGAAAATTTGGGTTGGTCACATCCCCATGGATCCTTCAGAGGCTTCAGTTTGCTGCTCCTCTAAGCCCACATGGCCTCCTGAACCCTCCCCAGCCTGCCTTAGCCCAAATTGCTGACAGATATAGCCCTGGCTGCAGGAGATGTGGGGATTGGGTCCCCTTTGCCCTTTCAGCAGTGCATCCAGGCCAGACACCCACACGGGACATCCAGGCTGGACACCCACATTGGGCATCCAGGCTGGACACCCACACGGAACATCCAGGCTGGACACCCACACGGGACATCCAGGCTGGACACCCACACGGGACGTCCAGGCTGGACACCCACACTGGGACATCCAGGCTGGACACCCACATTGCCTCCCACATTGACACCCACATGCTCCAGTCCCACAGCAACCTGGAGGGACAGGATCTCTGCTGCTGCCAGCATCTCTGCACAGGGACACAGCCAACAGTGATTCCATCCTCAGCTGGGCGGGAGACACTGACATGCTGGGATGGCAAAGGCTGCAGCAGCACTACATCCCAGTGATTCCCACCCTGGCAGATCCCAATCCATGGCCACAAACTGGCTGTGGCCACACTGGAATGCCCCAGGGAAACATTCCCTTCTGCAGATACAGGAGAAAAGCAGGATTTGGCTGTGTCACCCTCACACTTGACTCCCACCACCCCTTCCCAAGAGTAGGAGCTCACCTTCACAGCATGCCAGGGAAAGCAAACACAGGTGAGAAAAATCCAGGAGCACCAGAGCCACTATATCCTGCAAAGAAACCGTCCCAGACACTGCAGCCCTTCCCCAGCCTTGAAACAGCACCATACCCAAAAGAGCCCTGAAACTGCTTCCTGCACTGCCCAAATCCAAGTGTCACCCACGGAGACCCCAGCTGAGCTGGGTACTCCTCAGAAGAGCACAGAGCCTTCCACCACCCCAGGACACAGGGCTCAGGTCTGTCCCCAGGGACAGAGGATGAGAGGGCACAGAGCCTGTGTCCCCTAGGACATTTGAGGATCCCGAGTGGGCCCACAGGACACAGAAGCTCCTGGTTCCTGAGAGCTCCACTGGCGAACAGGAGCATCATCCCCCAATGTCTCCCAGGGAAACCACACCCGCACACGGCACTTGGTGTTATGTGGGGCAGTGTGGGACCAGAATAACTCCTCTCCTGGCTGATCAGCATGTGAATAAATCAGCCACAGCCAAAAATAACCTCTGGACATTTTTTGACTCCTTCCTGGAAAATAGTTTTGGGGGAGATGCTTGAAGGAAGCCCAGATCTACTTAGTTACAGCTGCCAGACACTGAATTACAGGACAGATTAAGTGGATTATGGACTTTGTACAAGCCCATCTTTCTCCGCTGTGCCCACAGCCCCTGCACTGGGAATGTCTGCATGGGGAGCAGTTCTAGACTCCACCACCAAGCATATTTAACTCATGGTCAAGAGCCTGAGATCAGGTTTGTGACACCTGTGTTAATGCCACAGCGAGGCTGTAAGCATCTTCCCAATTCTGCAACCAGAAAGGCCAGGCTTTGGCAGGAGAAAATCCACGTGAGGATGCTCTGCACTAATGAGACTGAAAAGGTGAGAGCTGAACTCAGGCCAGACACCCCCTTCTCCCAGGCTCCAGCCATCCCATGTTCCACCCAGCTCCTTCCTCTGGGCTGTGGACTCCTCGGGCACCCCACGGCTGCAGAGCGTTTGCCCTGTCCGAGCACATCACATCATGATGTGGCCATGGCAGAATCTGGAATTGCAGAGAAAATTCCAGCAGGAATTTCCACCAGGAAAGGATGGAAATGAGAAGTTTAAATGCATGAACCCGGCCCATGGGCAGCAATTCCAGGAGGGGGCTCCTTCCCTGCCTCGTCATGCTGCCCTGGTGAGGGATGCTGCCCTGGCGAGGGATGCTGCCCTGGTGAGGGATGCTGCCCTGGTGAGGGATGCTGCCCTGGCGAGGGATGCTGCCCTGGTGAGGGATGGTGCCCTGTGAGGGATGCTGCCCTGGTGAGGGATGCTGCCCTGGTGAGGGATGCTGCCCTCTCTGGAGGGCGGGATGTGGAATGCAGGCAGGAAGAGCCTCCTTCCTTCCCTCCCTGCCGCACACCCCCGCGGCCCCGCGGCCGCTATTTAAAGCACTCGGCCACGCTGCCAGCGCCTCCCTCCCCACGGAGGAGCCGGGCTCGGGCCCCCGCGTTCCCTGGCACGGCTCTGCCCCGGCACCAGGGGCTCGGCACGGCAGCGGCTGCAGGCGAGAGGCACCATGCAGGAAAATCCCCGGGAACTGCCCTCTTCTGGAAAGCGCTCGACACGGACAGGAGGATGGGGAAACGAGCTCTCATCTGCCGCTTGTTTTCTTCTTTTTTTATTTTTTGGATGCAATTAGAGGCAGCCACTCAGCCGGCACCTCCTCGCGCTTGCTAAGAGAAGCGTGGCAGGAACTGAAAACCAGGAGCAGAAAAAAAATAATCTGCATTTCAGATAAATTCCAGCCTTGTCAGTCCTGCAGGATTACCGAGCTGGAGAGAGCGACCTACGAGCTGCTTAAAACATCAGGGTGAAGATTCAGCTAAGGAAGGGCAACGTGGAGGACACCGAGTCAGTCCCCTGCAGGCCAGTGGCTTTTGGAGAAGGTTTGAGACAAAGCTCCAGGTGCTCCTGTGGGATGGGAATCACTGCCCTGCCAGTGCTGCCCATGGCTGAGAGGCAGCAAGGCTGCTCAAGGCACAGATTTGCACAAAAATATGAGAGAGATGAGCAGCCAGTTCATTCATAAAACCACAGAATCATAGCATGGCTTGGGCTGGAAGGGACCTTAAAGCTCAGCTCATTCCAACCCCCTGCCATGGGCAGGGACACCTCCTACTAATTTAATTCTAGGTTGCTCCAAGCCCTGTCCAGCATGGCCATGGACGCTCCAGGGATGCAGGGGAAGTCACAGCTTCTCTGGGGAACCGGTGCCAGAGCTTCACCACCCTCACAGGGAGGAATTGCCTCCCAATATCTAATCTAAATCTCTCTTCTTTCAGTGAGAACTCTCTCGTCCTGTCACTCAATTTCTTTATGCTGAATGCCTCTCCAGCTTCCTTGTGGACCCTTCAAACCCTGGAAGGGGACTGTGGGGTCTCCAGGCTGAACTGTCCCAGCTTTCTCAGCCTGATTCCTCAGGACATGCTCACCCTACAAATGAAGTCAGGATTTTTACCCCGTCCCCACAAGGGTTTCAACCTGCTTCACCACACAACAAACAGAAATAAAATCCAATTATATCAGTATAACTTTTTAAGCAAAGAACCTTGAATCATTTTCCACAACTTCTGCTCCAGATGGGCCCAAGCACAGACCTGTTCCCCAATACTGCAGTTGTTCCATGTGATATTTTCCCTCCTCCCTCCCAAATGCCAGCCCGTGTGAGCACACCCACACGGGCACCCACCTCCAAGCCTTTCGTCTGCTTAAAGAGGAGGCCTTTAAACACTGAAAACTCCCAACCACATCCTCCAGGAGCCTGGCCAAGGCTTGGACCCACCTGCAGGGCCCACGGCAGAGCCCTCAGCCTGGATCAGGTCTGTCACCCCACACCTGGTGCTTGGCACATCCCAGAAATCACCCGTAAGGAGGGCGCTGTCATTCACACCTCTCTGGGAGGCAAGCTGGGCAATGGATCCAACAGCCTTCTCCAGTTAATATTCAGAGACCTCACAGCTCAGTTTTGGGAGCCATCTGGGAAACCTCTGGCTCACCAAAGCATTCTGTAGGAGGAAATTAATTATGAATTAAGGTTTCAAGGTTAGATAAAGAATACAGTATCTTTCTGCTTTGCTGGAAACCCTGAAATGGCACTCCCCAAGCAGAGGATAGACACTCATGTCAAGGTCTCTCCATGTGTACAGAGTGGAGCCCTCCAGAGGTATTCCCAGTTGGGCCCCAATTTGAGTTCAGCTTCCTCTGAGGCTCCAAGAATGCCTGTCCCAGCTCCAGTGTGAACTTCCAGCTCCAGCACAGTTTTAGGCTCTTTCCCAGCACTGACTCAGGACCTCCACATCCTCACCCAGCACAGCAGGACCCACCAACTCACACTCAGCCTCCTCCTCAACCCTGTCCTCATTCCCAGCCCTGATGGGAGCTGCCCCAAAGGACAAGAAGTGCAAAAAGGTCCCTCCAAAGAGGCAGATGAGAAGGGTTTCAGCAGAGGTTTTATCTCTGGTGTTTCCTGAGACAGCTGAGACAAGAAGGAACCAAAATCTCCAGCATGTCCAGTCCCTCTGCATCTGCACTGGAACTGCTGCCATGCACTGGAGCTGCACTGGAGCTGCTCTCATGCACAGTTGGACCAAGCCACCGGTGCAGAGCAAGAGCCACTCACCACAAAGACACAAAGCTGAACAGGGATGAGATGTTTAATCCCACATCTGCCAAGCTGAGCTGGCCATTCCACAAAGCCGAATCTGTCCATCAGTCCCACCACTGGTGTCTCAGGAACCTGCCAGTTCAGAGGCAATCCCACCCTCCTGCTGGTGACACAGGTCCCACAGAGCCTCTGGTCTGACTGCTGGGAAAAAGCTGCAGGAGCAGCAAGCACTGAAGCTGGGGAGGCACCTGTGCCCCTGAGCACCACAGGGTACCAGGGAGATGGCAGCAGGGACCTGTGCTGGTGGCTCCCTGTCAAGTCTCCAGGGAAGCCCCTAGAGATCAGTCCTGTTCCCCAATCAGCACACACAGGGAGCAGCACACTGTGATGTACCCAAGAGCACAGGTACCTGAGACTCTCAGACCATCAGAGACACAAAGACACCAACTTTCCATCTCCTGCTGCATGGGCTGCTCCACAGCCAAGAAACTCCCAAACCACAAAGGCACATTCATCCAGGTCCTAAACACTTAGCTCATGCTTGCCTCTGGACTAGCTCCTGCTCACACAGTGGCTTGGTGGTATCAAATCCACCAGGAGAACCTCATTCCAGCATCCAGCAGATGGTGGCAAACGAGCTAAAATGAACATTTTGCCAACCTTGACTTGGCCAAAACCAGGGCCTTCCCCGAAGGGTTTGCACAGCTTTAACAAAACCCAGCTCCCTAAGCCAATTGCTGCTCTAATGATGCAATTTAGGGGATAAACAAGCCCTTCAAGGCTCGTTATTCAGAAGCAAATGGTGCTGTCTGGAGGCAGCTTGCTGCAGCTGTGATGACACCGGCTAACAGAGGCTGCAAACCAGTGTGGGCACAGCTGGAGCTAGCCAGGCTGGCCGGATGCTCTGCTGCTCTGGCCCCGAGCACATGGGCCAATGCTCAGGCTGAACCAGGTCCGGGAGCATCTTCCCAGTTCTGAGCTGGCCCAGCTTGGCAGGTTACCTGGTGCTGAGCTCCAGGAGCTGTGAGCTGTGTGGCAGCATCCCCACAAGCCAGTCCAGCCCAGAGCTTGGAGCCAGGCAGATGCTCAGTGGGGCTGACACAGCTCAGCACTGGGTGGATGCTCCAGGGCTGGAGGCAGCACTGAGGAGACAGCGCTGGGAAATCAGAGGAGCAGGAGAAGGCCATGGTAGGACCAGGTTCACCAGCATTCCTGCCCTCCCTTCAGTGTAAGGGAGAAGCTGGGGGAGGGGATGCAAAGGGACAGCTTGGGAGCATATGGGGGGCTGCCAGGGTCAGAGAGCAGGGAAAATCAGAGCCCCTTCTCCCTGCTCCTGGATTAAGGAATCACTGCCCCCCGCCCTGCCCCCCATACCATGCGGCCTCGGGGGATGTGCCCACTCCTTCACTCCCTTGCCTGCACATCCACTGGTGATGGGGCAGAACATCTTCCCGGCTCTGCCCCCGAGCCAGTGGACTGAGGGGGGCAATCCTGGCTCAAATGCTCGGTCTGCGGGTAAAGCTGGGGCACAGCAAGACCCCCCTCCAACCCAGCTCAGGCTGAGAATGACACCTCCCAGCTCAGACTCAACCCAAAGGAAACGGGGGAGCTCAGCACACCCTGACTCAGACATCCCCTCCAAGGGATAACGGGGTGGGGGATGAAGCCCCTCCGGAGCGACTCAGCCCCTTCCGGGGGATGCAGAGCATCCCCTGAGGCACGGCACAGCTGAGCATCCCCACTGCGGCCGCGCCCGGGGGCAATGGGGAGCATCCCCGGGGCGGGGG
>VXBR01009955.1:22525-50805 GCA_013400215.1 Cisticola juncidis | reverse complement strand
GACGTGTGCTCCGAGCGGGGTGAGAGCCGGGCCGGGCCGGGCCGGGCGGACGGGGCCGGGCCTGGGCCGCGGCTGAGGGGAGCGGCGCCTGATGAGGGGAGCGGGGACTCTGAGGGAAGGCGGGGCTGAGGTGAGCCGGGCCGAGCTCGGCCCTGCTGGTGCAGGCCGGAGAGGAGGCCTGGACCTGCATTAGGGCCTGACGGAGGAGGTAGTTGAAGGGCCTGGGCTTGGCCTGGGTGAGGCGGATGAGGGGAAGAAGGACAATCCAGTCTCACCTAGGAGAGAGCTGGGCCCTCTCGGGTTTGTGCAGAGAGCTGCGTCCAGGAGGGATCCCCCAGCGGGGTTCTGGACGGATGTGTGGAAATGAGACCTCTTTGCCTGTGGAGGAGGAGCCTGGGACCAGAGGATGAGCCAGACTCGAGTTGGGCTATATGAGGGAGAATGGGATTATCATTGGCTGAGGTGCTGGGAGAAGGAGAATTGCACTGGGCTGGGCAGGGGCGTGGGTCTTGTGAGCCCACCAGACCGATGGTCTGGAGTAGAGAATTGCTGGGGACTCCTGGCCTGCACCTCTCTGCTGAGGCTCATTTTCCTGCTTGTGCGTCTCCTTGAGTGTCTGCTCTGGGGAGTATTCCCTTTAGGCATCATAACTCTTAGCCCTTCTGTCCCCTCCCCATAATTTCTAATCCCTCTGAGCCCTGTTTCCCCCTCTCTGCAGTGACGGTGGCAGATTATGCCAACTCAGACCCAGCTGTGGTGAAGTCTGGGCGGGTGAAGAAAGCTGTGGCCAATGCAGTGCAGCAGGAAGGTGAGTCTGCCCTGGGGCCCCAGCCTTCCCCGTGCTGCCTTCACGTTTTGCAGGCCTCTGTGTGACATGGGAAACTCCTCTTCCTTCAACTGAGAAAATGTGCGTCCTTCCTTTAGTGCTGAAAATGAGCCTGTGCTACTCTGTAGACAATTGGGTGTTAAGGATTTGGACAGGAGGTTTGCAGAAAGCCGGCTGCAAGAGTTGCTGAGTCTTTGTTAGTACCTGAGATGGAGAGGCTTGGGTGTCATCTCCTGCTTGAAGCAGAAAACAACATGATAAAAGTCATTATTGCTTTATTGCCACATATAAAACTGTAGATAAATTTATTAGCAGGTAAAGTTCTTTCCAGGGGGAGTAAGGTTGTGATAGTTCTGTCAAATATGTGTTGCAAGGAGGTCTTGGGAGACCTTGGTTGCTGTTTATTTGATGAACTCCGTAAACAAGGAGTTTTCCTGGAAAGGTAGTGCAGTACTTTGTTATCTACTTCCTCCTGGTCTGGAAGCTTTCTGAACGAACACACCCCACTTGCTTGAGAAATGCTGATGTTTAGGCCTTTTAAATGTATCTAGTCACACATGCTGGAGGTCGATGTTGTGTTGACAGCAATGACTGAACTTTTCATAAAGGGAAACTGTTGGTTTGCTGCTGAAATCTTGCATTGTTGGAGACAGTATGCACTTAGCATGAGTGCCTGTCAGGGGCAGTAGTGCTGTGAACATCCTCTTCAGCTTGAATAGCTTAAAAGCTACTTCTCAGGCTTTTAAGATCAGGCACCTCCTTCTTTTGTGGCCTCCTTTGTTTGGGGCTTCCCTCCTCCCATTCCTGCTCCTGTTCATCCATCTGTGTTCTGTCTCCTTGAGGCAAAGTCTGGCACTTCAGCATCATGCTGGCAAACTGCTGGTGTTCTGTGCTCCTTGCCCCCAGCATCATCTGCTTCATCCAGTTTATCCCCTTTCCTGCTGTGTTTCTGCCTCACCTCTGCCTCATCCTGGTGATTCCAGGTCGCAGCATTTTCCTGCCCACCCCTTTCCTAGATCTTTGCAGTGCTGTCTCAGGGGTTTCCCCTCCGGATTCAGGGATCCTCAGGATCTCTGCTCCCCAGCCCCAGGGGGAGCACAAACCCAAACACATAAACACACATAAACACACATAAACACACATAAACACACATAAACACACATAAACACACATAAACACACATAAACACACATAAACACACATAAACACAAAACACAAACCCATAAACAAAACAAATTTTATCATATATTCCCGCCCAGCTACAACCTAGGATCTGCAGCCTGAAAAACTGCCGTTAACTTTTAACTACAGGAACCAGATCTCCACACCCCCCACCATACACTTTTTATCATTACTTTTTTTACTAACAACATAACCTATATTTCCCAACCCACCAACTCCCCCCCCTTCACCCCCCAGGCTTATTTTATATTACCTAAGGTATGTATTGCGCCACATTAATTTATTATCCCCATCAGGCATTAGGTTAATGTGCTCCAGCCTTATCTGGTGCAGCCATGACTGTGCTGCAGCCTTATCTGGCCCAGCCTTATCTATGCATCGTGGAGTGCCACGCGTGGAGACAGAAGCTCCAACCTTTGGCCTTGCTGCCCGCCAGAAGCTTGGCTCAGAGTAAACCCGGTGCTGGGTGTGAGTGCAGCGGGCAGGGCACCTCCCACAGCGAGCATCCCATGGGAGCAGGGGATGCCACGCCCAGGAGGAATTTTTCTGGGCTTTTTTCCTCCCCATTTTAATGCCCAAGATGGGAGGATTACAACAGTGAGGTGAAGAGAGGGTGCCATTGTTCAGTGGACTGTGCTGTTGACTCAGAGACTGATTTTTCCTTAGCAGAGTGGGACTTTTCTTCTAAACTCCACTCTGAGTCCCTGTCAGTTATGTCCTCTCTTGCTTGGCTGAATTTGATATCTTAACTCACTGTCATTTGTGTTGCCACTTATTTCACTCTCTTTTTATCTATAAAAGGTCATGTGGAGAGGGCAGTAGGATTTGGCAGTGGGGAAGCTAACTGCCATTAATACATCCAGGTGCCAGGAAAGCATCCAGTTTACAGTACAAACTGTGCAAAGTGGGGTAGAACTGGTTTAGCAAAGCACTGAGGTGTGTCTTGTCAGTGGGTACAGTCAAACCCTGTTTGAAGACTGTCTTTCCATTTGCTGTCTTTTCATTTTAAAACCTTGTTAGGTGGTTAGAAATGAGAATATTTTTCACCTGAGTTTATGTTCAGTTTCTTGTTGTTGTTTTTCTGGTACTCTGTCTCTGTGATTCAAACAGCACATTCTGCTCTTGAGTGGCTCTGGTGACTGCAATAACTGGAACTGGGATGTGTAAAACCTTCCTGGGCTTCAGTTTGTGCTAGGCAGAAATGCTTGAACACCATGAGCCTCCTCTGACCTCATGGTCATGTTCTATTCTTCACCCAGCAGCTCTTGAATGAATTTCACAGCCTGTTTGCAAAGGCTTTGTGCTGCTGTGGCAGTGCTGGTCTCTCTGGCTGTGCCACACCTTTCTTTTTCCAAGACTGTCATTACTCACTAGTGGATTTTTGTGCCCTAATGAGCCCTCAGTTTACAGGTAGAGTTTTAAAAATAGTATTTCTGAACAGGGATATGTCTAAACATGTCCCCATATACAGAAAAAAAACCAGCCCCAAACTCCAGCTGACTCAGCTGGCTGTTTTCTTCACGAGGCCAGAGTCTCCGTTCACTAAATTCCAGGTTAAGTGAAACTCCTGTGCACTTGACACTGAATTCCAGCCCTGGTGGACTGTGTCATTGGCAACAGGATGTTTGTCCTGCTGCAAAGGGAGTGAGTCTTCTCTGTGCTCATAAAACAGCTCCAGAGCAGGTGCTGGCTCCCGGCTGAACATGGCCATGCAAGGCAACTCTGCTGTTCAGGCAAACCAGTTACCCCTTAGAAAGAGCCTGTTGTTTATCTGGTGTTGTAAATAGCTTCAGCTAAACCAGTGGGATCTGCATAATGTGCTGGTAATCATCCTTATTGTTCATTCTTTAAAACAAGCGGCTGAATAATTATGTTTCCCATTCACTCACCCCTGCTAATCTTTCCCTGACAAGGTAATCCTTGGGCTCAGGATTTACTTGCTTGTGTCACTAACCAGAATGCTTTAAGGCAGTGGCTACACTGAAGCATCTCCTGAACTTGGATCACGTTTTCCTCTCTGCTGTTGTACTTACTGTCATTTTTCATTCCAGTAAAATCCCTGTGTGGTTTGGAAGCTTCCTGTGTCCCTACTGAGGAAGTTCTCTCTGTGTCAGGAGAGTCCTGTGACAGCAGCGATGAGATGGATGCCAAGGACAGCATCAATGGGAGGGCTGCCTCGAGGAAAAAGAAGAGCAAAAGGCACAAAGGTGTGGTCACCTGCCCTCTGGGGCTCTGTGGGCTCCTGCTGCATGTCCTGCGTGGGGGATGCTCAAGCTGGGGACTTACAGGATGGTCATGGGGCTCTTGGAGCATTCTGGAATTTGTGTGTGCACAAAGAAATGCCAAGGGTTTAGTCACTTGTAAATCTGCTGGCACTTGGTCACAGGAGCTGTATTTGCACAAAGGCAGAGCCTGGGAGATGAAATCAGAGCCTGTGAGCTCCTTGCTTTTAGCAAATGTCCCTCAGCCTTGGAAAACAAACCCTGCTATTCCAAAGTTGTGCTACTTTGCCATTGGCTTTGTTGCTTCACTGAACATGGGGTGGTGGCAGGAGGTTTGCTCTGGGGTTGAAGTGCTGCCATCAGCGATGCAGTTGTTGGCAAAACACAAGCTCTGCTTTCAGTGTGTTTCCAAGGCTGTGATTTGTTACAAATGGGTTTAAAGGGCTCTTTTTCCAGCAAGGAAGTGCATTTGATGCTAGTTGCATCATAATACATTAATTCAAGGGAGATGTATCCTTCAGCATTTACACTCTGTGTAACTCCATAGAAATCCACTGACAATGCAGTGTAAGCAGCAAACAGCTCTGCTGCACTGGGGAACCCTGAAGAAGTTTCTAGTAACAGGTTGTTTCCAGGTTGAGAAGCAAATTTTAACCAGTTTTCTTGAGCTTAATAGCAATTTATGTAGCACGTCATCATCCACCACAGACTGAAGGTGGACAGTGCTTCCTCTGGGAAGGGAGTTAAGAGTTTAACCTCTTGTATTAAGTCATCCTTCAGAATCCTGGCAAAATAATATCTTAGTGACTGGAGCTATGAGTCTGGGAAGACAATATTCTGTTCTATCACAGCCTTGTCTTGTTTAGGGAGGAAAAAACAGTACAGAACAGTGATGCTTCTGGCTGACTCTTGAGATCAGCAGTGGGAAATCTGATGGCTTCTTGAGCCAGAGCTGACTCAGCAGAGTGGGTGCAGCAGCCCCTTGTGGGTGTGGCAGCAATAAATCTGAAGGGCTCTGGAGAAATGATCACCAGAGTTTTCTTTGGCCAGTACCACATGAAGTTAAAGAACTGCTTTTTGTATTAACCTGCTTTCTCAGGGTTAGATCTGGCATCCTCAAGTTCCCAAATACCTCTTCCATTCCAGAGACCTCACAGCAGCTTTTCCTATTAGCACTATGGACAAGTTGTGTTTTCCTTTTCTGTTCTTAACTTCCCTAATGCTCAGTATTGTTCACCTACTTACATTCTTTAAAGACATTCTTTACATGTGGTGTAAACTACAAAACACTCCAGGAATGAAAGGAGTGTGAGCCCTCAGTTCTGGCTGAGCAGTTCTGACACCTCTGAGAGGAAGAACAGGCCATTCTCTCCGTCTGAATTGCATTAAAAATTCCCATCCAAGAAGCTTTAATGAAATTAAGAGATTTGAGAGAAGCAGCTGATTGCCAGATGCAGAACAGAATTTCCCTCCCTGACAGAGCTCCTATCAAAATATTGTGACCACTGGAACAAAGAATTGACAAGCCTGGCAGTATCAATGATCAAAGTCTTCAAGTGTGAAGCAATTGTAGTGACCTGTTGAATGTGCCCTTTTGATTAAAATGCAGGAGCTCAGCCCTCTTTTACATAAAGTTGCCTCTTTATTTTACATCAAATTTTTATTTCCCAATATATACTTCAGTATAGTATTTCAGCTGTGACAGGGTCAGGAATTGAACCAGGGTCCAGAAAAGCTTGCACACAGAACTCACTTGGACAAGATGCTGAACAAAATGACCTAATTCTTTGTGCTTTGAGCTGAGCTGCTGGATTAGAAACCTCCAGAGAACCCTTTCAGCCTGAATTCCTTTATGGATCTGCCACTTTGCCCACTTGTGCAGCAGGGTTAACAGTGGCAGGTGTCCAGCATGGGGGAGGTGTCGTGGCTGTGTGGACACTGATGGGAATGGGCAGCAGGGCCACTGAGGCTGTGTGGGCTGGGGCTTGGCCTGACTCTGTGTGTAATTCAGTGGCCCAGTGTGCAGCACGTGTCTCTAGGTGGGAATTGGTGCAGATGTGATGTCCTGTGCTAATACAGCCTCACTGCCTTTAGAAGATGCTGAAGGGGGAGGAGGAGAGGAATATCCCATCGATATCTGGCTGCTCCTGGCTTCCTACATCCGCCCTGAGGACATCGTCCGGTTCTCTCTGATCTGCAAGAAAGCCTGGACTGTCACTTGCACTGCTGCCTTTTGGACCAGGCTCTACAGAAGGTGAGCCTCTAGAGAGTTTTTAAACTGGTTGTGGGTGGTTTCAGTAGAGAGCAGTTCTCTGCAGAGCTGGAAATAAGGGAGTAATTCCCTGTAGGCCTGGGCCTTGTGTTTGCACATTGACATGGTGATGTGGGCTTCTCTTGGCAAGGGGTTGTGGAATATTCTTCTCCTCAAAGACAAGCTGGGAAAGCTGGGGTTGTTCAGCCTGGAGAAGAGAGGGCTTGGGAAAGACTTCCCTGTGGCCTTCCAGTACCTTAAGAGGGCTTATAAAAGGGAGGCAGAGGATGGGTGGTGACAGGACAAGGAGTAATGGCTGTAAACTGAGGGCAGAGGGCAGGGTTATATTGGATGTTAGGAAAAAAATCTTGGCTGTGAAGGCAGTGAAGTCCTGGCACAGACTGCCCATAGAAACTGTGGCTGTCCCATCTGTGGAAGTGTCTGAGACCAGGCTGGAGCACCCTGGGATAGTGGAAGGTGTCCCTGCCCATGGTGGTGGGTGGAATGAGCTGAGCTTTAAGGTTCCTTCCAGCCCAAACCATAATAAGATTCTAATATCACATCTGCTTTGGGTAAGGAAATGGATCTCTGTGGTGTATTCCCGTATGTTCCCTGTAAAATCTCAGAGCTTTGTGTCCTTCTTGCCGTGGCCCAACACTTGTATATATCAGCCTTTCCAAGTGTGTATGGCATAGTCAGTGTGGAAAGGCAAACATCACTGATGGACAATTTGCCCTGCCTCAAGCTCTGATCACAGCCAGCTCCCTGTAATTGGGCCATTTTGGAGCTGTGTATGACAGGAGTAAGTGAAAGCAAGGAGGGCAAAGGGGTAGTCAACACTTGATACAAATCCTTCTGTCCCAGTGCATGCCACTGGGATATTCCTTCAGGAGAAAACATTTTCTTCACACACCTGCTGCCCAGGAGGCACACACAGCGGGGGCACAGAGTAGAGGCCATCCTCACTCCTGTTTTTTAGTGTGACATTCCCTAGCAAGGGCTCCTTTGGAATGTGATCAAGGAATAGCCCTTTAGTGCAGGCGTTCAGGCTGCTCAGGCAGTGCTGAGAGCTGCAGTCAGCTCAGCTGGGAGTCCCTGGGAACCTGCAAGCAACCTGCAGCCTGCAGCTACATCCCCAGCTGGTCTCTAGGCAAACCAGGAGCCATTGGGAATTGTAGCAGGATGTGTGGGCTGGAAGCCTGCCTGGTGCAGGACAGGGCTTTGAGGCTGCTGTGTGATGTCCTGTCAGCAGCATAAAACCCTCTCAGCCTTCAGGGTTCACCGGGGTCCAGTGGTCAGTCAGATGCGGAGTTTTCCTCTGACACAGCTGTGTCCCTGGCTGTCCCTGCCCTGGCTGTGCCCTGGAGCTGAGCCCATTCCCTGGGTTGTGCAGGCACTACAGCCTGGACGCGTACCTGCCCCTGCGCCTGCGCCCGGAGTCCATGGAGAAGCTGCACTGCCTGCGCGCCTGCGTCATCCGCTCCCTGTTCCACATGTACGAGCCCTTCGCCGCCCGCCTCTCCAGGAACCCTGCCATCCCAGACAGTACTCCCAGCACTTTAAAGAATTCCAGAGTAAGTGGCATCACTCAGCACCTGGGATTTGTCTGAGATGTTGCTGTTTCTGTTTGGTTTGTATTTTTCTTTGTAGAGGAAAAGCAAATGATGTGGAGATGGTCACCAGTGAAGCCATGGTGTAGGATGGTCACTGACTGGGTATTCTCAGTGGGATTTGTAAAACTGGGCTGGTTACTTGTACCTGTGGAGTTACTCTTTGGAGTAACTTCTGCCTAAGTCCTACACTACACCGTTTTAACCAGCAAAAGGGCCCTGGTTTCACTGGATGTCAGAACTGCCAGGAATGTTTGCAGCACTCCCCTCCTCTGAACCTCCATAGGATCAGCTTTTATTTGTTTTGCTTTATTCTGACACTGTCTGTCAGAGCACATCTCTCTGTAACAGGCCTCTGGAGAGCTCACTGATGCCAGGAGTTGTGTCACCCTGCTTTCCTGCAGGTCTGGTGTGTGGGTGAAGCAGGGTGGTGATGCTGGGGTGAGCATGGCAAATGTGCAGAGCCAGTGTCTGCTTTGGGACTGGGCTGCACTTGTGTCGGGCTGTGAAGAGTTTGTCTGTGGTGTGGGCAGGTAATTCCCTGCGCTATCCAGCTTGCAGCACTTGCATATCTATTGCATAGAGTGCATATTGCACTCTAGCTGCTGTTGACCATTAACTCTGAAGTGCCTTTGTGTCTCTTGTTTGGTTTTAACTTGCGACTGGTCAATGCTCTGTGAGCAGCTTAAGCCACAATGTGAATTCTCCACCCTCCAAGGTCAAAAGCCTGTTGAATGAGGTTTTTGGAGCCAAACTGAAGTGGGTTTCGTTGAGAGTTATTCTTTCTTTTCTATTTGAAATAGAGGAGCCTCATCTATCTGTACGTGACATCTCACCTTCCTTCCTTCCTCTCCCTGTCATAGGCTGTCACAGGCTCAGGGAGCATCCAGCAGCACACAGGAGGTGGTGCTGCAGCACAGGGAAAAACACATGACTCTGTGTGTGCTTCTCTTCCTGAGTCCCCAGGTTGGGGATCTTCATTCTTACCAACTGAAAAAGCAAGACACTTTGAGGAAATTCCAGTAGTTCTGAGCCCAAGCTCCCACTGCTCATGGTTGCAGGAGCTGGAACCCTGAGGCGGTGCTGGCAGGCTTGGCATTTTGGGAGGATTCCTGGTGACATCATAACGGCTTTGGTGCCCACTGCTAGTGCTTCTCCTGTACTAACAGTTGGACGAGGATCCTTTGAGTGCAGTCTTTCATTGTTCAGCTTTTAAAAAAGGAAATTAAATGGGAACGAGACTTTGTCAGAGCAGTAGAGGTTTGACCTAACCCCTTGCAGCATGAAAGAGGCATTCTGAGTCTGGTCTTGCTGTACCATTGCACTGCAGGACTCTGAGCTCCACCTGTGGGACTGTGCACAGAAATTCCTCAGTACAGAGGGTTTGCAGGGGGACCTGGCAGTGCCTCCCCACGTTATGGCTTTCCTGGGCTTTGGTCGTACCTTTGTGGGTTGCTGACACTAACAGCAACGCCTACCTAAACTGCATGTGGCTAGAAGAGAGCCCAGCCCCGGGTGTGATCCAACCTAGCTTTTCCTCTTTAATTTCCTTTTTTCTTTCCCTAGCCTAGCTTGTGTGGGACACTGGAGCCGTTATGGTGTCAGCAGAGGTGTTTGCCCTTTAAAGACACCCCATTATTTTGGGCGGAGCGGCAGCCGCACGGCGCGTCTGAAGGGCAGGACGGCTGACCCGAGGACGACATCCTCTGCCCCTTAGGAGGTACTGACCTTTCGTGATTCACTGCTTGCCATGACCAAACAGGTTGCTAGACCAGCCTGTCTCTGCAGGTGAACTACAAATGCCACTGATGGTGGAGTTCAACTCAGCAGCATCTGCTGCTCATCTTAATTAAAAGATCTGGAGAATGTTTTTATTGGAAAAAACCCTGAGGGCTGCTTTCTCCTAGGTGGAAGTTATTCCATGCATGTTTCTGAGCTTTACTCCGCAGAGCTTTGTTGTTCACCTCATGAAGACTGTGGAGAAGAAAGGTCCTTTAAGGACTCTTGTTGGATACGGATATGACTCAGAGTTGAAGTAGAGAGTCTTGTACCCCTTTGGTCTCTTCAGAGCCCCTGTGGTGGAGGCTGGTTCTGGCTTTGTTTTATTAGGATCACTCCATCCTGGAATGAAGTTAAATGTGTGGTTTGCCCTGCAACCCAGTCAGGCTTTCTCTCTTCTGGAGAGGCTATGTATGGATCACAGGGAGTTCTCTTTACCCACATTATTGCTCCTTTTCCTGCTGACACTGATGAAACATAAGACCAGCTGTGGTGGGCTGGCATCTGTGGTGTGGAAAAGCTTTGAGGGATGGGAGGACTGACTTGCCAGGTTCTTTCCCTGGCTGTTGAAGGCTGGTTGCTTGTAGTGTGTCTGGCAGGCAGGGATTTTCCTCCTAGAGGAGTTCTTCTGAGCCTTCTGCTCTAGAACGAGCTCCTGGGCTGGAGTCTGTGGCCCACACAGTGATAACAAAGTAAAATTGGAGCAGTCCTGGTGTATGTCTGCATGGGAGGGCAGTGCTGGTGACTTCTGAAGCTGTTTGAGGCTGGTTTTTCATTTTCTTTTGAAAGGAGACAGAACGTGGTTAGACCGTGCTGTCCTGGCAGTGTTTTGGACTTGAAAGGATGACAGTCAGTGGTGGTGATGGCAAGGTCAAGGTTTCCATTTGACACCACAGTGGTTTAGGAACTTCTTCATCCATCACCTCATAGCTCATGTACTGGTCTTTGTACTTCCCTCTAGATCCTTTCCTTCTTGATCCTTATTCTGTTCTCCATTGTTCCTCACTTTAGCCTTGTTTGGAACCCAGTTTAATGGGAGTTGCTGGTGGGTGGAGGGAATGGATGAATCTGCACCACTCATCCCTGCCCTAGGAAAGGGACAAATGGCACATCAGGACTTTGCTGTTTGGCACTTCAGTGACTATGTGTTGCATGAAGAGTTGGCCAGCTTGAAACTGGGAGATCTACACTGCTGAGAGGGCTCTTTGAACATAATTCATTTCGATAAGTGGCTTTAAATTGCTCCTATGTAATTGTGTTTGCAATTGGAAGCCTTTATGATCTGTTAAAACTTATTTAAAGTGGTGCTTCTAAGGGTTTCATAATTTTCTGTTTCTTTTTTCTACCTCAGTGTCTGCTTTTCTGGTGCAAAAAGATTGTAGGGAACAGACAAGAAGCAATGTGGGAATTCAACTTCAAGTTCAAAAAGCAGGTACGAAGAACCAGATCAGCTGTGACTTTTGTTTGAAGCAGAAATTATTTTTCAGGGGGTAGAAGGGAAATGGAAGCTTTTTGTTCATTTAGACAGTAAATGCAAACTGATGCCCATGGTAAACTAAAGCACATTGTGGAACTACACTCAGTTTTCAGTCTGCATTACCAAGACAATTAGAATCCCACATACTTATTTCCTCCTTTGGTAGCCTTTCCCTGCTATAAAATGTGGATAATTTTTTACACCAATTAATCTCATCTTTAGGTCATCACTACTCTTTGCTGCCAAACCCACTGTCTGACTGCAGTGGTCAAAATGTTGACCAAAATCTGAAACTTCTTGTTATGCCAAGATTTCTCAGAGAAGTGAAGACAGCCAGCTATGCCAGGGAAAGCCTCCAGTAATGGGTCTTGGGAGAAGCCAGTAACTTCAGGCAACCTTGGGAATTGTGCAACTTTCCCCTCTAAAGAAAATTGCCTGAAAATTGCCCATCCTGAGTGGGGGTGTTTTGTTGTTAATGTGACACTTTGCCCAAGTACCTGGGGAGGAGGAGAGACTGCCAGGCCACACTGGGGAGGAGCAGCCAAACCCAGCAGAGGCTCCTGCTTTGCTAAATCAGCCTCTCTTTCTTTCAAGTCTCCCAGATTTAAGAGCAAGTGTTGCAAAGGTCTCCAGCCCCCAATCCAGTATGAGGAAGTGCACACAAACCCAGATCAGGATTGCTGCCTGCTTCAGATCACCACCTTCAACTTCATCTTCGTGCCAATCGTCATGGGCATGACCTTCGCCTTGGTGAGTGGGAGAAAGCTGCCAGGCTTTGCAGATGAGGTTCCTGTAAGGACATGAAGAGGGAACCTGGAATTGTGTTGGAATCAGGGATCATAGAGCCCAGCTCCAGGGATCATAGAGGACAACCCCAAGAATCCCACCCAGTGCCTCTTTTGGGCTGTATAAATCCTACTGCTCTATCAGCAAACCAGTTCTGGGAATGGTATGGTTAATGAAGAGAGGAAATGCTCAGAATCTCAGTTTAACTTCTCCATTTCCACTGCCTGTTCCCTGTTTGGTGCAGTGACTAGACAGGATATAGAGAATATGTCAGGAGCTGTGGTTGTTCAGTGTCTGGGAACAGGTCAATTACCAGAGCTGCAGCAAGTACAGAAGACAGGGAGCAGCTCAAGTGGAGGCCTGCCCCTCACAGGAGAATATCTCTTTATGGCAATCAATTCTGAGAGTAAAATCCCATATGAGCAAACTCTTTGCATGTGTGTTTGGTTCCTGACTGGGAGTCAGGGTTTCAGAAGTGGCTAGTGCTCAGGAGAGGTTCAGTCTGGCCTCACTTAGGAGCTGGGCAGTGAGTTCCAGACTTCTGACAGACACTTGTTTCCAGGTTCACTTAAAATCAGAGTCATAAAATTATTTAGATTGGAAAAGACCTTTAAGATCAAGTCCCAGCACTGCGGTGTTCACCCCTAGCCAATGTCCCAAGTGCCAAATCTGCAAGGGACGGTGACTTCACCACTGCCCAGGCAGCTCCAGTGTTCCTTTCCAACCCTTACAGCTTCCAGCACGATCATTTGGGGCTGCCAGCCAGAGAGCCAGTCTGGATCCAGTGCTGTAGCCTTGAGAGCATTACTGTGAAACACCTTAGAGTTTTACAATTCAGAGGAGTTTATAAAATCTAGAAGTGTTGTGATGAGAGCTCTCCTGGTCCCTGTGACTTTGTGAAGCAGCTGTGGTTTCCTCTCTTGCAGTTCTCCATCTCGGTGAGCACGGACATGCGGCACCACCGCGTGCGCCTGGTGTTCCAGGACGCGCCCGTGCGCAACGGGAAGAAGCCACGCGTGGAGCAGGGGGTGCAGGTGGTGCTGGACCCCGTGCACAGTGTCAGGCTCCTGGATTGGTGGCACCCACAGTACCCCTTCTCCCCGAAGGCTTAGTGCTCTCCTGAGGCTGAAGGACGCCACAGGAGACCGAATCTAGCAGGCTGAAGAGAATTTCTAGGAACCAGGAAATCCTATTTTTATTTCTGAAATAAATTCTGCGGTCTCCTTGCAAGTGGTTGAAGCTGCTGAGCTAGTTTGTATGTATATAACTTCTGGTCAGTAATGAACAGAGCTGAGTGTAAAGCAGAAACTATTTGTAAACACTTTTATGTAAAATTGACATTTTATGATTTGAAAGGAGCTCCCTGGAACTGTTCATTTAAAATCCTTTTGGTGCTAATCAAAGTGGTCCTGTGTTCTCTTGTTCAGGAAGAAGCAAGAGGTTTTGCTTTCCAAGAACTTCACATTTTGCTTTCCAGGAACAATTTGCAAACAAAATCCATGTTTGTTTTATTGCAGCAGGATTGCATTCATGCACAGTATGATATTTCAGTGTCTGGGAAGCAGTGAGTAAGACAGCAGTAATCAACAATAATCTTAATTCCCAACCCAGCAGATCCAAGTTTAAGGAAAGAAAAAGGCATAAATGATCAAACAAAGGAATTAATTCAAAGAGTTGTAAGGCAAAAGTCTCACTTGAATGTAAAGGTACTCAAGTTCTCACACTGGTGTTTTTCTTTGAAAAGAAGAGCTAAACTTTTAAAACCAGAAGGTGCTTTTCAGAGAACCTTAAAAGGGAGGGAGAGGAGGGGATAAACTAAAATAACTGAAGCAGTGATGAGGGACTCAACTCTTTGTCTTTTCAAAGAGCAGTGTGGAAATCTATTCTGTTGAAAACCCCCAAGCAATCACTGATCTGGCTTTTGACCAAACAAATTGACTTCTGTGAGGAAGAAGCAACCCTGAAACTTCCTGTGGCTCTGGGCTGACTGAGAAGTGAGGGATGCAGGGCTGGGCTGTCAGGAGTGTGGTCTGACCAGAATGAGCCTGGCTGGAGGTTTTAATTGAACACGTGGCTCCCTGGGGAGGTGCAGAGGAGGTGCTGCAAGGCAGGGGAGCAGCTGTGCAGACACAGAACCTGGACTGAGCTTTGCTGCCTATCACATATCAGCTCCTTAGTCCTGCACATCACATCTGGTCCCAAGCAGGAGGAACAGCTCTTGTCCGTGTAGAATGTTCAATGAAGCTTCTGCAGGAGAGGGAGTTCTGCCATCTCAGTTTGGACTCTGGTCCTCGTGGGGCCCTTCCAGCTCAGAATATGCATTGATTCTGTGACCCCACACGACCCTGGCGTAGCTGCCCAGGAGGAGTTTCTTGCATGTGCTTCTGCCACTCTGTAAATCACCACTAAGGATATCTGCCCATCTTGGATCTGTGTTGGAGGCTCTTCATCTTGACTTCAAACACATTTGGGACAGCTCCTGCCTCACAGTTCCCCTTTCCACCACTGCTGAACTTCTCTTGATGCCACCAGGTAAGTTTTGAACTTAAACTGGTTTAGTAGAGATAAAAGGCAAGAAAAATGTGCTGTCCCAGTGCTCTTGGGGCTGCCATGACAGCAGAGCCTGGGCTGTGTTGTGATTGTGGTGCAGGAGAGGCAGGACAGGGTTGGGGCTGGAGCTGCGTGTAAGGGCTGCAGGGGCTCCATCCCCAAGGAAGCTGCTCCAGGGCAGTGGGGGACAACAATCTTCTTTTGCTGTGGGGTTAAACACCACTGAACTCGGGGACAGGTGTGTCTGACAGGGACAGCTCAGGCTGCAGTTTCTGGTTGTTTCGGCGGGAGGTGGCATCTTGCTCAGAGCCTGGTTCTGACTGCTTCAGGCTGTTTCCTGCTACATTCCCTGAACACTCCCTCAGTGATGCCAGGGCTATATGCTGGTGATTGCTGGTTATGCAGGGTCTGGAGAGTGGGACAGAGGGCTTTGGTTCCTGGCTCAGGCTGATGGCAGGAGCGTGGAGCAGGCTGGTGTCTGTGTGAGGCTGTGCCCTACCTGTGGGGAGCTGCTCCGGCTGAGCGGGGCTGGGAATGGCAGCCTGGGCCCTGCTTTGGCTCCAGGGCAGAGCTACAGGACAGCTCCTAGGGCTGTTCCTGCCATCTGGCAAAGCAGGAATACCTTCTGATCAGGCATATGGCAAATCCAGGGGGCAGAGGTGCTTGGCAGCTCCCAGGATTCCCTGGCTGATCCCGGGCGGTGCAGCCGGAGCGGGTGGCACAGGCTGTGACAGCAGGAAGCAGGTGGATGGGATGTTTCCTGCTACCAACAGACTTGCTGGATTCATATATGGATATTTAGATACAGGCAGATGCCCCTAAGCCAGAGCTGCCCGTCCCAGGCCAGGCTTTTTCTAGGCTGAAATGTATAAAATGTACAAGAACAATTCTCGGTCTTTTAGTTTACAAAGCTCCTGGTGATCCCGGTGCTGGAGCTGTGCTGATCAGCACTGCTGGCAGGGATTGGGAACATGTCCTGATCCATGCTGGGAAGCTGGGGAGTGGCAGGGATGCTGTGGACAGGGGATTCTGCCTCTTTGTAGAGCTGCAAGTGCAGGTGTTCCCCTTGGTCCTTACCCAGAGCATCAGACCCTGAACCCTGGGCTGAGGTTTACTCAGTGAGGGAGTGACATCAAAGCTCAATCCTGAGGTGGGGATTTCCACCCTGGCCCCCAAGCCCAGCATCTCTTGAAGCTTGATTGCCAAAAAGGTCCTTGTCAGTGTTCTCCATGGTGGGATGCAGTGAGTGTATCTGCAGGAGTGGCTGTGGTTTGGTGTCAGGGGTTTCTGTAGGACACGGCGTGGTGTGGAAATGGAGCCCCAGATCAGCACCACAGTGGCTCTCCCTGTGCTCTCCCTGCTGTGTAAGGGGCCCTGTTCTACCTTTGCTTTGTCCTGCTCCTGAATAATGGAAGGGCTGTAAACAGATCCTGCCTGGCTCTCTGGTTTCCTAGGGGAGACAGGAAGACTTGACCACCACCCTCACCCTGCTCCTGACCTTGTCAGGGATCCGGTGTCCAGCAGGAGCTGAGCTGGGTAAGGTGAGGTCTGGGGGCTTGGGAAAGGGGGCTGGGCCCTGCTGTAGGTCTCCTTGTGCCTCTTCCATCCCAGTCCCTCTGCTTGGACCCCAAGTGGGGGAACTGGTCTGCCCCAGCCCTCAGGGGTCACTCAGCACACTCAGGGAGCCACGGGACCCTCTCAGAGCAGCCTTTGCACCTGAGGCTTCTCTTTCTTCTTCAGCTTATTCTAAAAGCAAGCAAAAATGTGCCTTTTAGCCTCATTTCAGCCACCTCTCTGTTTCCCCTGGTCAAATATTTCGGTGAGCAGAGCGTGTTAGGGCTTGGGGCCAGAGGGAGGTTTAAGAGCAGCTTTGGGTGCCAGGCTCTGGTTGGTTCCTGGGCACTGGGGCTATACTGTGGCCCTCACAGGGGGGCAGGTGGAGGGACTCTTTTTCAGCACCCAAACACCATCTGGGACTTGCTCCATAGCACAAAGGCATGACTGATTGAACTGGCTCAGGCTGGGCTTGTGGTACCTGCTTTGAGGGCAAGAGGATCCAGGGTGTTTGCCTGGGCACCAAGAGCTATGGCCTAGCTGTGGATTCCTCTCCTGCTCCAGGCAAGCTCGAAGATGTGCCTGGAGAGGGCCAAATCTTGCCCTAACACGGCACCCTGAAGTGGCCTGTGGGGATCAACAGGGAATTTGGTGGCTCTGCTGCTCCCCTTGGCTGTGCTGGCTGTTCCTCTAGCAGGGCTGCTGCACCCTGAGCATTGGGGATCCAGGGCTGGGCTGGGTGTCACAGCCCTCCCCCTCTTCCTTTCTGCAGGGGCAGGAAGGGCCAGGTTTCCTTCCTGTGTAGGGTGGGGTTCAGGGCCAGCTGTGGCGAGAAAAGCCCTCCCCCTCCTGCAGCTGCCACCAAGCCTCACGGTCCTTCCCACCCTGGGCCACTGAGCAGCACAGCTCTGCTGGGCTGCACCATCTCAGCTCCCTTGGTCCTCCTGGAGTCCTCCAACCCCTGCCCAGGTGGGAATCCTGGACTGCCTCTGCTCCAGTGTAGGTGGGGTGTCCCCACTGAGCCCCAGGGACCCCACTGGGACAGAGCCACCATAGAAATGTAAGGATTTAAACCCAAATGATGTAGGAAAAGTGAAAGCCAGCACATCCAGGAGCGTGGGGACGTCTCTTCTGCCTTCCCAGCACCATCAGCTGCTTCCTGCCCTACCTTATCTCTCTCACAGAGGTGTCCCAGGCTCCACAGGGAGCAGCCTAGGCTGGAAGTCATCATGGGGGATTTGTAGAAGACAGAATCTGGCAAGAGACTTGAGGCCTCCATAAAGGTAAGAGAGGTTCAGCAAGGAGAAAGGGAAGTGGGATCCACACTTCTGTGTGAATAAATAGAGTGGGTGGAATGGAAGGGAAGGGGTTTCCTCTCCATTGCGATGCTGTGGGTGAGTTGCCATGTGTGAAGGAGCTGATCTGGTTGGGAGCTGGGGACAAGCGATGCCGCTGGTGACTCGTGGATGCTCCAGAGCCACGTTCCTGCTCTGGGTCTGGAGGAGGGAGGCAGGGAAAGAAAAGGCTGGGAGGGTGGAGGAACAAACCTGGCCACAGAAGGGCCCCATGTGGCCCCCACTGGTTCACTGGGATCAGAAGGGGCTTCATTCTCAGCCCAGCTGTGATGCCCAATGCTGCAGTGAGGAGCTGGAGTGTGTGGGGAAGCTGTGATGTCCTGGGGCTACCTTCCGCGTGGGATCCAGGTTCTGCCCTGGCCTGGATGCCAGGTGTGCAGTTCTGACTCTGCAATCCCAGAGGTTTTTGCCCCCTCAGCACAAGAGCTGGAAAATAAATCGGTAAAAAGCTGTGCCAGCTCTGTGTCACCAGCTGCTGGCTTGGTGAAGTGGAAGGTTCGTGCCAGAGTTTGGGATGCTGGGGCTTGGCAAGAGCCCCCA
This sequence comes from Cisticola juncidis, assembly GCA_013400215.1. NCBI lineage: Eukaryota > Metazoa > Chordata > Aves > Passeriformes > Cisticolidae > Cisticola > Cisticola juncidis. The sequence goes on along the minus strand of VXBR01009955.1, from coordinate 32,673 downwards.
GCAGGGGTTGGTGCTGCCCGGGGGACTGGAGCTGCCTGTGAGGATGGGGTCAGTGGGACACAGCTGATGCCATCCTGGGATGCCTGTCCGTGAGGCTGCCACAGTTCCCCCGGTGGGCTGGGGGCCCTTGGCCCGTCCCACCTGAGTCCCCCGGCCCGGCCGGTTCTCCGGAGCTGCTGCGGGGGCAGAGGCTCCTCCTCCGCGGGACTCGGTGGGGCTGTGAGCGGAACCCGCGTCTGGGCAGCCCGGGGGAGTTGCCAAGGCCGAGCACCCGGAGAGGCGAGGCTGCTGCCCTGCCGTGAGTCTGTGCCCGTGGCGGGTGCGCCGAGAGGGTGCCTGGGGACCCGGGGGTGAGGGTAGGGGGCTGGGCTGGCGATTCTCAGCTCTCCGCGGTGGCGACAGGGTTGGTGTAAGTGTCCCTCACTGCAGGGCCCCCGGTGTGCTGTGGCACACCTGAGCTGACTGAAAGCTTTGCCCCTGGAGTCGTGAGCTACTGGAACGGGGCATTTCCCCTCCTTTGTCCCTGTGGGACAACTTCTGGAGCAGAGACATCCACAGGCAGTGGGGCCAGACCCTCGCCTGACTCCCAGGGGCCCAGGAGCCCCCATTCCACACAGCCCCGAATGGCCACAGTTTGCCCGTGGGGGACGTTGTGCGGCCACAGTTTGCAGTGTCCCCCACCCATTTCTGGTGCTGGGGTCCATCCCACCCCTTTCCATCCTGGTGACCCCAGGGCAGGGCACTGAGCTGTGCTGCAGGAGAGCTGGTGTTTACTCTGCTGGGTGACATAGCCTTTGTCTCTGCCTCAGTTTCCCCCAGCACAGACTGGCGCTCCTGGCAGTGGGAAGGAAGTCCTTGCTGTTCCTCCTCCTTGTGCAGCCAACCCTGCTCTCCCTGGCGCCGGCAGAAGCAGCTGGAGCTGCCTGCACACCCAGAGCTTCCTCAGAGGACTGTTCCCTTTCCCTGCCCTGGCCTGAGGCTGGGGAATAGTTTGACTCCAAGCAAGTGGCTTTCAGCTCCTCCTGTTCCCACAGCGGGGTGGCTTCTGGGGACATCTGCAGTGGGATGCTGAGCTGTGGGGAAGGTGCATGAGGTGCTTGGAGCAGAGTGTGGGGACAGGGACACTCTGTGGAGGCGCTTTGAGCTGGAGCAGGAGGATGCTGCACTTACCTTACCTGGGCTGCTTTGTTCCTCCATGGAGGCAGAAATCCAAAGCCCAATCAGGGTGCTAATTATGGGGCTGCACTCGTTACCTTCTGTTCTGTTCTGTGACCCCTGTTCCCCATTGGCTGTCTGTTCCTTGGGTAGGGTTGCTGCCTGTGAGAACTGGGGTACTGAGCAGCATCTTGTTTTCTGTGCCAGATGGGCCCTTGGCAGCCTCAGCAGTGGGAAAAACCTTTGGCCACCCAGAGTGGCAAATGCCCAGCCTGGCATGTGGCCAAGCGTCACCCTTCCCAGCTCACCCTGTGGCCCGGCAGTAGATCCTGAAGATCAGGGCTTGGAAATCCACGTGCAGGGTGGTGTCAGGATGTGATGTCTCCATGGCTCGCACAGATCCCTAATGCTGCTCTGCCTTGAGCTGGTGAGGTCCCCCATGTCTCCAGAGCTGTTAGGGATGGAGAAGCCCCACTCTCTGTCGGGACCTGGACAGAGATTTTGAGCAGCTTCCAGGAGTTTGTTGTCTCTGCCGGGAGTCAGTCCTGCCCCCTGGAAGCGCAGCTCTGGCTCCAAGTGTTCATGTCCAAGGAATGAGCCCTGCCCCTGGGCGGGGTCGGTGCCTCAAAGACGGAGTGGCTGCGGATTGGATCGGGGGCACCTGCTCGGCGCCAGCCTCTTGAGGAGCTGACAGCCCCTCCAGAGGACTCCTGGCACAAAAACTGGAGGGTTCCCCTTTAAATAAGCTCAGCACACACTCCAGGGCACCGGCCCCAGGGGTGCTGTGCTCCCATCTGTGAGCCCACGGGTGGGCTCGGAGCATTCCCTGCACAGCAGTGGTTGGGGCAGGAAAGTGTTTAGGGTGCAGTTCTGGGCAGCCTGGCCTTGGATTGGGAAGGCTTAGGAGGGCTTTTCCTCCACATTTGCATTCAAATTTGCATTTGGCCAAGCCAAGGCACTGTGAGCAGTTTGGATGGGGCTGAGGATGTTTGCCCCATCAGGCTGGGCACTTGCCTGGGCTCAGCTGTTTCTCTTCCAGGGCAGCACTGTTGTATTTGTAATGGAAAAAACCCAGGCAAACACAGGAGCTTTTTAGCCTCCTGCCACACCTCCACTACAAGGTAAAATAGCTCAAGTCCACTGCAACTTGCTTGAAGGTGACACTGTCCCCTCAGGGACTCCTTTCTTGTCCTACCAAGCAGGGGGTAGGGCTGAGACAGGGTGAGTTGGTGCCTACCTGGAGAAAGGTGGGGAGCTGCTTCCTCACAGTGTTGGAAGAGCAGCCTGGGCCCATTTGAGACCTGAGTGTTTCCCAGGGCTTGGTGACAAGTTCTGGGGTGTTGGTGACTGGTCCTGGGGTGTCCCCAATACCCGAAAGTTTTTCCTGAGGCACCTGCATTTCTTCTGCCTCCAGCTCTAGGGTGCTGCTTGGGATGTCCCAGGGCAGCCGAGGTGTCCTGGGGCTGGTTTGGGAGGATTTTGTACCTGACTGGTTTTGTCCTGGTCAGGTTGGGATGTCCCTGTCCCTGCCTGCCCAAAGAGACAGTGCACAAGTGTCCCCTGATGCCCCATGGCTGCCCCCAGGTGTGCACCTGTGGGTGTTCAGGGCAGGGGGGCAGTCCCAGGGGTGCATCCAGGTGCTGTCCCACTGTCCCATCCAGTGGGTGGTGGCTTTCCCCAGCCACCTGTGCCCTGACATGTCCCCTCTCCCCAGGCCTCAGCCAGCAGGGGCCATGCGATGCTCCCTGAAACGCCTCCTCATGGTTCTGCTCACTGCCTCTTTCCTCCTCCTCCTCCTCCTCCATGGAGGCAGCTGGCAGGAACAGGATCCCCTGGAGGTGAGTCCCCAACCAGTGATGTCTCACTGGAGAGGTCACTGGAGCATCCTCTATCCCTTCCTGCCCCACATGGACCCTGACCTCAGCTCTGCTCTCTTCCCTGCCCCATGTCACCCCCAACCCCCAGCTCTGCTTTCCCCTCTCCCTGGGGTTGCCTGGGGCAGCTATACCCCCCTGAATCCAGGAGTTGGGAGGGCAGGACAGGGGCTCCCCTTCGCTTTTGGGTCCCCCTGTTGCTGTCCACCCTTGCTGCATGGTGCTCTGGGGTGTGACCTGGTTGCCTGTGGCTCCCATGCAGGGGGAGCTCAGGGGTGTGGTTCCCAACACGATCCTGCAGCTGCTGCAGCCGGAGGGAGCCCAGCGCATCTTTAGGGACACAGCCGAGCTCTCTGCACTGCACAACGTCTCCTACCAGATCCTTGCTGGCACCCTGGCTCCCCAAAAAAGTGAGTGGTCCTGGACCCTCTGGGTGTGTGCATCTGGGAGTGCTGCACATCCCAGCACAGACCTGCCCCCTCATTGCTGCCGGGGCAGGGAGGGGCTGTGTCCTGCCTTTTGAGGTGGGGACCTGCCCACAACCTCCTCCAAAACCTCCACAACCTTCACTGCTCACTCTGGGGATGGAGGAGTTGGGGAAGCTCCACGTGCTCCACACAGGGTCCAAGTTTCTGCACCTTGGGACTGGAGTGACCACAGGTGTTTTGGGCTTCTCAGACCTCCTTGGGGAGGGTTGCTGAGATCCCATCTCCCTGGGATTGAGGTTCCAGTGGAGATGGTGAGCTGGACCACTGGGACAACCCCACAGTGTGGGGGAAATGGGCCAAGCTCTTGGACAGGTGCACAAGAAGCAATTCCCATGCAAACCCTGTGGGAAGGAGCTCAGAGCAATCTGTGAGGCTGTGCTGGAACCAGGACAGGAATGCTGCTGTCCTGACCAGCAGAAAGAGAAGTGAACCAAGGCAGCCAGTGCTGAGCCATGGGGAGGACAGAAGGTGCCTGATCCCAGTGTGGGTGCATGTCCATGAGGTGTGGAGTGGGAAACGCTTCCAGGACGTGCAGCCATACCAACAAGTGATTCATGCCCTATAGACACTCTGTGCACTCTTACTTGCCTGGGTTTGGCTTTTTTAAGGTGTTTTTCAAGAATATTTTTTCAGAGGAGCCCCTGCCTCCTCAGCCTGCCCTCTTGCTGCCATTTGGGCCAATATTGGGTCCCTCCTGAGACACTGAAGGCTTCAGCTTCACGAAGGACCCACAGGCCTTAGACGTGGGGTTACAAACACCACTGGCCCTGCAGGCTGGCCATGGGAAGAGGTTTGTGGAGCCCTTTCATTACATCTTGCAGGGAAGAACATCACTGTGCTGATCCCAGGTCACCCCTCTGCCTGTTCATGCCTTCCTTTGCCTTGTAGAGTTCCTGACAGTGGGAATGGCGTCCGTGCAGAGGCCCCGTGGTTTCTACCTCCCAGCCACACTCCAGTCCCTCTTCAGCCAGTCCACAGAGGAGGAGCTGCAGGAGATGGTGGTGGTGGTGCACCTGGCTGACACCGATCCCGGCTGGAACGCGCGCGTTGCCGCCACCATCGCCCAGAAGTTCGCTCGCCACATCCTCCTGGGCCGGCTCCTGCTCATGCACAGCCCTCTCGAGTTCTACCCCACCCTGGAAGGCCTGAAGAGGAACTTCAACGATGCAGAGGAGCGGGTGAAGTTCCGCTCCAAGCAGAACGTGGATTATGCTTTCCTGCTTGACTTCGCTGCCAACCTCTCCTCCTACTACCTGATGATCGAGGACGATGTGTTGAGTGCCAGGTCGTTCCTGACAGCCATCCGCAGGGCACTGGCTTCCCAGGAGGGCTCCAACTGGGCCACCCTCGAATTCTCTAAGCTGGGCTACATTGGAAAGCTCTACCGCTCCAGTGACCTTCCTCGCCTGGCTCGCTTCCTCCTCCTCTTCTACCAGGAAATGCCCTGTGACTGGCTGCTGGTCCACTTCCGCCAACTGCTCACCCAGAAGGACGTGATCCGCTTCAAGCCATCCCTCTTCCAGCACATGGGCCTCTACTCCTCCTTCCAGGGCACCGTCAACCGCCTGGAGGACGAGGATTTCCAGGCTGATGCCTTGGACCTCCCGGACAACCCACCGGCATCCCTGTACACCAGCATGTCAATCTTCGAGAACTACAAGCCCCTCAAGGCCTATAGCTCAGCACAGGGCTATTTTTGGGGCAAAGACCCAGCAGCTGGCAGTACTTTTTCCATTGTGTTCCGGCAGCCAGCCCGAGTCAGCCGTGTCCGGGTACGCACGGGCTCCGTGGAGCACCCGGGGGATTTCCTGCGCTCAGGTCTGCTGGAGCTGGGCTGGCGCCGGGACCACAGCCAGGACTGCTCCTCCTACACCCCCGTGGGCTCCTTTGAGAAGGGGACCCTGGAGCAGCAGGGCCTGGAGGGGGTCCTGCCTGGGCCCGTGGAATGCGTGAGGATCCGGGTGACCCAGGACCAAAGCGAGTGGCTCATCATCCAGAGCATCGACATCTGGACCACAGCAGGCACTTGAGCACAACACCTGTGGCAGGATGTCAAAGCAGCTGCATTTGGTTCTAAGAGGTCCTTTATTTTTCACATGCCCTTTTTGGATAAGAAATTAAGTCATTGACTCCCACTGCCCCATGTCTGGAGAGATGGGAACCACTGCTGTGGGCTGTGGATAGGTCTGGGAATGAGGCCCATCAGAATGTGCCTGCTGGGGGCTGCCCCAGTGAGGGGGCACAGGAAGGGGAAGGGGCTTGGGAATTCAAGGCTGGGCAGTAGAAAACGTTTCCTCCTGGGCAGGATGATGTACAGTGCGAAGCTAATCAGCTAATTAATAAACCATGTAATTAATCAGGTATTTTTTGCAGCCTCTCCACACCATACCTGCCCTAACTTTTCTAACTTTTCCCAGAACTCTCGCTTTCTAACTTTCTAACTCCTTCCTCTCTGATCCCATTTCCTAGCTGCTCTCGGAGCACTCAGGGGAAGGTCTGGGGGTGCTGCTCACCAAACTCCTCACCCTGCAGGCTCAGCAGACTCGTGGCAGCAGCAAACTCGCACCGGCGCCCGGCCCTTTCCCAGTGCCGATCGGGGGCCACCAGATGGACCCATTGGCCTGGCCCTGGGCAGCGCCTCCCACCAGCACCGCTTGTCCCCGCCCTCGAAGTGAAAAATCGGTTCCCCGGGACCTCGCCTCATGTCCTTGCGGGATTCACACGGAGAGGTAAAGACAGGCAAGATGGGGCTGCCACAAAGGGGAGGAGAATTGAGCACCAGGGAACAAAGATGAGCCAGGAAATGTGACCTTAGTATAATATGAACCTCAGGGTCTTTTTTAGCCCAGTGAGGTGCTGAAGTGTAACTGGGGTACACACAGGCTCCCAAAAACTGCTGTTTAGGTTTGTCTGGCAGGGCCAGCTTGGAAGGCTGGATGCTCCACTAGCAGCTGCTGGCCCCAGCAGACAGGGCAGTGAATAGCACTTCTCCAGTCAGGCTTTTAGCAACAATTTCTCAGCTTCCTGCAAAGGAAGAATCCCAATGTGCTCAGCTTTCCACAGTATAGCCCAGAGCAGGAAGTCACTAACCTGTGCCAAGCAGGACTCTGGTCTGCCCTTGTTCCAAGCCTGGTGCTCCTGGAGCAGGACAGTCACTGTCAGCAGGGAGCAGGGCCAGGGACACTCCTGCAGTGCCATAACCACAGCTCTGGCTTGAGGTGGCATCAGCTCACCTGCTGGGCACTGGGAGGCAGATGGTGAGCCCCAGATCTAGCATGATGGGGTTTTCCCCTAAAAAGAAGCCACTCAGGTAGTAGATCTTTGTCTGTGTTTAATAGAGGTGCTACACCATAAACTCCAGATGTTTTCAGTGGGATCAACACACATGGCAGAACCACTGCAGCTTCCTCCACACAGCCCAAGTCCTGTCACAGTTCTTGGAGTGTTCTGAGTGGCTCAGGTGCCCACTTCCCAGGGCCCTGACAGGTGTTTCCAGTGCTCCAGGAGAGCCTTTGCCCCAGCTCTGTTAGACAGAAATGCCACTGCCCACCCTGGGAGAACACCAAGGGTCACCAGTGTGGGTACAAATGGAGAGGTTTCACCCCAGGAGGTTTTTATCTACTGGTAAAGCACAAAAAGATAAAAATGTAAATCAGCTTTTTACCTGTTGGACTCTTACTGAAGTACATACTAACAGGTTTTGTGATATTCACCTGCCTAGAAGCAGGCTATAGTCTCAGTTATGCTGGTGTAAATGTGGACAGACTCCAGAGGTACGGAAATCTCTCCATTTACATCAGGATAAGCCGAAGCAGCAGTGCCCACTGGCAGAAACCCTCTCCCCTTTGTTCCTGTGCTGCACACGTGGCTCAGCACTACAATGCCCAGGGACCATCAGTGCACACTGGAGGAGGAGGAAGAGGTGGCTGCTGCATCCTGGAAAAACATCACATAATTTATCCCACATCAAAATTCTATTTTTATCCCAGGAAGACTCAGCCAGCTCCCAGTGCTCCATTCCCAGCCCCTGTCCCTGCTGGGGTAGGCTGATGGAGTCCCATGTTTGGCCAAGCTCCACATGGCAGCCATAGCCCAGGGGCCAGCGTGGCTGGGCTGGGGAGGGGCAGGGGACATGAGCAGAGAAGGCCTTGGGGCTGCTGCTCCCTCTGGAGACGGTGGATGGGGAGCGCTGGAGGTTCCGTTCCGGCGCTGGGGTGTCCTGGCAGAGCCCAGCAGGCCCAGCCCAGCAGGCCTAGCCCAGCAGGCCTAGCTCAGCATCTTGTGGCGGTCGAACACCGTCTTCCTCTGCTCCTGCACCTGCCGCTTCCAGCGCTGCTGCGCCCCCTCCACCCGCTCCAGCACCGTGTTGGCCCTGGCACCAGCCAGAGCAGGCACGGCGCCCAGGGAGCGAGCGTCCTGCAAGGAAAGGAAAGGAAAGGGGCTGGGGACCAGGCAATGCCCAGCCCAAACACACAGGGAGGCAGCTGACTTGGGGAGAAACTGCACCTGAAGGAGCAGTTTGAACCTGAAAGGTTTGAGTGGTTCTCATGAAAAACCTTTTCAGAGCTCCTCAACACCAGCCCCCAAGTCCCTGCTCTTGGGGATCACCCACGACTCCAGATAAAAGTCTCCAGAAGAGGAACTGCACAAAATGTAGAGCTCTGCTGGAAATCCCCTCTTGGAGTCTGCAAGGAGCCACAGTGCTGAAGTGAAACACATCCCCCTGCTAAAACCATGCTGATGATGGATGGAAATCCATCATGGCACAGGAACAAGGCCTATCCCAGACAACTCAGTCCAGCATCCTGGAGTGAGATAAACCTCACCTAACATGAGGCATTTACCATGTGCACCTGGGTCTGGATCTGAATGACTGCTGCAGAGCAGGATGCAAACTCATGACTTTGGGATACAATTCATCTCCTCCTGCAGGGACTGCCTTTTCAGCAGAGGGAGGCAATGGATGGACTGTGAACACTGGAGCAGCTGCTCCTCACTTACGTGAGTATGAAGGAATTGGGCCAAATAGTTTGTACTCACAACAAAGTACAAGTAGGACAGTCCATCCCAATGCTGCAACTGCATAAATTTTATGCAGGAAGAAATTTGTCCTCCCCCCAAACTGGTGTGTGACAAAGAGAGAAAGAAGGATAGAGTGGCTCTTTCTTTGCTACTGGGTCCTAATCATTTTGCTCATGGTTTGTATGTCAGTGTCCCACAAAAAGATGGTGTTTGAATGAAATTGTGCTCTGGGAAGAAGCACAAGGAAGAACAGCCTGGATACAACCCAAGGCCCAGCCCCAGAGCAGGATCAAACAGCACCTCATAGGCCAGTGTTTTAAATGTCCAGAAGATATTTCAGCCAACACTTAAGCTCATCCTTCCCTGGAAGCTCAGCACGACAGAATTCCACCTGGGGCACTGCACAAACAGAATCTGTTTGACTTCTTGTTCCCTCTAGATGGGCAAGCCAAATTCAGGCCAGTTGCTACAAAGCCCCCTCTGCCTCTGAGAGCAGGGCTTGCCTTGAGCTCATTACACAGAGCTTTGAATATTCCTTGTGCTTCTGAATGACCTGCAGAGATCTGAGTCTAAATGTTCACCTGTCTAAGAGCCCCCAAGGCAGCAGTGCTGGTCCCTCACTGGATCAGAGGAGACAAGGAGGTCACTGTTTCCCTGTACCCCCTTCTCCTGTGCCCCTGCCCCCTCACCTCAGTGTCCTCCTCGTTGTGCAGGGGCTGGGTGTAGGGGTCTGGCTTGCGGATCAGGGGGTCCACGAGCACCAGGAACGCCATATAGAGCAGCAGGGCCCCCACCACTGACAGGTAGATGATGATGATCACCTGCAGTTGAGGACAGTGCAGGGGGAAAGGATAAGCAGTGGAGATAAGAAGCACCACAGAGGTCAGGAAGGTCCTTTGCAGCTGCCTCCAATGTATGATCTCTTGTTCTCATTTTGCTCACAAGAGTCTCTTGCTCTTGCCAGGAGCCTGAGCTTGTGCCACCATTGCAAACCGTGCTGCTGCTCTCACCGTGCCAGCTGAGGGCATGTTCTGCACATAAGGAACAATGAGATGGGGCTCTTGTCAGAGACACTTGGCACTGTCACACATCCCCAGTGAGGGGACTGGGCTCCCACACAGCTATTCACTACCAGGAATGCCCCAGGCTCAGACATGGAATCACAGAAATCACAGAAGTCACAGAATCCCTGAAACACTGAGAAGATGGAGAAGATGTCTGAGATCATCCAACCTGTGACCATCCCCACCTTGTTACCCACAGCTCTCAGTGCCACATCCAGCTGTTCCTTGAATACCTCCATGTACAGTGACTCCACAACCTCCCTGGGCAGACCTTTCCAGTATCCAACACCTTTTTGTGAAGAAATTCTTCCTAATGTCCAATCTAAACCTCCCCGGTGCAGATTAAGACCATGTCTTCCTGTCTTGTCACTGGCTGCCTGGGAGAAGAGGCCAACCCCCACCTGGCCACAGCCTCCTTTCAGAGAGTTGCAGAGAGAGTGCATCCCTGGCACTGCCACCAGGTACTCGCTGTGACAGCTTTCTTTTTCTGGGCTCCTCTCCAGGAACCTACCAGTGTGGAAGTGCCTGGGCTGCTGTGGCACAGC
>VXBR01009955.1:0-18493 GCA_013400215.1 Cisticola juncidis | reverse complement strand
TCGCCCCTAATGACCCCTCTGTTCGCTCACAGACCCCGTTCGCCCCTAATGGCTCCTCTCTTCGCTCACAGACCCCGTTCGCCCCTCACACCCCGCTCTCCCCTCACGGCCCCACTCTCCCGCCATGGCCCTGCTCTCCCTCACACCCGTGCTGGTCCTGTGTCTCAGAGGGAAAAGCTCCGGCCGCAGTGGTGCCCTTGCTTCTGTTTTTGGCTGATTTATGGTTATAGATGGTATCAGCGATCCTTCCGGTTCAAACGCTTTGGACTTGCCAAGAACCTCTTGTATTTGAGACTTGTGGCTCTTTTAAAAAGCCTCGTCCTTGTGCCAAGACGAACGCTGTGCTTTTCCAAGGCCACAGGGTCTGGTGTTTGCCCAGAGAACATTCCTGAGTTGTGGTTCCTGTAGGAGCTCGGGTTTGCCCCACTTTCTGTGTCTGCACCCTTCAGGCCTCAGCTTTGCTCCAGTGGCAGCTCCCAGGAGGTTCCGTTCAGAGCTGGAGGGATTGAGGGTGTCAGGAAAATGCCAGAGGTTTACATCAAAAAAAGAGACAGAGGAGTCCTGCAACTTTATTCAAATAAAGGGACAGAGTCCACCGGGACACAGGCCTGCAGGGTTTTATCTCTCCAAGTTTTGGAGGGCGCAGCCTCCTTTTATCCTAAGCTCCTGGGCACAGGTTGCCCTCTTCTTTCCCCATTCACTGAGGTACCAGGAAGGTTCAGCCTTCCCAAACATCCTACTAAACAGTCCCCCCTTGAAGCCACCCCAAAGTTCAGGCTTGTGCAGACACATGTCTGTTTCAGGAGCTGCCTGGGCTCTGCCACAAACCTGCTGCCCAAAGTTAGTAGAGACATCAAGACCCATTTCAAAGATGTTAACATCCACCCCTTCACCCATCAAATTGTTTGTAAAAACATTAACTTTCGTCTCAAGGGGCTTACCTGCTTCTCTGGCACTTTGCTGCTTTACCTGGTGCAGATTTACCTGGTCTGTGCTGCTGGATAAAGTCAGGACTTAATTTTTTTTCAGGTAAAAAGAAAAAAAACCAGACCAAAACCCCTGGTTTAATTTCTAGAAATAGAATCACAACATCAAATAGGTTGGAAAAGACCTCTGAGATCATGGAGTCCAACCTGTGCCTGACCCCCACCTTGTCATCTAGTCCAGAGCACTCAGTGCTGTAATAAATGTAAAGCCAATTCCAAATTAATAAATGACTTTATTAATTTTAAAAGAATCAGCAAACAGAATTTTGGTTAAGCCAACAATCAAAGAATCAGTGTCAAGTCCCGGGATCGGCACTGGGTGAACCTTAGCTGTGCCTCTATCGCACCGTAGCTCCCCTGTTCACATCTTTGGTTTTGTGAGTCCTGTTTATACACATTTTTCATTCTCTCTTTGTCCCTTCAGTTTTTCTTCATATTCATGTAGATTCATCCTCGCCCTCTGGTTGGTTGAATAGTTCTTTCTAAGTGAGATGAATATTAAATACTATTTCTGGGAATAGTGCATTGAGATGTGTGTCCCCGGTGGTGGAGCGAGATCCATATCGGTGGTTCACAGTTCCATCTCGGAGAAGACCCATCTTCCTTGGACCTCCCCTCTCTTCTGTTGTAAATTCAGTCATTCCCGGGTTCCTGGCAGAATAATTTTCAATTCCCAGAATCTGTTTATCCCCCTGGCTCGAATGATTTTTACCATTTATTTTAAAGAGCACAACTCGGTTTATATTACACATACATTATAAACACAGATTATCCCACATCATTTATCACAGTGACATGTCCAGGCATTTCTTGGACACCTCCAGGAATAGGGACTCTACCATCTGGAGTCCTTGGGCAGACCCTTCCAATATCTGACCACCCTTTCTGTGGAGAAATTCTTCTGAATGTCCAACCTGAACCTTTCCTGGTACAACTTGATGCTGTTTCCTTTTGTCCTGTCCCTTGTTCCCTGGCAGCAGAGCCCCCCACTCCCCACCACCCCTTTCCTGGCTGTCCCCTCCTGTCAGGGAGTTGTGCAGAGCCAGGTCTCCCCTGAGCCTCCTTTTCTTCAGGCCGAGCCCCTCCCAAGCTTCCTCAGCCACTTCTGGCACTCCAGCCCCTTCCACAGCTCCATTCCCAGCTTCATTCCCAGCTCTGGACTCTGTCAAGCTGCTCGATGTTCTTCCTGAACCCACCTGCCATGGACCTCTCATGGGAGGATGTTTCTAGTCCTGGCAGAGTTTGCTCCTGATATAGGCAATTTATAATGAAATTAAACAGATTATAATTAGCTTTGTAATCCAGTGTGTTAAAAACAGATAATCCTTTGCCATACAAAAACAGGACCTTGCTCATTTGTTTAAGACTGATAAGCAGAAACCAGTGCTCAAAAACAGGAAATAATTTGATTTGTAGTTTAGATTATGCCAAGGACCAATTTCTATAGGAAATTGAGCAAAATCTGGGGTCACCACTGCATCCCAGCATTCGGAGCCAGGACGGACCTGCTAATGATTGTACAAGAAGTGGGAGAAAGGTAAGTGGTCCCTTTTAAATGGTTACTTGGATAATATTTGCAGCTGATGGAGGGATACTAACTGGAATAATAATTGGATGTTTAATTTTAATTTGATGTTTAATTGGATGTTTAAATGCCCGGTATTTTGTGCTAAGTTTTAAAACGTTTCATGTTTTTGTGTATGTGTGTGTGAGACACAGCATTGCTGTGAAACGAGTGAGGAGTCCCAGTCTGCAGTTTCATGACCCCACAAAGGGAACAGCCAGAGATGGACAAAGTGTTTAAAACATTCAATATGGTGTGTCTACTACTGCAAACAATTTTAACATTGGGAAACTTTGGATCCAGGATTGTAGCAAATAACATATTAAGCTAGTTTTGAATATCTATCTGTATATGTGAATAGCTGGGAAGAGAACTGGGATAATAAAGTGTACAAAAGATCTTGTGGCAACTAAGGGCAACAAGAAAAACACCAAAGGGGACAAAAAGTTTGGGGAAAGACCAGAGCAAAGAGGTCCCACAGTCCCCCTTTTATGTTTAAAATCCTGGCCATGCCATAGCTGCATTCCACCCCCACTCATTGGAGTCTGTACAGGATAGTGGTCTAAGGCAGCTGGACTGATCCAAGGAAATACTCCATGAGAATAATCCTGGGTGTTAGATGCACAAAGGCCGTCTAATTCCTTCCTCCTACTCCAGTGTTGCTGAGCAGAAGAAGCTCTTTGGTGCCAAATCAGAATTCTCCCTTCAGAGCAGAACCCTGGGCCTGCCAGTGGGACACTTAGTGCTGTGCCACAGCTGAGTTTGTTCAGGTTTAAAAGCCCATAACCACAGGGATTTTCTGTGAGAAAATCTGACTTTCCTCAGGCTGGTGAGGTGTTTTTATCTCTGACATGCCTGTTGTCACAGCAATCTGTTCTTCTATGTCTTTTCCAGCCCAAAGGTCCATACCACTGCTTCTTGTGGGGCTACACAAAACTGCATTCACACTGAGAGGAAGCAGCCCAGACTGGAAATGCCCTCAGAGGAAGTAAAGGAATGGCCCAGGCCAGGGAGAGACCACATCTAAGGATCAAGGTTTTTGGGTGAGTGCCTCAAAAACAGACTGACCCAATACAGGATGAGTTTGAAAGCTGCATTTCAGTTCAAGTGCCTTTTCCAAGAGGCTGGTTTTCAGAATTCTGGGATGGGGGAGTGAGTTGCATGTACAGTTCCTGCAGTGATGAGTGAGAGATCTCACACACACTTCCAGGAGACTGTTTCTTGTTCCCTTCCTTGCTGACTTGCCCCCGGCAAAACTGCCTTTTTGTCTCAGATAACTAGGATGCATAGGCTCAGTTATCTCCTGGATGTCATCCCTGTTGCTGTGTTTTAAGCCCAGCAGCAGTGGGAAAAGTGTGAGTTTGGCTGGAAGGAGCAGGATTAGCTGCTTTATTTCTTCCTACCTGTTGCTCAGCCTTGTCCTCATTCCTAAGTGCGCTGCAAACATCCAACAGATGTGGTCATGTTTCCTGAATTTTTGTGTGTGCTGAATGCAGGTCCCTTCAAAAATCTCTCCAGAAATGGGTTCTGAACTCCATAGAGATATTGCCCTGCGTTCCCAGTAATTTGGGTTGATTTTAGCCACTGACACCACCCTGTAGGGATCTGTGATTCGTACAGGTTCTGGGGAGGGGCTTTGGAAACCTCGGAACTAGCAGTGACTCCGTGGGACTGTTCATTCCTGATTTCTGCCTCTCACTTTGCTGGCAGCACAAAGGTGAGAGGTGCCTCAGAGGAGCATTCCATGGGCTCCTGGGCCTTCCATTCCCTGGGAATAGAGGCCAAACACAATTCATGTGGCATGGAGGGAGAGGGAATGGGACATGGGAAACAGAGAAACAAAAACGTGTAAAAGAAGGGAAATGCTTCAGGTATTAATACCCTGTTCCTGTCCCCTTACCCACATAATTAGGCCTTGCTGACACTTGTGGTGTCAATCTGAAGGACAGGTGGCATTTTTGTCAACAAGAGCATTGGCTGAGGACACACAGGAACAGCTTGTCCTTGTTCTCTCTGGACACGGGTGTTGGTGACAACACTGCAAACCTCCTTCCGGCCCACTGCCGGGGTCACAGCAGCTGGCACATATTTAAAGGGCAGTTTATTTTAAATTGTGAACAGACATATTGACTTGTAAATATTCTAGAAATACATCCTGCCATTATAAAATCATCCTATAATACAGGGGGAAGAAATTTCATTCTTCACCTGCAACAAGATGATTTGGTCTTCCTATTTCCTATGAAATGAAATGCTTTGGGCATTGTAAGCTGAGACCAAAAGACTCTAGGGTGCCTAGGCATTGGGCCAACCTCCTATTGGAGGTCTTCTATTACAATAGGGTTGCAGTTTGGAGACAGGAACATGACAGAACTCATCCAAGGTCGTGTGACAAACAGCCAAAGTTCAATGTTGGGCGTTGCCTTTTATAGGGGCCTCAAAGTTCCTATGCTAGAACATTTGATTTGTCAGGGTCTCAGCACCACCCAGCCCACTTCCAATGAGATGGCTGCATTCAGGGTGGAATGGCCCTTGTTTGAGTTTGAATCTAACCTATCATTATCATACCTGAGGATTCTTTCACTTCTATTCTTTAATGAACCAGGCTAGCCAAATCGGGTTTCTAATTATGGCCAAATTTATCTGTACAGCCTCAGACCAACTGTGGCTGTGACACTCTTCCTCCTGCAGGACGGATGGTAAAACCAAATAATGGCAGTTCTCCTCTTTATGCTGTCGGCTCCCTTCCAGCTCCAAGGAAGTGGTTTGTGGTGCCGTGCCTCAGTTTCCTCAGTCAAATGGTACCACAGCACTGGGAGGGGGGCTGAAGAGCTCATGAGGGTCACAAGAGCTGCTTGTGATGGTCAGCTCCTGAGGGCTTCTCTCACCCCTATAGACCTGATGGTCTGAAAAAGCCTCATGGAGATCAGTGAGCACACGGTGATGAACAGTGTCAGTCAGTCCCAGGCAGGAGCAGCTGCTGTGTGTGTGGGAGCTGACAGAAGACGTAGCTGCCCAGCAGGCTGGGCTCTGATAACCCGGGAGATCCAGTGTCAGTGGGTGGGCCATGCACATGCAGGCTGGAGTTGTGCAGGGCCTGCTGTCCAGCGTGACCTGCTGTGGCATGGACAGGCAGAGAACAGCCATTCATGTCCAGCCATGAAGGATGACTCTGGACAGTGGAATTTGGACTGGTTCTCATGGGTCACGGCTGTGCGTACATGAAGGTGTGATGGAGAGGACACTCACAGTGTTGGTGATTGGATGGCTCTGGGGTGGTGAGAGGGAACCAACCCACACATGGCTGACCCTCAAAGAGGCTCTCCTGCTTCTCTATTTGGGCTGTGTTTAATCCTTTTTGCCCCTAGACAGGAGACCACTGCCAGTCACAAACCATGTATCAAGGAAAGCACATTAGGAAGAATTTCTTCACAGAAAGGGTGATTAGATATTGGAATGGGGTTCCTAGGGAGCTGGTGGAGTCACCCTTCCTGGAGGGGTTTCAGGAAAGCCTCAGTGCCATGGTCTGGTTAACAAGGTGAGCACTGGTCAAAGGTTAGACTCAGCTATCTCAGGGGTCTTTTCCAGCCTCAGTGATTCTGTGGTTCTGTGATTCTGTGAAACAGGATGGCTGAGGAGCAGGGCCTCATCTGGGTTCAGCCAAGCCTTCTGCAGTGCTGAGACTAAAGGAGAGAGTGGCTGCACCCCAGAGCAGTGCTCTGGCCCACACTGCTTCCCTCTGCCTGATTTCATTGTGCTTTCCCAAGGAAACAGAGGGACAAAGGAATTCTCTGTGGCCTGAGGTATTTTTGAAGAGCCAATGCTCTGTCCTGGAGCCTGGAATCCTGTGTGGTGATTCCAGGTGACATGGTTCACAGCAGCTCTGCGGTGAACCAAACAAGAGCTTGAGCATCCTGGGAGGGAACTGCCATGGGAAGGGGTAGGGAATGATGCTCTGATGTAACTGAGGCAGGTGGAGACTTGGCAAAGCCAGACCCCAAATATTTTCATCTTCTATCTTCTGAGCCAGGGGCGTAGAGCACTGCCCACAGCAGGGGCACTTCCAGCTCCAGGGTGTAGAGATGTCTGTGAAGCTCCAGTGCCACACTCCCTGCTGTCCTTCCCCTGCCATGTGTGGGATGTGAGGGAAGAGGGGAAGGAATAGAATCAGGATGGCTGTGCTGCATCCTATTTGTGAGGCTGAGTGGCTGCAGCCTCTGGGGACTGCTCCGTGCTGCACTCGTTCCTGTTCCACATAGTTCCTCCTCTCCTTGGCAGAGAGTCTCTGCCATTGACACCCTTTTTTGTAACACCTGATTCAGTCAAAAATAAGTTTGTGATAAATGATGTGGGATAATTCGTGTTTATAATATAAATCAAGTTATTCCCTTTGGAATAAATGGTAAAATAATACAAGGCTGGGGTGGGGAGGTAGACAGATTCGGGAACAGCCTTGCTGGGAACTGGGGAACAACCAGATTAACAAAAGAAAAGGAGAGGGGATCTGAGGAAGATGAGTCCTTGCCAGAGGTGGGATTGTGAATGACCCAACCATTGGCACCGAGATGGGCCATGCTCCACCATCAGGGAGTCCCATAAGTCATACCTAAGATTCATCTCCCCATGGAAGGACTATTCAACAGACCTCACAGCAAGAATAAATCCCCATCCCCAAGGATGAATATGAAGGAAAGATGATTCAGTGGACCCAGCAGCAAGGATGGACCTCCATGAATATGAAGGAAAACTGGAGGGACAAAAAAAGCATGAAGTCATGCTCTGTCGCACTAAAACAACTGTACAAAAGCTGGGCTCACCAACCGAAAGCGTGACCAGGGGGAGCTACAGTGCGATAGAGGCCGCAGCTGAGGTTCACCCAGAGACGATCCAGGGACTCGGCACTGATTCTTTGATCGTTGGCTTGACCAAAATTCTGTCCATTTATTTTTCTAAAATTAATAAAATCATTTATTAATTTGGAATTGGCTCGGCATTTATTTCAAGTTTCTCCAAGACTTTTGATGGAATTGCATGGACAGTTATGCCTAAGCGTATTTTTGGCATCAGGCCTTCTGGGGCTTGGTTTTGCCTTCTAAGGTTGTGCAGGAGGTCTGCAGTCACCCCAGTACACCTCATGCTGTGTAATAAATGACATAGAATAATTTGTGTTTGTCTTGGTTTGAGGGGGAAATGAGTTTTCCAGGAAGATGTGGTCAAACTAATCAGTGGTCAGGTTGTGTGCTGGCACCTGGAGTAGCCACTGAGAGGCTGGACATGCCTCTGAGAACACAAGGAGTTAAAAGCAAGGACTTCCAGAGGGATTGCCTCTTTGGTTCTGGTCCCAGGGTGAGCACACATCTTCCCTTCCCTCCCCCCAGCTCGCGGGGCTGGGTGGGGGTAAGGGAGGGGAAGAGCCATGCGGAGCCTCTTCAGGATGGAAGGGTGAAGAACTGTGGAGGTGCCTTCCATCCCTGTTCCCCTCTCTTCCCCCCGGCCCCCAGCTCCTGCAGAGAGAAATTGCTTCAGAATTGATACTGGCAGCAGCCGGCAGCAGAGAAGGAGCGGGGAACAGGGAAAAGTGTCCGGCTGTGTGAGGGACTGCTGAGCCTGTGGCCCTGCAGGGAGCCAGAGACTTATAACTCTTTCTGAGGCAGAAGAAAACTTTTTCCAGACATTGATTTCTCTTAGCTGGTGGTTTGAGAGAAGAGAGAGAGATAGCCTGGGACTGAGATGTCAAAGGAAGATGAAAGGAATTCCAGGTGAGCAGAGATGAAGAGGAGTGGCTTTTTTCTTGCATAATGTTAGCCATGGACTGAACCTGAATCTTCTTGAAGATAAAGACTGTATTTGGGTAGATGCAGTTGTCTCAACTTTGCTGCATTGACTGCCACTGCGAGAGTGGAGCAAACAGAGAAGAGGAGAGGTGGTGGCACCCTCTGCCTTCAGGGAAGATCTCTGTTCTTAGAACCCTCAGCTCCAGGGGAAAATGGGGGGGACTGCTGTCCCAAAATGAGACTTGGCCAAGCATCCTTAAAAGAGCCCTACATGCAGCTTTGGCCCATGGACAGTGGTGAGAGCACTGGACATGGAAAGGAGGTGTCACCACGGCAGGCTTCTCCAGGTGGTGCCATGGGTGACACGGGAACACAGGTGGGTGGACCTGTGTTTCCTGGGGATGGTCTATGGTGCAAGAGAGACTCATCTCTCCCTTGCTGAATTGAAGATTGGTTCTTTTTGAGTGATGATGACTTTGATTGGGAACCCAGGGTTTGTCTGAGCGTGTAAGGGGTGGAAATTAGGGGAGGAGAAGAAATGTTCTAGGAGGTTTTCATTTCTGGTGTGTTGTTGTTGTTGTTTGTTTGTTTTTGTGTGTGTGTGTGTGTGTTTAGTTTTTGTTTTTCTCTTCTATTTCTGTTGTTATGTAGTTTAATAAAGTTTTCTTTCTGTTTCAACGTTTGGGCCTGCTCTGCTCTGTTCTTGATCACATCCCACAGTAGTTGTTAAGAAAAAACATACACTCATAGGTGCACTGGCATCTGGCCAGTGCCAACCCATGACAGTGTTATAGTGTATATAAAATATGATTTAAGATATGTTCTGTAAAATAAAATTAACAAGCAGGTTGGGCTTGAAACAAACGAATTTTAGGAAGAACAACAGCTGCTGCCAGAAATCCAACATGGACAATACACTTGCAGGGAACTTGGGAAACACCAAATTAACAAGAGAAAATTGGCCCTCCTGGGCGGAGGAACTGTGAAATACCCAGCAATCAAGAATGAGATGGATCTAGCATCAGTATCGGGGAAAATACCTCTCCATTCAAGATTCCACCTCCCCATTCATGCTTCCGAGAAACTGAATTACTTTTCAGTTTTCCCTGGGACACACCATTCAGCAGACTGGATGGCAGAAAGAGACTCATATGGATATGAAGATAAAGACAGAGGACAAAGAACTGTGGAGAAATACTCTGCCACCGCAAAATAAACTGTATATAAGGAGACCCTAAAAGGACTGAATTTGTGAACAGGGGGAGCTATGGTGCTGTTATAAATGCCAAGTGCAATATTCCAATTAAAATAATAATTTGGTTTATTAATACAAAATTGAATCAGAGAATTTAGATATCAAAAAATCGAATCACAGAATTTCGGTATCAAAAGATCGAATCACGGAATTTCTGTAAAAAACCACCAACAGCGAAACCTACTTGATGGTTTTACCTGGGAAAAGGCCAAGGGTGAACTCTGAGACACAGACCTGGCCGGCTGCTGTCTCCCCCTGAGTTCACGAATTTGCCCGTTTTAGGGCCCAGTTTTTATACCCTTTATTCTGCCCTCGGCAATATTTCCCCATATTTTCTATTGAGTCCCAGCTATTCAAATTCAGGGGAGTCTCCGATTGTGCTAAAAGGAGTCTATTCCTGTCCTGCTGGGTGTTAACTTTGGGTTTTGGCAGGTGTCTTGGTGGATTAATGTCCCTCGATATGGATAATGATGCTCTGATGGCCGAGGAGGCTGTAGGCCTTCTGCATTGATGACTCTTCCTCCTTATCTTGATGTCTCTTCTCCAGCAACCCCCATTCATTCTTTGTCTATTTTGGGATGGATTCCTGCCTTTTGTTGCAGCCAACTGTTATACTGCGTGCTGAGACCCATGTATCCCTGTCCCACATACACATGTACAGTAAATGATGACATGAATTACAATCTACACTTTAACCCCATACACACCTATAGAGCATATCACATTTTACAATTCATAACTATCCATACAAACATGAATTAAATCATTCCCATTTTTCACAGTGCGCTAGAGGCCATAGCTAAGGTTCACCCAGTGCCAGTCCCAGGACTTGACACTGAACTTCTGATTTCTGGCTTGTCCTAAATTTCTGTTTTGTTAATTTTTTAATTAATAAACGTATTTATTAATTTGGAATTGGCTTGAAACATTTATAACATGCTGTAACTGCTCCTTAAACCTGGCCAGCTTGGAGCTGTTGGGTTCCTCCCTTGTCAGGGACCCCTCCTGCCTCCCAATGGGTGTCCTGGTTTAACCCAGCTGCCAAGTCAGCCCCACACTCACTCACTCCTGCACAGTGTGATGGGTGGAGAGCCAGAGGACAGAAGGTGAGACATCTTGTGAGTTGAGATAAATCAGTTAATAAGTAAAGCAAAAGCCATGCACACAAACAAAGTAAAACAGATTCATTCACATGTCCCAACAGCAGGAACAATGGGGGAAATTTTACACATGAGACCAAGGAAGTCTTTGCTAATTGAGGTCACTGCCTTTGGGGCAGTTTATAGTCAAGACTCTATAGTATGGAAGAGTTGTTCAGTGCAGTATTGGACCACATATCTCAGCCTTCTTTCAATTTGCACAGTTGGAATTTTGTTTCCCTAAAAAATCCCAAGTGGATACAGAATTCATCACCTTCTGACCTGCCACTAAACAGCCACTATGTTTTGGAAAGGATAAAAGAATTCATGGGGAGACCCCTGGGCAGGATGAATTTCTTGGTTTGGTGGGACTGAGAGGGCACTGTGGTTATAGGATCCCACCTGTATTTGGCCACCTTGGAGCACGATACTCTCCAGAAACCTCAGCAGAGGCTTGGAGAAGTGACTCAGTTGTGTCTGGTGGAGGTGATTTCAGTGCAAGTAAAGTATGTGCTCATTTCCTCTGGCAGAGAAGAGAACACTAAATGTTAATAGGTGGGCAGATTCCCTCAGTACAGCTAAATGTGCTTTCTCAGCTCTGCCATCAGCCCTTAATTTGAGGGCCCAGATGGGTCATCCCTGTGGATCCAGCAGTGTGGGTGCGAGTTTTCCCTTTTGGTGCAGGGCTGACCTCTCCTGCAGGGAGGAGGAGAGCCCGGGAAGCTCCAGCTACAGTCACTGGTTGTCTCCTGTAAGGCTCAGCCCAGAGAAGGCTGGGAGTTTGTCAGGAAGCCCTTGGAAAAGAGACAGGGAATGAACACAAGCCTTTCATTTCTGTATTGCTTGGACAAAATAAAATGTAAACCAGAAAAGCAAGCACAGACATGCAGGTGGGAAGCTGCCAAAGGCTCCCAGTAACACACCGGTCATTTTTATCTCCACACCTTTTGTTGTCAGCTGTAGTGACAAACATATATTTATGTTCAATAAATGATGTATTACACTCATCTGACATCATCATCAGTCACCCAGCTGAGCTGAACTACCCCACACTGTTGTGTTTCCAGCTGTGGGACTCCTAGCCCTGAGGGATTGTCTGGTGTGGGGTTTCCCTGGACATGATCTTTTCAGGTCAGACATCTTCCCAGAAGCCAGTGACACTTTTGTTAAAAATTATTCCTTCCTGTTTAAATTAGTCTTTTTGCTGCTAATTTAGGAATTAACAAGATAGTGGCAGGCAGTGCTCTCAGCACACATGTAGGTTGTATTAAAAATAGACATTAAAATATAATTTCTTGGGTCCTTTTAAAATGACTTGGACCTCTGTCAAGAGAGGTCCATGCTTTTCCTCCCCCAGCATTCCCCCCTCCTTGGAATGCTGCTTCCCTCACGATTTTTTGATTAGCATTGCTTGCTGCCGTGGGTTGTATTTCTCATATCACATTTCACATTCCCCTTCTCCCACTGGAGCCACTGAGCAGGACAATCCCTGGCCAGTCTGGGCAGGGCAGGACGGGATAATGTTGCTGACAGAAGACTTCAAGAGGCAATTAACAGCTTCTCCAGCATGCAATTCTCCTGACTGGATAGAGGTTATTCCCTACTTGTCAAAGAGCCTTCTCCTTGGAAGGGAAAGCAAAAGAGGCCTGGACACAAAACCTGCTGTACATTTCTGCTGTGCTGGCTTTCTCTTTGGGCAGGATTATTTCAAGAATTGGCTCCAGGTGGTGTTTTTTTGTCAGGAATGACCTGTACAAATGGGACATATCACAGTGAGTGCTTCCACACCACTGAAACTGTGCTGGATGGTTCTGGACTTCTGGCCCTGTGGAACAGATGGACTCAGGAGCAGTGGGAGAGAGCCAAAAGTCCCATTTCCTTTCACTGCTTTTCTGCACTCAGTGACGGGGCTGGGAGGGGTGAGCAACATTCAGCCCATGGCTGTAGGAGTGAAGAACATCTGTGGAGGGCTGTGCTTGCCCTTTCTGTGGAAACATGGGGGAATCACAAACCTCTGAGAGGAGCCTTTGTGCTGGGAAATGTTATAAAAACATAATGTAAAGTTGGCTTTTCACAAATATTAAAATGAATACTGTATGTATAATGTGGGAAGATTTTACTGTATTTTCGTTTTTTATTAATAGTGTTTAGAAATGTGAATGTACATTTTCTTTTTTTGAGTTGGAAAGATTTTTTGTAACCAGTCAAACCAGTTGACCAAACTGAATCAAACCCCTGCCAGAAGGTAAGGGGGGGGAATCCTCCTGCATTCCTGAATTAACCAAATGAAGATTACTACAAGAAGAAATTTTTTGAACCTCTTCTATCAGTATCTTATCCAGATGAAGATGACCAAAGCCCCAGGAGAAGAATTTATGAAACCTGTGCTATCAGACAGAACGGAGCCACTCGCAGGTGGATCTACCAGATAAAATTATTGGGGGGAGTTGAAACTGAACAAAGAAATTCACACTCAGAAGAAATGTTTGAATCATGCATGTGGATTTATAAATATGCAACAGGCTGATATTTTAAAGGAACCAGCCTTTTTGTTAGTGTGTATCCTTGGCTGAATGCCAAGTCACCTGGTGGTATAATACGTGCTTTATTCTGTTTCCTAATTGTCTATTTAATTTTTTTTTTTTTTTGTTAAACTTCTAAATTTTTCTAAGAAAGTGAATCTCATTTTTCACAGAAAGTAGGTGGGAGCTGCTGTGCCAGCAGGCATGGGGTGCAGCACTGGAAGACACTGGTAGGGTATGAGAAGGTGCCAGCAGGAGGTGGTTGTATCCTGCTTCAGAAGGCACTGGCAGGGATGGAAAGAGTGACACCAATGTCAGCAAGTGCAGCACTGGATGTTCAGAGCATGTCCTGAACCACAGTCTGCTGCAGGGATGTGAGGTCTCCACTGGAGTCCTGCTGCAGGTGTTGGAGCACTGCAGTGGTGCTGTGAGAGCAGAGAAATGCCCAGAGCCAGCCTGCTCCAGAGGAAGCTCTGGATTGCTCAGTGATCCACCAGGCTGCCCCAGCCCCGGGGGCCAGGCCTCCCCTGCCTGGTGCTCTTTACTTACCCCAAGCGTCTGTCCTGGCCTCACAGGTATCTCGTGGGTGGCAGTGCACATCCCAGCTCCCCTCCCAGTTGGCCCTATTTATGGAGTTTCAATGTTGGCAGGTAGGGAGGTGAGACATTTGAAGCATGAGGGCCTGTCCTGGTGACGCAGGGATATTTATTTGAGCTGATGAAACTACTTGTCATTGCCCAGGGTTAGGAACTCTGCACATGTGTTCTGAACCATCATTTCCAGGGCACGAGTGGGCTCATTATTCAGGACAAAGCAAACAAAATGTTATTAGAGTGGGAAGGGGGATTTCTACCCATATAAATTATACCCTGTTATCATCACATGGAGGGCAGTCACATGTCAGAACATTTCTCCTGAGGGCTAAGATGACTTCACTCCCTTTTTACTTCAGCAGTCTGATCTCAGAGAGCCGTGTAATTTGTCCTTTCCATGCAAGGGAAAGCTGGGGGAACAAGCCACTCAGCCACAGGTCAGATGGGTAGAAATATCTCCTGTGGAAAGATTTAAAGACAGTGGAGGGAGTATCTTTTACAGCCCCCATTCCCCCATACAGATAATAGGGGAAATTCTCCTGAAAATTGATCTTGCTGCAATAGGCAGATTTCACAGCCCCTCCCCAGGCTTTCCTTAGTGGAGAATGCTCATGATGGATAGTACAGTAATGATCAGATAGTCCCTAGGAGTTGTTCCATCTCTACAGGGTGTCCCAGGAGCAGGCATCACTATTGTGTTCACAATATCCAACTCCTACTGCTGCAGAGAGCTGTGATCCTACAAACCACTGCCGTTTTTAATATTTTCTCCGGTTATAGATGAGTAATGAGATGTTTGGCTCTCACAATTAAGGGATGAATATTATGTGCATGTTAAGAGAAGTTTTATTGATGTGTAGTTATATTATTGTGATTTGTTTAGACGTCCTCTGTTCTCTCCATAGTCACCTTTCCCCTGTATGGTTGCAAAGGCACGGCCTTGGTAGTCGGGACATGTGGAGGGAGGCGTGGACCTGCGCCCCTTGCATCAGGCTTTTGTACCTAGGAGCCACGGCATGACAACACCTGACCTCCAATCCAGCTGCAGGAAAGCAGTCTCCAGCAATGGACAGCAAAGAAGAGTTGACTGACAGACTCTGGGAGCCTCCAGGGTTGCCTAATGCAACACCAAAGGTATAAAAGGCACAGCAGCAATTTGTAGATGAGCTTGCGGCTGCCAGGTCACCAACTCCCAGCACGGTGTCCTTTTTCCTTATTCAGTCCTTTGTTGTATTTTGTTAAGGTTTTTAATAAGCCTTTGAAATTTTAAAAAGTGAGCATTGTTTCTCACAAGTGGGGACTTAGCCCAGGACGAAAACCTCATCTCCATGGCCCTAAGAGATTTCAAAAGGGATGCACGCCCAGCTGCGAGTTCAGCAGCTCAATCGACTTTTCTTCGGGTCCCTGGTGATTTGCAGGTCAGCACCCTGGGGACAGCAGAGGACTGAGTAAGAAAAAAGAAGAGGGGGAAGAAGAGCAAATGCCCCTGGGGAAAAACCGCAGATGATCTGGAGGACTGTGAGTATTGCATGTGTGTGAGACGGAGCTGGGAGTGTGCTTGGGGTGTGAGTGAAGTAGTTAGTGAGTGCAACTTGGAAGAAAAAACACTATCCTCATAATTGATTTGCCCAGATTAATTGACTGTAATCTGAGTGCACAAACCCAGCTTCAGGTAGTACCGCACGAGATCCATACTGGGGGTCCGTTGGAGCTTAAGGACAATAGGATGGTTGGGCAAGAGCTGTTACCAGAGAAAACCACGAGCAGGGAGCAGAACTCAAGAGAACCTGGGAATATCAGGTTGAGAGTTACTGGATTTAGGGGGTGTTAGATTGGTGAGGGTCACTGGTGGTGGAAGTGTAGACTGGAAGGGAAGGTTCCAGGTGCATGGGGCTGCCAGTGGCAGGAACAGCCGAGTGGTGCAGACTCCACTCAACAGGGGTGCAGGGGCTGCCAGCAGCAGGAACAGCCAAGTGGAGCACACCATGCTCATCCGGGGTGCGGGACTGCAGTGGCTTCCCTGAGATACCCTCCAGCATAAGGCTGCAGGAGCACGGGGGTCCACATGTGTGGAGTTCTCCCTTTTCTAAGAGGCTGAAATCTCATCTTACTCTCCTTGTGTTAACCCCTCCTTTGACCCAAACCCTAAAGCTCCGCCCCTTCAACACCTTATAAAACCCCATGACTTGGTCCCTGTGTCCCTTCTGTTTTTTCCCCCCTTCCGTTTACCCCCCCTCCCTGCCTTCCTCCCTATCCGGAGTCTAGGGGTAAATAAAAAGGATCCTTGTGCTTAACCAAAGAAAGATTTGTCTCATCTGTTTCCCTGACAGCAGCTGTAGCTCCTGGACACAATGGTCACAGTTGCCATGCGATGCAACACACGTGGGCTGCGATTTGTGGTGCTGGGCATGGTGGAGCCCTCAGTGCCAGGGGCTCACCTGTGCGGGGCTGCTGGCGGTGGCTGGGAGGTGGTGGTGGTGGCACCCAGTGGGGCTGACCCAGTTGTGGAGGGTTTCCAGACCAGGGACTGCGGGGGTGCCATGTGAGCAGCGGCCAGTGGGGGCGGCAGCAGTGCTGAGCGTGGTTGCAGGTGGCACTGTCGAGCTTTCCAGCACTTGCCAGCCCAGCAGAGATGGCAGTGGTGCCAAGCATGGTTGTGCATGGTGTAGTTGTGCATGGTGTGGTTGTGCATGGTGTGGTTGTGCATGGTGTGGTTGTGCTGCAAGCTTTCTGGGGCTTGCTGGCCCAGCAGAGGCAGCAGCAGTGGCAGGCGTGGTTGCATGCAGCACTGCCAACCTTTGCAGCCCTTGCTGACCCAGCGGTGGTGTGCAGTGGCCCTCGCTGTGATAACTTCCAGTGCACGCTCAGCGTGATAAGCTCCTGGTGCTGCTGACCTGATGAGAAGGAGGGTGGCAGGGAATTTGTGTGCTGAGAGTGACTGCACTCGGTGTTGCCGGCAGTTAGGGACCGGTCCAGTGGTACAGGTGTCCCCGTGCCACAGGCAGGGACTAATCCATGTGGGGCAGTAGCAGGAATCTCTGAACTGCATGCAGGGACAGCTCGTGGCCTGCTGTAGTCTCAAGTCCAGGGCAGCAGCTGCAGTCCCAGCAGGTGGGTCGAGAGAGAGAGAGGAAGTGAGAGGGAGGTGAGGATTTGGCCTTGTCCCCAGGCTCCCTGTTAAAAACAGGGCAAGGAGACCTTCATTCTCCTTTTTTAAAGTGTCTTTACTAACCAGCCTGGGTGGGGGCTCAAGGGATCACGCTCATGGCCACTGCTCCCTGGAGACAATGCAGAGAAGCAAGTTCAAGCAGCTTTAGCTGAAGGCACAGGTGGGGTTTCTGACCTCATAAAAGCTCTCCTGGAAACTCTTCTTACTTTGGCTCATTGAAAGTCTAAGGGGTGACTCTGAGCAAGTTGTATTGCTGACATGGCGAGATGACTCTGTTGGCTCAACAGAGAGCTCAATGTTCTGCCAGCCCCCCTGTATGGTCCTCTCCGCTGGCTCGCTGGCTCGCTGGCTCGCTGGCTCCAGGGGTTTTTATCCAGTGTCCCACTTGCTGTTGTTGCTGGGACTCATGGGAAGCAGCTTCATTACCCCACTGGGAAGGCTGCTGGTTCCCATGGGAAACCCTGGGGAGCAGCGGAGATGGAGCCCAACAGGGCATAGGAACCAGGAACAGGAAACATGGCAGGGAACACAACAACCAAGGTAGGGATACAGCAAAGGCACAAAGGCCCAACAGGGCACAGAAACAAGGAACCAGGAACACTCTAAAAGACAATTACCACAACAACAAAAGGGTAGGGGTACAACAAAAGGCAAATTCTTAACCTTTTTGTCCTCTGCACTCCCCCACGTGGGTCTGTAAGCCCTCCCTGCTCCCAGAGTGTCCCTCTAGGGTGAAGCTCACCCTCCCTGGGGCTGCCACGGTGCAGTGGCAGTGGTGGAGGTGGGGAGAGAGGGACGGTGTTGAAGGTGCCACTGTGAGTAGGGAGAGAGGGGTGGGGGGCTGGTGGGAGTAGTGTGTGATTAGACCAGGGCAGAGGCAGCCTTAATCTCTTGCTGGTTCTCCAAACCTTGCCAAGTGGTTTGGTTTTGCTCTCCTAAAGGAAGGCAAGGTTCCTTTTTCTCTTTCTTTTTCTTTATCTTCCTGTGACTGTTAGGAAAACATCTTCTGTAGTAAAGAGCTGCTAGAAGAATGGGACTAAGCAAATAAAAAATCCCCAAAGGGAGGGAGAAATGAAAGGATACCCCTAAACAGCCTCCAGGGAAGAAGGCTAGCCTGGTGGAGATATGACCCCAACACCAAGGATGAAGATAAAATTATACCATATAGTGTGATAGAGTGTACTGAGATGAAAATTAAGTATGATCACATGTACTGGCTGTAGTGTGAATGGGATGAAGAATGGATGTGTCAGGTTTTAAATATCAATGTAAAAACTAAACAACAACCCCAGTACAGATCAGGGAGAGATTTCCCACTGAACAACTCTTCAAGCTTCAGCCTCTCAGTCTTGAATCTCAAAAGAAAACTGTTGTGGAGGCTCTTGAGGCTATTAGAGGAACTTCCAGGGCAATGCTCTGGAAGAATCTGAAAGAATCTACCATTGGCTTCAGGAATGCCTCATAGCCTAGGGTGAGAGAAAAGGGCTTCCC
>VXBR01009954.1:0-52624 GCA_013400215.1 Cisticola juncidis | reverse complement strand
GTTTGGCCGCCCCGGTGAGAGCGGCGCTGCCCTCACGCCGAGCCGCCATCTTGTCCGCGGCAGCACCAAGGCCCCCGAGTGTCGCCATCCCAAACGCCTGAGCAAAATGACCGGCGGGACCGCACCGCGCCGCGGCAGAGCCCGCACACCGCTCCCTCGCAACGGGAAGCGCCGCGGAAAATGTTCCTGAGGGGCGCTGAGGTCGGTGTTTTACACAGGCAGTTGGGTAGATGCCTCAGGGGTCTTTTGGTTANCAAACACCAAAGCTGCACCGGGCGGGTCCCGGCAGGAGCCGGGGACACAAACCCGGGCTAGTCGCGGCTGTCCCGGCCTTTGTCCGCCCCTGTGAGAGCGGCGCTGCCCTCACGCCGAGCCGCCATCTTGTCCGCGGCAGCACCAAGGCCCCCGAGTGTCGCCATCCCAAACGCCTGAGCAAAATGACCGGCGGGACCGCACCGCGTCGCGGCAGAGCCCGCACACCGCTCCCTGCACCGGGAAGCGCCGCGGAAAATGTTCCTGAGGGGCGCCGAGGCCGGGGTTTTACACAGGCAGTTGGGTAGATGCCTCAGGGGTCTTTTGGTTATTCCCGCCCTTTTTGCCACCATCTTTGGAAGGTCAAAACTAGCGCGACATTCCGCCATCTTGAGAGTGGCGTCCTGTGACTTCCGCCCTTCCTTGCCGCCATGTTGGTTGGGGGTGAAGCCACTTCCGGTTTAGCCGCCTTTTTTTGCCGCACCGGCGAAGGCCCCTGAGTGTCGCATCATTTAAGCGCCTGACCAAAATCCCTGCCGGAACGGCACCGCGGCGCGGCAGGGCGCGCGCACAGTTCCCTCCCACCGGGAAGCGCCCGGGAAAATTGTGCCCGCGCGGCGTCGATTTCGGTGTTTCAAAGAGGCTGTTAGGTAGACACTTCTGGGGTCTTTCGTTTTTCCCGCCCTTTTGCCGCCATCTTTGGAAGGTCAAAACTAGCGCGACGTTCCGCTTCTTTGAGTGTGGCGTCAAGTAACTTCCGCCCTTCCTTGTCGCCATGTTGGTTGTTGTGAAGCCATTTCTGGTTAAGCCGCCATTTTTGTTGCGGCACCGGCGAAGGCCCCTGGGTGTCGCCTAATTTAAGCGCCTGAACAAAATCACTGCCGGGACCGCATCGCGGCGCGGCAGAGCCCGCACACCGCTCCCTCGCAACGGGAAGCGCCGCGGAAAATGTTCCTGAGGGGCGCTGAGGTCGGTGTTTTACACAGGCAGTTGGGTAGACGCCTCAAGGGTCTTTTGTTTTTTCCCGCCCTTTTTGCCGCAATCTTTGGAAGGTCAAAAGCAGCGTGACGCGCCGCCATTTTTGTAGTGGCTGGAACCACTTTTGGTTGGCACCACCGAAGGTGCCCCCGGTTTTAACGGAGGTGCCTGACTAAACCGAGCCCTGGAACCCGTCTGCGGCCCCTCTGAGTTGGCAGCCCGTGCCCTCACGCCGGGAAACGCCGAGGAAAATCCCGCCGGGGCGGTGCCGTTTCCGGGGCCGCGCGCAGGCAGCGGGGTAGGTGCGTTCAGGGTGCTTGTGCTTTTCCCGCCCTTTTCGCCGCCATCTCTGTACGGGCGGGCGGCACCGCTGCCCTCAGCTCAGCCCGGGGTCCCCCGCGCGTCAGGGACGGGCCCGGGCTGAGCTGCAGCCCCGCGCGGTGTCCACAAGGCGGCAGCACTGGGTAAGCAAAGCGGCAGCAAAACGCGTCCAAACTTCGGGCTGCGAACCAGCAGGTCTGAGGGGGCGCAGCGATTCGCTCCACAGGGGACACCAGGATCCCTCAAGCAGCCAGGATTTCTCTCGGCCTCTTCCCACTGCTCTCGGAGGACACGAGCAGCAGTTTCTCCCGGGTGTTCCCCCTTCCACCACTACAAAGACTTCTGTCCTCCTCAAACTCCCTGTTCAGGGAGAGAAAGAGCGATGTTATCCCTGCCCTGCCCCGTGCCCCCAGAGCGCTGCCCGCGGCGCAGGACGCGCGGATCGCTGCCCTGAGGGAGAGCTGTTCCTGCCGCACCAGCGGCAAATCCCCTGGGCTCGGGAAGCTGTGGAGTCTGCCTCCCAAACTCCGAACTTTTTGGTAAGACCGTGCTTAGCCACACGAGGGGCTGAGGGTGCTGGGCTTGTTCAGCGGGAGAAGAGATTGAGCTGAGAGCTCTTTAGGGGCCTGCAGCTCCCTCCCGAGGGCCAGCTCTGATCTCTGCTCTCTGTGACCAGTGACAGGACTGAGGGGACGGCTGGAGCTCTGTCAAGGGAGGCTTAGGCTGAGTATCAGGGAAAGTTCTTCCTTCCAGAGGGTGCTGGGCACTGCCCAGCTCCCCAGGGAATGGGCACGGCTCCGAGGCTGCCCGAGCTCCAGGAGCGCTTGGACTGCTCTGCCAGGGATGCACGGGGTGGCATTATTGGGGTGTCTGTGCAGGGACAGGGGTTGGACCCGATGATTCTTGTGGCTCCCCTGCAACTCGGGATACTCCACGGTTCTATTCCGTGCCTACTGTTAGGCAGACGGCGGCTTTAGCCGGCTCCCACGCGGCCCGAGGCGCTGTGACTATCGCAGCGCGGTGCCTCAGAGGCGGCTCGGTGCGTTCCTGAGGCTGATCCCTTGGGTTTCGCTCCCCGTAACAATNGGTTCTGTGTGGGCTCGGGCGCCAGGCGCTGCCCGGCGTGTCCCGCTGCGCTGTCAGGGGATGTGGCGGCCCGCGGTGGGAGCTTGGCCGTGCCCTGAGCCCGCCCGGGCGCGGAGGGGTCGGGGAGAGGCCGAGCGGGCGGTGCCGTGTCCGCTCCGGAGGTCGGGGAGTGCCGAAGGGAGGGCGGAAAGCCCCGCTCCGGAGCAATCCTCCTTCGCTGCATTTTCCCGAGCCGTAGCACGGAAAATTTGGCTGCTCTCGCATTTGTTTATGGTTTGCTGCAGTGTGAGAGTTTTGTGGGATTTTTTTTAACATCTCACTCGTGTGTGGCTGGCGGGCAGCGTCACCAGTACGACGCTGCGATATTTCAGCCGCTGCAGGGCAGGTTTTAAATCCAAATCAAACCTGCTTTCGTTAAAAAAAGGGAGGGGTGGGGGGAAAGCCGAAAATAGATTGACATTTTTGTACGTCAAACGCCTTTAAAATGTTTTGACGGCTTCAGTGTTTAAAATAATACTGTCCTTTTGTACAAGGTCAGAATTAGTGAAATAATTCTAAAAATTGAAGGCTGCCTCTCTGCTTTTGGCACTAGCTTACCGTTAAGGTGGTGGCTACTCTTCCATATTGCTTGTAACTGGGAAACCTTTTATTTATTTTTTTTTTTTATTTCCCTAAGAAAAAAATCCTGCTTATTAAGTATTGGGAAAGAAATGACTTTAAACTAAAAGAGAGTAGGATCAGATTTTGGTGTGTTCTCTGAGAAAGTGGGGAGAGGCACAGGTGCCCAGAGCAGCTGTGGCTGCCCCATCCCTGGAAGTGTCCAAGGCCAGGCTGGCCGGGGCTTGGAGTAACCTGGGATATTGGAATGTGTCCGTGCCCATGGCAGGGGCTGGACCTGGATGAACTTTAAGGTCCCTTCCAATACAATCGAGTCTGGGATTCTGTAAAATTGTAGTTGTCTCAAAGAAGCTTTTAAATAAATCCGTATTTTGAAAGGTGTTTCTCTGGGTAGTTCTGGTTTTGAAACACTCTTATGTCATCTTTAGGTAATCCCTAAATGTATTTTGGACCTGGATAAACTAAGTCTCATGAGGTAGAATGAGGGAGCAGGGGACTTTGTTGTTTGTTTTTGTTGAACAGACGTGGGTCAAGCCAGCTTTGCGGGAGGTGTCTGGGAGCACGGGGAGGTTTCATTAACATCGTTTTGTGTTGGACAGAGCTGCCTGTGCCTGAGGCAAGATGGCTTTCAGCAAAGGATACCGTGTGTATCACAAGCTGGACCCGCTCCCCTTCAGCGTGATGGTGGAAGCCAGGAACAGAGAGGAGTGCCTCATGTTCGAGTCCGGAGCCGTGGCTGTGCTCTGTAAGTCGATCTGGTTTGGTGACTGCTGTGTTAGAAAGGTGCCAGACTGAACATTGGGTGAACATTTATTCGTGGAATGTAAAGAAGCAGCTGTTATGTTTTTCTGTTTGCTAATGGAGAGGCTTCTGCTGTAAATGAGAAGGGAGACTTTTTAAAATTTTTATCTGGCGAGAAAGAAAGTTACACATTTAATTGCATTTCTTTATGCATCTGTATTTTCATGTCCACTAAATTTTCTTATAATTGCTTCCAGCATCATCCTGTTTCTTGGGTTCTCAACCACTGTATTTTGATAACTCATTGACATGCTAATCCTTGTGTTGCATTTCACAATGATAAATTCTACATTCTTAAATGTTATATCCTAATTTGGTTTTACCTCATTTTGTGTGATTTTTGATAGCTTTTTGATTTTTAGCTTTATTTTGTCCCCGTATTTTTAACCTCCCTCAAGACTCTGTATTGCTTTGTCTTGTAATAAAATGAGTAATATTTGGTGCAAGGTGTATTGCATTGCAAAGTTATTTTTACGTGTTTTAAGTGAAAAATGCATGAGATATTTCCCTAAATTTTTGCCCCCCTCCATTTTTTTTTTGGTTGGGAGGAGACTAAAATGAGAAGTGCAGAACAGAACCATATGGCCTATAGATGTGCTTTTAAAATACATAAAATTATGAAATTGGTTTGTTTTCTTTAGGAAGTGAAAACAGCTGGTTGCACAGCATTTCCGAGCTGGATTTTGGCTGTTTTTAGAAAGCTTTCATTCCATGGGAGTCGTTTTCTCCTCAGCCAGCACCTCTTAGAGGCCTGGCAATGACCGACATGGTTGCTGCAGCTGTGGTGGTCCAGGTGAACAGTGGGTGCTTTTCTCCTGCTTTTACATTTCTCCTTTTTTTGTGGTACAGTTTTTTCTCATGATGTATTTAGGTAATCGCCTTGATTTTGGTAGCAGTATCCGTAAATCACTCTTGTGTGGATTGGGAATAAGTGTCCAGTCGTAAAGGTAGCAAACAGTTTCAATGCAACCCATAAAATGTTTTGAAGATTTGTGGAACAGGTTGTTTTAGCCTAAGTTAATAATTATGGAACGTGCTTGAGCTATTTGAGGGCCAAGAGATGAAAAGTTATTTATTCCTGAGGGTTATGCTTAGAAAGGGCAGGAAGTCACTTCTCGTGCCAGGATACACTGCAGGCACCTGCAGGGTAAATGTTTGTCCCTAAAAATCAAAACCCCTGACAAAGTTCCTGCCCACTTCCCAGCCTTGTTGTTACCTAGTAGAGGAAGCCAGACCTGAAGGATGTTTGGAAGCCTCTCTCCCCTTGGGTTCAGTATTAGTGATAGCTCGTTATTAATCTGCAAAGCCCTGTCCTTGGAATTCTGATTGGTGGGTTACGTCATAGCAAATGTTCATACTCAGCTGGAAGCAGTTACTGAGTATTGTTTTCAGTGAGCTTAATCAGGAAACTGCTTACTCTTTTACTGTCTGGTACATGGGCATAGTTTTCCATTGAATATTTAACAGTGGCATTTTTCTTTATTTCCCTCTATTTTTTTTCCATATAATTCCCTAAGTTCTTTAGGTACTGATAGTTTTCTTAATGGTTGGAAGATGACAAACTGACAGCAGAAAAAGCCCAGGAGTTCCCTAGCTCAGGTTTTATCCTTGGCTTTTCCTGGTTGCTGTTCCCATCTGGTACCTGCTCTTTTTAATGCCTGTTTAAAGGAGTAGAATTTTATTAGTGCTCGGAGAAGATTTGTGAACGGCTACTTCTCTATCTCGCTGGTTGTTTCACAGAATCCAGCCAGAAGATTCCAGTCTGTAGCTGTACAAACTTACAGATATTTTTACAAATAAACACAAAGTTAATGAAACCCTACTGTCCCTTGAGGAAGATTGCCCATGTTGGTAAAATCTCTGTGAATAGATAGAAAAAATGGTCAGATCCAGTATATATCAGTTTAAATCCAGAACAGCATCACTTTAAACTGCCAAAAACTTCTGGGGTTTGATGATGGTGCTACCACTTTTTATACTACAAAAACTGACCATACTGACCTCAAAACTGTTAAACATTTTTCCAAATATTTTAATAAATACTGGAGATTTGCTGATGTGTTTAGCCTTAGGGCTCATAGTTCTTACGTGTATATAGAGTGGATAATACATGCACAGCCTAGTGAAATACATTTTAGCATTAAAACTGATATGTGTGGTTCAATTCTGAGAGCCTGTGTGAACTGCACCTCCTGTAATATCCATGTACAGAAATTTGCCTTTGAAACGGGCCAAGAGAAAGGAATGGAAGCTCACTGATCCTTTCAGTGTCTTTTTGAAGGAAGCACATCTGTGATGGCTGAGGGAAGGATAACTGTGTTAACCTCCTCCCCTGTGCCCTAAGGGAGGCCTGCAGGATGGTTCAGAGGATTTGGTTTGGCCTCAGTAGGAAATAGGGCACAGCTCAGGTGCTGGGGGTGTTCAGGGTGTGCCAGGGGCTGTCCAGCCAGCCAGGTGGGAGGGAGGCAGGGAAGAGAGGGGCTGGTTCAGGGGGGTTGTGTAACCACTCAGTGTGAGCATGGGAGCAGCCCGGGCCATGCTGCTGCTGGAGGTGTTCTGTGGGAATTCACTGGTGCTGCTGGGACTGAAACACCTGAGCAATACTTTGCTTTTCTTGCATTAAACACCTCTTTGGTCAGCACAGTCCTGGTGCTGGTTTAGCCTGGGATCCTTCTCAAAGCCTGCTGAGAGCACCTGGGGTTAAATGTCAGCAGCTTCACTGCTGATTTGTTTAGATTTTAGTGCAAGGGTGTCACAGATCTATTTTTCCTACTTTCCATATGTAATGGGCAGTATATTTATTTTTTGAAATAGGGCTCTCTGAGATGTGTTAGCTGCAAAGACGTCCCTGACTGAGCAGGAGAGCGTTCTCTCCCTCTTGCTGCTGGTGACTCATCCCAGACGAGTGGCAAGCTGTCTTCACTCCATGGCCTGCCACGGAGAACGTTCTGTCTGGGAAAACACGGAGCCACCAGCGTCACGCATGTCCCTGGCTTGGGTGTCACAGTAAAGCTGGGCAGAGAGCAGGAGGGAGCAGGGGTGAGCAGGGGTGAGCAGGGGTGAGCAGGAGGGAGCAGAGAGAGCAGGAGGGAGCAGGAGGAGCCCCTGCCCACCCGGGGCTGAAGTGAGGGCTGTGCTAACCCAACCACCCCGGGAGCTGTTCGCTGCCGTGGGTGGCAGTGCTGCTCAGACCACCTCTGAGAAAGAAAGCCAAGGTGGGCTCAGCAGGCCTTGAAAAGCAATCTGCCAGGTTTTCCTCATCCCCAGCATCCTGAGCTGAGCCAGTACTAGGGGTGTGATATCACCACGCGAGGGTCCCAGGGAGAGATGAGACATGGACACAGATGTGGGTTCTATCAGGGTCAGGACAGGAAGGCCCCNCCAGTACTAGGGGTGTGTCAAAATAAGAGGTATTGAAAGTAATAGAACAGTTCTTTGGTTGGTTAATTGAATAAATGAACGTGGTGACTCTATTCTGATTTTAATGTAACTTCTGTGGTAGTATTCAGGTGTAAGCTTTAATTTAAATACCAAAAGCTTCACTGTCCTAATTTGACAAAACCCTTCAGAACCTTAAAGGATCAAAACCAAATTGTGTTCATAAAATTTTCAGATTTCTTTTCAGGTTTTTCAGATTCTAAACCTTTTAATGTGACAGTTGTGGACTTTTTCTCTTCTAATGGAAGTTAGAAGTCTTGGGCCTGAAGGAAGTGCACATGATTTCAGGATTGTGGTTTTGTTCCCAGCTCAGAGTCCCATGTTCTACCTGGAAATTGTTGTCACTAACTTGAAACATGTTGTCTCATGGCAGCCTGTGAGCTCACCAAGAGTAGAAACCATAGAAAGCCTACGTGGTGACTTTCAATGTGATTTGAACCTTTTAATTGTTAGAACTGGGAAACTGATTTCTGGATCTGTAATGAAGCGGGATTGATCCAGATTGTCCTGAAAACAAGATTGTTGATGGGGTTCCATGTGTGTAACACTGGGAGGGCTGACAGATTCCCTTCAAAATAATTGAATTAATCATCTTTCTTATATGAGTCTGTGATTAATAAGGTGTGCTTATAACAGATAGCATTTTAAAATGCTGTTACCTGCTAATCCTTAATAAATAGTGACTGACTTTCTCCAGAGGTACATTACAAATGGATTTGAAAATCACTTTGTAAGTGGTGTGGTTTTATGGAGCTTTTAGTTAGTTTGGGTTTTTTACTGCTTAATAGTGATCATGAAAGGATAAAATCCATTTTTGAAGGGCTAAAGCAAGAGGTCAGTAGGACTGGTGCCTCAGGCTTCTGTAGAGCAGACTTTGGCCTATTGAGGATACTGGATAAGAGTCCCGTGGGAAGAGAATGGAGAAGAGTGTGGTGAAGCTGTGTCTTCCTGATTCTATCTTGATTTTCTGAAGCTTCAAGTGCTTTTTGTTGATGCTGACCACAGGAAGTTCCTTATTGGGCACTGCTTCGACAGCAAAAG
This sequence comes from Cisticola juncidis, assembly GCA_013400215.1. NCBI lineage: Eukaryota > Metazoa > Chordata > Aves > Passeriformes > Cisticolidae > Cisticola > Cisticola juncidis. Next base: position 44,089 of record VXBR01009954.1, on the reverse strand, counting down.
CCTGGGGTTGGCACGCATGGACCAGGGCAGGATGGAGGAAGTGATGCCATATTTGACATTTTCCCATGTCAACTTTGGCCTTAAAAACCAAATTGAGGTGGGACAAGTGTGGGCAGTGTGAGAGAAAAACACTTAGATGGTCACTGAGGAAAAGGTTTGAGTTCAGACTGAATTAGGTCCAATGTCAATGAAAAACATGTCACAAAATGCTTTTGGTTGGTCCTTAAGCTAGCCACAGTAAGTTCCTCTATTTTCATTTGGGTAATTGGTTGGTTTTGCAACCCTTTGCTGCTTTGTTAGCCTTAGTTGGCCTTTTTTGTTGGTCTGAATTTGCAGAGCCCATGTTACTTAATTTACTTTGGGCATTTACTTATTAAGGCTTAACAAGGATATCCAGCGTTCTCTGCAATGGAAAAGGAGAATAAATCCATAGAGGACAGAAAATGCACTGTTCTGACATGTTATTAAATCCCAGCAGGCACCTTTAAGAAAGATCCTGCAAGAAGTTTGAAATGAAACCCAAACTTTCCATGATGATTTCAAACGTGGAGGAAGAACACTACAGCTTTCTGGTGATACAAAGCTGAGTTTAGAAGAGTACATTGGTATCACTAAACACTTTCTGAAAAACAGCTTGAAAGAACCAGGGTCTGAAATTTGGAAGTTCTTTCCAGCCTGGTGGTTTTCTGGTAAAGAAAAACAAACTTTGGTGAGGCTGACAAAATGTTTTTAGATTGGCTGCAGGCTCTTAACACTCACCCCAGGTGAGGACTTCAGAAATAAATCCTCAGGTTCTCTAAAACTCTTTTAATTATATCTGCATTATAGGAATATTAGTGCAATAGGTATCAGTGCAATAAGGTAAGGAAACTTTTTTAAAATCCTCTTAATAAAACATTGAAGGGGGTTGGATTTCAAGCTGTGGTTGAATAATTATTTCATTTATATTAAATTGTCTGGTCCACTTCAATAAAACAGCTGGCAGATGTTTGAACAGAAGCAATAGGCTTGTGCACAGGCAGGGCTATACTAATCTTAGGCAATACCTGTTAGGAAGAGCAATTCTAGGTAAAATAGAGGGGGGTTTTATTCTAAATAAAACAGAGACTTTGTTCTAAATGACATAGCTGATGAGAGAGAGCACAGCAGAACACCAGGGCAAACAGGCATTTTGATTTACTCTTCTTCATGTCATGTTCTGAGGTTTTCAGTGTCAAAGCAGAATGGTGCTGGTTGTTGGTAGCCGTGGAATCCTGATTCCTGCAGACCCAGTGGCAAGGCTGGAATTGTTGCTGTTGCCCTTCCAGTGCATGAGCAAAAGCTCAGGATGGGTGGGATCCTGCTGCTGTTCCAGTGCTGATGAAGGACCCCAAATGTACACTTAACTCCCAGGAGAACAATGGCAGATATACTTAAATTGCTTCTAAAGCATGACAGGGTTGTTTTGTTTTGTTGTTTTTTCTAAACTGTCTGTGAAAATTGTGTCTTCCTAATTCATCTAAGACATGGCTTTTAAATACCAGTTTTTGTGGACCTGCTAGAGTTTTGATCTGCTTGGCCTATATATCTAAGATAGTTAAAATGGACTTGCAGTAGTCTTGTTCACAGATAATACTGCCGCATCATGGTTTTATTCTTGGAGAAAAAGGGTGATTTCTTTTCATGAGAAAAGCAACATTAAGCACTAATTTTAATTACAGGAGGGCATTGTCAGGCTTCTTATTTGGATCTGTGCTGTAAACGCTTCTTAGAATAATATTATGTTGTTAAAAATGCCAGTGTTCTCCTTTGATATCACTTGGAGTTTTGCTTTTTTATTGCTTAACAACATGGCATGATCATACTTTGTCACAGAATCAACCCCTCATTTTCACTGTCAAGTGCCATATGCTCATACATTTTGATTTCTTTCCAGATGCATCACGTAAGCTCTGCTTTTGTAATCCCTCAGGATTTTGGTTTGGAGTGGCTCGTTCTTGCTGCCATAGTATCGGGGCTTCTGCATCAGAAAATCTTTGGTTTTCTCTCCACAGCTTCTGCAGAAAAGGACACAATCAAGAATACATACTCCAAAGTCATGGATGCCTATGGGCTCCTGGGTGTGCTGAGATTAAACCTCGGTGAGTCCAATATGTAAAACTTGAATTTCTCATTTGGGGCAGAATACTGTGCTGCTCCTATAAGACCGGATCTTTGCAGCAGGAGCAGGGCTGCTTTTTTCTATTTGTTTGTTTGGTTTGCTCTTCCCTTTGCAGAAAAACTTACAAGTTTGGAGCACTCCCAGAAATGAGGGAGTGGACAAAAATAGCTTCGGTTTTTGCAATCCCTGTTCTTTGCAGTGTAGTTTCTCCTTTTCTTCTGCAGAATTTGGGGATGTGTTCTTGGCATTGGTTCTCTGTGTACATTTTTCAGGCACACTGGGATGGGCCTGTGTGCCTCTAGCACATGAATAAATCACGGTCCTGCTCTGCTGAGAGCCGTTCTCTCACCTGTGCTCTTTGTTGCTTTGCAGGAGACACTCTGTTACACTATCTGGTTCTAGTAACGGGGTGCATGTCGGTGGGGAAGATCCAGGACTCCGAGGTTTTCCGGGTCACCTCCACGGAGTTTGTGTCACTGCGAGTTGACCCGACGGACGAGGATCGGATCTTGGAGGTGCGCAAGGTGCTGAACTCTGGGAACTTCTATTTCGCGTGGTCTGCAACGGGTGTGAGCCTGGACCTGAGCCTGAGCGCCCACCGCAGCATGCAGGAGCACACCACGGACAACAGGTTCTTCTGGTGAGTCCACGATTGCTTCAGCAAGCCTTACACAAAGTACTGAATTCTTCTACAAACTAATGCCTGGCGAGTTTTTACCCTTGTCTTTCCCAGCTCTCACATGTACACCTTTCTCCCCCCAATCTTGAAGAGGTAGAATAGTGTTGCTTGAACCCTAAGGGCACAAGTGTGTTGCTAATGACAGGATGTTTTTGTGACCATTTGGGAGTTTCTTAATTGGGAGACAAAGATTTTTCACTGCTTACATTGTATTTGCATCTGAACAGCTCCTGTGACTTTTTTTTTTCAGTTTTGGTACCTCTTAATTCTTCATCAGTTGTGTCAGTTTTTTAAATGTGTGTGGTTATGAGCCTTCAAAGAAAAGAAAATTACTGTTTTGTAGAACATTTTGGATTCTAAAATGATGTGGTGTTTATAGATAGATTCCAAAGGGGTTTCCAACATATGGAAGCACTTCAATGGTTTTGTTACTCAGGAAATTGTGGTGTTGCTGGTTTTGTTGAGACAGCAGGTAGGCTCTGCTACAAAGTGCACTGTGCTTGGCTGCTGCACTCACTGTCCTTTTACTGGATGTTTTTGAACAAAGTACAGGTTTTCACACAGAGAATTTTTGGTGAGAGGAATACTGCTGTTTCTGCCAATCAGCAGCTTAAATAATACCAGTAATGCACACTGGTGTTTCAGAAATTCTGTTCCCTTCAGCCTTTGTTAAAAATGCTCTGTGTGTCCAGGAGTCTTGGGAGGGAGCTGAGGACTGAGCTTTACACTGTTAGAACAGGTGAAAAGCTGCATCCATCCCCCTGTTCTGGCATGTGAGCCAATGCTTCTCTAGCCTTAGCTGCTGTTTTGATCAGGTAGAGGAATCTGATTAGGGTGAAGTATAAGAAAAAATATTGAGGTAGGAAAGAAGCTCAGGTCTTCAGAAACATTGTTTTCTTGATGGAGGTTTACAGGGGTGGTAGAAACCTTGCTGTTTGTCTGTGCATCTGGAAAAAGATTGATCCATTGATGAGTCAGTACTTCAAAGCTTGTGAATTACTGCCTGTTGACCCTGTCCAAATAAGCTGGGCTGATTCTGACCCTGTTGTAAAACTTCTGGAGTTCCCTGGTTCTGTTTTTTTTTTTTATTAAGAACCAGTCCTCACAGGAGGTTGGTGGAATGTCCAGATTGCAAAAGCTAGAAATGTAACTGCTGAAAGTCAGGAACAGGAAGTATTCTGCATGTGCACTTCAGGGAGCTTCCTGGGGATTTTTCCCTGCCAAACATCCAGGTTCAGAGTGCCCGGGGAAAGAATATTGTTTATTTTCAGCGTCCTGTTATAATGCACCTGTATGCTTAGGTTTAGGATAAAAAGACTAAAATTAAAGAGCTTCCACCATTATCATGAGCATGCTGTTTGCAATTCCAGTAGAATTTTCTGGGCAGAGACACAACCAGACATCTGCCTGGAGTCTGCTTTTCTTTGCTGTGCAGAAAACTTTGCTCCTTCTTTATACAAGTGAATGTTTCTGAAGAAGATCAAAAGCCAAGCCCCACTACAGTGAGGCAAACAAAAAATTTCACAAAACCCAAACTTTAGTCTTACTTAGTTAATACAGCATTGATTAGTGCTGCTAAATCCACATTCCAACAGTGGATCTTCCTTTCATGTGAACAGTGATTGCCATTAGAAAATGATATATGCAGTGTATAAAGTACCAGCACCTAACCCTGAAATTGGTGTTTAAAGAAATTAAAGAAATTTGAGAACCAGTTGGCTGGGAATGGGTTCCTGAAAGCCTTTCTGGTGAGCAGGACAGGGTTAGGGTTAGGTGGCATATAAGGAAAGTATTCATTGTATATTGATAAGAATTTCTTTTCAGCTTTATTTTGTGGTGGTGTGAGATTGAACGGTGCTTTACACACTACAAAAAAGGTCACCCTGTCACTGGAATTCTGTCTTGCTTCCCTAGAGTCTGTGACCTTTGGCTTCTCAAAACAAGGCTGAGCAGAGAAGTGTAAACAAGCTTGGAGTATTGTTTTGTTGTGGGTGACAAGCAAGGGCTATAAGGGTTATTATTTTCAGGTCATTGAAATTCATAGCTTCACTCCGTCTTCTTATTGTGCCATTTGCTCTTCCAGGAACATTTAAATGAGAGTTATATCACAAAACTGTATCATGCCTATTTTCCTGGTGTTATTTGTGTTAGTAGGTGTAGAATATCAGGAGTTAGCTGTTGGCTCCACAGTTGGAGCGGAATTGTGATTCCTTCTGGATATGATGGTTGTTTCCTCCCTGACAGGAACCAGTCGCTGCATTTACACCTGAAGCACTATGGTGTGAGCTGTGATGAGTGGCTGCTGCGCCTCATGTGCGGGGGAGTGGAGATCAGGACCATTTATGCAGCTCACAAGCAGGCCAAGGCCTGTCTCATCTCACGGCTGAGCTGCGAGCGGGCGGGCACCCGGTTCAACGTCCGGGGAACCAACGACGACGGCCATGTCGCCAACTTTGTTGAAACAGAGCAGGTATGTGATGCTTTAGTGCCCACAGCTTGGCTGACAGTGTGAGCCCCCAAGGGGCCAGATTTTTGCTCAAAATCAACAAATCGTGCGTCAAGCCTGCCACCAGCAGACATTGGAGTAGTTTCTTTGATGCTAAATCAGGAGGCTAAGCAGGTTATGTAATTCGATGATCTTGGTTTTTAGTGTGGCTTACGGTCAGGGCATGCCTTGTGTCCCTGTTGCAGTAGCTTAAGAAGGTGCTGAACTCCTGTGGGTGGCTGTGCTTCCCCTGAGCCCCTTGAGCTGCACGGCAGTGTGTTCCACTTCTGGCCTGAGCTAATCCAAAGTAAAAGGACCAGGCAAATGCCAAAACACCGATACCTTGTGGCTCAGGAAGGATAACAGTCTGTGTTCACTTAGCACAGCTCCTCTGAAAGGCCGCTTGTAAAGCCACTGTCCTTCTGCTGCCTTGGATTCCATGGCTCTGCCCTCATTATACACAAATGTGAGAACCTGCTAAATCTTTCTTTGCTGGCTTTCCTTGGCTCACTTTCCATGGTAGCCTGTTCCCAAGGGGTTGTTGGTGCTTCTGGGTTTCTTTGGCTGACTCACACCTCCTTCCAGAGCCCAGGTGACTGAAGGAGGGCTTTGTGCAGGAAGGGCTCTGCTTGCACACCTCCAGTTCCAGGGTTTAGTCAGAACACTCTGGTTGCACTTTCTCTGCCCAAGTTTCCTAGCATGCCAATGTCACTGAAAGGCTGTGGTGTCTTACTCCACTTTAGTGTTCCTTTTGTGGATACTTCATGGACCCTGCTGTGTTGGTTTCTGAGGCAGAAAATCTGTGCAAGTGTTCTGAGTGTTGATTTTCTATGCAGTGATGTTCATTTTAACTATTCCTGCAGCAAAGTCTTACCAGGCTGTTTAAAACATCTTACTCCTGGTGCAGAATTTACTCAAGCCCAAATAATAAAAGCTGTATTTCCTTAGATGTTGTGAATTGTCATTCTGCAAGGCAGCATGACAGTGACAGAACTTTTTGTAGGAGTTGTTCACAGTCTTGGAAACAATATTTTAGGTTTTAGGGAATATGTAACATGTAAATAGATTTTATTTGCTCCATGTTTAGTTAAGGCTAAGAATTCTGAAATCTTAAACTGTGATAATTTTTAATAGTGTGCTTTACTTTCCTTAACAGGTGATATATTTGGATGACTCTGTGTCATCTTTCATACAGATTCGAGGATCTGTTCCATTATTTTGGGAACAGCCAGGACTGCAGGTAAGCAGGAGATAAATTTAATTATACAGATCATTCTTATTTATGTCCTTTTAAACATGATCTACTAGCCTTTGGGCTGTTCTTCACAGTTGCCTGTGAGGATGAGGGGATCCTTTGGTGCTGTTGTGACTCACCAAGCCTGCTCCTCTCAAGTGTAAAGGTTGCTTTGCACACAACTTGAATGTCCATTCTTTTTTCCAGGTCTTCTCTTACTAGTTCTTTCTCCTCTTTTAAATGGGTTGTCTAAGGGCATGCAAGGAGACTGTTTTCTTCTGAATTGTTCTTGAGGAGAGGTCTTTTCCAGAAGTCAGTAAGGGTCAAGAATTACTGTAATAGGATTTCATCACGATTTCCTTGAAAGAGGGGCTGACTCAGTAACTGCTGCTGTGGCACATCTTTTGCAGGAGAGGTTAAAAGAAGTTTATGCCTTACAGGGACTCGAGGCTCTTTAGACATACCTGCATTTTGCAGAAGAACTGCTGGAACATTCACGTGTCTTTTACTCAAGACATTTTCATGTGATCTTGGTCTTGTAGGTGGGATCCCATCGTGTCAGGATGTCCAGGGGTTTCGAGGCGAATGCACCAGCTTTTGACAGGTAAAAAACACCTAAAATTTTTTGCTGATGCACTGCAAACCTCTGATAAGTTCTGCTGTATTACAGAGATGGGATATGTTATTCCAAATGGGAGGCTTTGTGTGTACAAACATGGGATTTAGCAAAGCTAGGAACTTCTTGGGGATTGCTTATGCCTTTCAATGCTTTGTTGGAAAGTGTGAATAAAATTTATATTGAATACTTTGCAACTTCTCAGTGTTGCAGGTGTTGGTATTTTCTGTGTGCCCGAAGATGACTGTGGAATTTTTCTTCTGTTAACAGGCATTTCCAAACTCTTAAAAATTTATACGGCAAGCAAATTATTGTAAATTTACTTGGGGCAAAAGAAGGGGAGCACATGCTCAGCAAGGCTTTCCAGGTGAGTATGACAGTTCTTTCACTGTGCATATCCTTGGAATTTGCTTGTTTGCAATGAAGCTTTTACAAGCCTTTGGAAATCAAACCCCCAGGTATGCTGTGCTCTGGGAGCTAAAATGGGATTTATCATAACTCCTTAAGATGCATATGTGAAATAAACCATTAAAAGCTCTCTACGTAATTCCTGTTTGACTCTGTTCAGATTGGTTACTCTACTGGAAAATTATAACAGCAATGTAGAGAATGTTGAGGAATTTGAATTTATTTTCGTATGTCATGCTTACTAGTGTCTTATTGAAAACACAAGTCTTTTTTATACTATAAAATTGATGAATAAATGCATTATACTTTATGGTATTTAATGCTGTGATGTTTCTTCTAAGGATATATTTCTTTTGAACTTAATGGATATATCCCTTAATATTTTATTAAAATACAGTTTATCAATTTAAATATGGAGCTGCTTCATGATTAGCAGGAAATGTTTGTTCAGATGATGTTAGCTATCAGTGGCTGCTCTCAGTGATTCCCACTGGGTAGTTTAAAAGAAAACCTCATGTTGCAGTCCATAAATGTGGACTATTTGAGGAGTTCTGTGTGAAGCCAGAGAAGGTGTCAGTGGCCATCTGTTATTTCCCTCTGCTCTGAATAGCTTGGGCCATTCACTGGGTGTTTGCTCTATCCAGCTCCCGTGGTGGGAGACAGGAGCATTCCCAGATGTGCATCCATACCCAGGGCTTTGCCATCAAACCTTGTGTGGACTCCTGAAGGTTTTTCAGGGAGTATTGAGGCAAGTTCTGCTCCAGCTGCCCTCCACAGCAGCCCAAGTAATTTGGGGGGGGGGGGTTTTCTGTCAGTAGGAGTTGGAGTGTTGACTCAGTCCCCGTTGCTGAGCAGCATGTCAGTGACTATTGATGAAAAAGGGCTTCACTGGATCAACCTTTTGCAAGTGAAAGCATTTGAGCAGCAGAAGAGGCCGTGGGCTGCCTCGGTCACCCCTGGAGCAGTAAGGGAAAAACCTGACTTTGTGACAAGGAAAACAAAAATATACGTGAAATATGAATCAGTTCTGACTGATTTGTTTCAATGGTGATAAAATTTGTTTCATTTTACCTAAAAGAAAGCTAATAAAACAACTTCTAAAATATTTGTAATCTTGTGTTTAGCTCCTACTTCTGTATGTTCAGGTACTGGTATATTTATACTTCTTTTTTTCTGTTTACAATGCCAGAGCCATTTGAAAGCATCTGAACATTCAGCTGATATCAAAATGGTGAACTTTGACTATCATCAGATGGTTAAAGGTGGAAAGGCAGAAAAACTACACAGTGTGCTTAAACCTCAAGTCCAGAAATTCCTGGAGTGTGGATTTTTCTATTTTGATGGAAAGGAAGTGAAAAGGTTTGTGTGTATAACTTCCATATGTTTCCTAAGATTGAATTGTGGTGCTGGGATGTGTTTTGCCCCTCAGCAAGAAGAAAAGAGAAAGAATGTTGCCTCTTGTAGTTTTAGTGTATCCTGGGTGATCTTTACCAGCTGGAATATGGGTCACCTATTTTACTCTGGCAAGATCTTGTCTCATTCTGTGTATGCACTGAAGGGCTGTAAGGAAGATCCCTGTGAGACATTCAAAGGCAAGAACTCATTTCAGGCCTTGGACCTCAAGATTTTGTGAAAATGGTTGACAGTCCTCTTTCTAGCAGCAGCTACATGGAATTAATGCCTGTTTTTCCATCCTCCTGTGTAACATGCTGAGCATTTCCCTCAGTGGTGGAACCTAGATGTTCTGTGTGTTGTAAATGTTGGTGTTCAGGGCAGTTTCTGACTGTGCCTAGATGCCCCATTTGAGAGATTCCTTTCTCTCAAAGCAGGATTGAGATGCATTTCCTGCTCTGCTCTGCACTTATTCCCAATTCCTGGAGCAAAGGCTGCGCTTACCTCAGCAGGAAAAAAGAAGCAGAGGTAGAAGTAGGCAGCACTGCTTCTCTTCTCCCTTCCACACCCTTCCTCCTTTTAACTAATGCAGAGCAAAGTGCTGAGTGAGGCTCTTCCCGAGGAAGAGTTGCTGAGTGATGAGGGGATTTAAAAAGCTTGAAAAGTGGCATATTTTTTAATTGGGGGATTGAAATAAAGCCATCAAAAATAAAAATGCAACAGACTGAAGGCAAAAAAAAAGTTGTGGCTTGTGACAGCTCAAAGATTTGTGTTATTAAAAGATACAGTTACGATGCTTGGGAGTTCATGCACTGTCTCCTTTGGGAAATGTCAGGCTTTTTGCTTTTTATTTGCAATCAGATGCAGAGATAGTAATGCCAAAAAAAACCCCAATAAAACACCTTGAAGAAAGTTCTTCAGAACTTGCTGCAGTTCGTGGTTAGGTCTCTAAGTAAAGGTGCTGAAACCACACTGACTTTGGTGGACAAAGTGTGTAGTGGGAATGACAGAAGTATGGGATGATGAGTGTGTGTCCTTGGGAGAGTCATTAGAGTTTTGAACTCGTAGCTGAGCAAGCAGCACGAGATTGCTCAATGTGATCCTTTGGGAGCTTTCTAGCAGGGGGGTTCCTGGGCTTCTCCCCAAGGAGCTGGAGCAGTTCTGAGCACTGGAGGGCTTCAAACATCCCTTGAGCTCAAGGGGAGAGGCTTGTTTTCATTTTTATGGGCAGGTAATGAGGTGTTGGAATTGGCTTTAGTTACATCACAAATCCTTGTTGCTTCTAGTTAAATAAAATTCAAGAACTGTCTCAGTACTTCTTTCATTTTTGCTCTAACTAAGAGTTATTTCTCTCTGAGTTTTTTTGGAGGTGTGTTAGTTGAATTGTTTGAAAAGAGACCTTTATCTTGCACAACACTTTAACCAAGCAAGCAAGGAGGACTGGGAGAAACTGAAGCAGAAAGACCAAATGTTATTTGCAGAAAATGCCTGAGCTGTGCTCAGTGAGCACTTGAAGCTCACCCTCTGTTTGTGACACACTGATCAATGTCCCTGTGGGGCAGGAACATCCCCTGATAATGGCTTGATTTATGCTCTGGTTCAGATCTCCCCGTTCCTGCCCCTGCTGAGGAGATGTGTGTTAGATGTGTTAGATGAGTTACTTCAGTTGTTTTCCCTCCCCTGCTGTCCTTGGCACAGATCCCAGAGTGGCACTGTCAGGACCAACTGCTTGGACTGTCTGGACAGAACCAACAGCGTGCAGGCCTTCTTTGGCTTGGAGGTAGGGACCCACAGCCCTGCTGCTTCTGGGGCTGCCAGGGAACTTCGTGTGGGGTGAGCTGTTCCTTACTCTGTCTCCCAGAGAAAAGGCCCTCAGCGTGTTTGAAAAGGAAAAAATAGGGGTCCTGTAAGGTCAAACCTAGGAAAATCATTGCCTTTCCATTTTCTGAGTTTTACTTAAGTAAAATGCTCCTCTTAGGAGGAATTTCTGTGAGAACTTACGAGGCATTGGTTGTTGAACACACATATCTGATTCTGAAATATGTAGTTTAACACAAGTTTTCTGTGGCATAAGAATATCTTTTTACACTCTTGATGTGTAGAGTGCTTACATGTCAAACTTAGCTATGTAGCTGGTTTTTCCTTTCATATACTTTTAAGTACTGCCTAAATAAACTTGTTTTTTAAACCAGGTATGCCAGATTGTTCAGCAATGAGAAAGATAAAGCATAAAAGTAATTAATAAGAAGAGAAATGGTTAATCCTGAAGAACTGCTTACTTAATTTAAAAATTCTATTAAATGAGATATATGAATTCTTACTTTATTTAACACATTAGCTACTTAACATTACAGGTACTGAACTCTAGATGACCCCCTAAAATTGTAAAGAGCAGGCACCTGATTTCTAAAACTTCTTATAAATTTCTTCTTAATTTTGTTTTGCAAGTTTCCTTTTGTATCTTCTGTTGATTCCTGCCCAACTTTCAGAATTTTGCCTTTGCCATTCTGTGTCTATTATTTGAAGCTTCTTGCTGTCAGACACTCAAGATTTTTAAAAGCTCTTGAAAGTAGCTTTGTGTTTAATTTGGTGAACTTTAAGATAAAAACCTTTACGAATCAGCTACATTTTTTTTTTCTGTATTACTACCTATCTTCAAAGAAAAATGCAGTGTTGGTGCTAAACTACATGTTTGATGCAGCCTTTCAAGTGTAACATGCTGACAGTTTGCTCAGAATGGTACGTGAAAACCCAAGATTTATGGGGTTTTATGCATATATGCTGAAAAATAGGATGTGCCTTTTAAGAAATGTAGTTAAAGTGGGGAGTTGTTTGTTTGTTTTGATTAGTTTTGTTGATTTTTTTTGCTGATGTTGTCCTCACCTGTTGCAGATGCTGACGAAGCAGCTGGAGGTGTTGGGACTGGCTGAGAAGCCTCAGTTGGTCACTCGCTTCCAGGAGGTTTTCCGGTCCATGTGGTCTGTGAATGGGGATTCTGTCAGTAAAATTTATGCTGGAACTGGAGCCCTTGAAGGAAAAGCAAAGGTAAAATACGTAGTCTCAAATGCTTCATCAGTGTTCAGGATGGGTTTTGATAAGTACTGCCATTAATATGGCAATGATGAGGTTCTCTCTTAAAAACCATGCTCTGTATAATCCTAAACCAAGCCCAAACAAAACCCAGCCAACAAAAAAATGAACTAAAAATGGTTGGTTCTGTTGATAACCAGGTCATGTTCCTGTCCATCCCTTCCTAGCCATGCTCCTGCCTCCCACATAACACCATTCTGTATGAACGGATAAGGCTGAAATCTTCCATTTCTTTAAAACATAGTTCAGAGAAATGTATATTCAAGTCAGCTTTAGTTTCTTTGAATATTTTTACTTTCCCTCTGTACCTCTCCTGCTGTTATTTCAGTTTCATTCACTGTATCTCCTTTTCAGGTATGTTTGATGGGGAACACGTTGTTCATGTTCATGTTTTATTACTGTTCTAGTTGTAGCCTGCTGGGTTTTGTTTGCATGTTCATCCAACTTTTTCGTTTTAGTTTTGCAGTTACTGAAAAGAACCCAAATTTTATTTCTACCCTGCTTGCTAACACTGTGAGAACAGTTCCATGCTCCGTGACAGTGTGATGTTTCTCTTCAACCTGTTTTGTCTGGGTTGATGCCTGAGTTGTTCCCCTTTTCTAATGCTGTCTGTCTTTTGTTTTTCTCTCACAATGTTCCTTTTTTGTTTCCCTAATTCTGTCCTTTGCCAGGTGATACTTGTCAAGACAAGTGTTGACCCATAGCAATTTTTGCCCTTAGTTCCTTCAAGAATGTCTTTTCACACTGTTCTTTCCACTGAAGAATGTGCTGATTCTCATTCTATGTTATATCCTATGTACCCATGGCCAACTGGTTTGGATTTTCCATCATTTGTTCATTCACACTGTGCCAGGGTTCTTCTCATGTAGGAGGTATCACAGCAAAATACATGAAAACAAAAGAATCAAATAAACTTGTTGCTTATTCTGCCCCTTGACTGGCGCATAAAGCCTTCCTCATTTGGGAATTGCTTGTATTTTACTATAGAGTGGAATTTGGTTCAAGATGTTTAGCTTCATTTTCTTACAAAAATGTCACCTAGACTGCCAGGAGAACTGCAGTAAGTATTTTATGGAGTGTCTCCCCATGTCTTGACATTGGCATTCAACCTTTGTTCCTTTGCCTAAATTAACAGTTATCTGTTCCATCTAGTTCATTTGGCTACTTATCTTTTTTACTTTTAAAAATGCATTTAATGTATTTCCATTTCCGTTTTTAATGTTTAAAACACAGAATAGTTATCCTGGTTTCAGTTTGTTAAACCGTGACAGTACATTTGTTCTGCTGTCTTTGGAATAATTCTGGATCGCTGCCCTGGGACAACTCTAATTAGTACCACATCTGGTAAATCAAATCAAACATCTCTGACATGAGTCCCATCTATTCAAAGACAATCTTTAATGCTTTCTTTAATACCTGCTCTTGTTTCAGTTAACCTGACTCATGTTTTCGGGTACTCTGAGTATATATTTTAAAGTGTAGCTTTTAAGTTGCATTCTTAATTCTCAAATGAAAAGTTTGATGCCTGAAATTGTTCTATTTCCTGCTTATCAGTTTAATTCTTCAAAGCACAAGAATACATAGAAGTAAAAATACAGAAATTTCACATAGGAGAAAATTATTTTAACCTTAAGTGTATTAATATATCTTTCGATACTGAAAACCAGTTCTTTTTAAAGTATTGTAATACTCATTACATCTAACTCCTTACCTGCTCTTTCTTTTGCTTTCTCGGGGTTCCTTTCAATTAATTGCCTGATATGTGAATGGTGAGTGTGGCTTTTTGGATCATCAGTTGAACATTGTTGGCCGGGAAGGGAGTGCATCCCATCAAAATCCTCCTGCAGTGGAGTTCTCCCTGCAGTTCATCCCCACTGTCTGCCAAGGTCACTCAGTCTTGCCAAAAGAGGAGCTTCTGTCTCCCTCTCCACAGTTCACAGAGCTAAATCCTTGGGTCATTTTGTTAAGCTTTTGCCTTCTCTCCTTCCACGTGCCTTTAAGAGACTTTCAGGGACAATGCAAGCTGTAAACTTGGGAGGTTTTTTTTAATAACACAATCCCTTGCAGCATCCCTGATGGATCCCAGTCTGTATCTCGTGTACCTGCAGAGTGTGTGTTCACTGACACCTCACGGGCAAAGCACGTGCAGCAACAATCAGAAAGGTGTTTTTGTGTGCCCAGATCAACACTGCCAGCTCTGAATGGAGTGTCAGACTGCATTCTGTGTGCTTACCTTGTCTTTTAGGTGTGTGTGACCCTCGGGTACGTGGGCATCAGCAGCACATTTTTCTGGAGGCCCTTGCTCAGCCCAGTGATGGGGCTGTTCCTCTGGACTGCAGTTCAGTCAGCCAGAGCGCACAGACAGTGCCTGGATGTGTCTGTGCCCGTGGATTAATGTCTGTGTTCCTTCTGGGATGCTGCATGAGACTTGCATGTTATTTCAACAAGTCCAGGGGGGTCTTAAGTCAAAGCTCTCTCTGTTTTTTAACATGGATATTCCAGAATGCAAATTCTTAACTCCTAAATGCGTAAACATATACATTTGTGTATCATGGCATTTGGACTGGAGTGCTTGCTCATCTCTCACTATTTGGGGAAAAGCCCAAAATCCCTGTCATGGTCTAAACATGGCACTCTATCAAATCTATGTTTACAGAGCTAGGGTTTAGGGGAAAAAATAATTCCGCTCCCTGCAGTATTATATACACTAAACATGATTTAGTTTAATTTATATCTGCTTGTTAGATACGCCTTGTAGGTATTTCTGTGGTTTTTTAGCATTTGGGGGTGGGGGGAAAGTACATGTAGCCCAGTAGGCTCAGACAACTTGATTTAATACTTAAAGAAGAAAATTGCCTTAGCCCTTAAAATCACTAACACGGTTTACTTGTAACTACTGAATATTGCCAATGTGTTGTGAGCAGTGTCCGACATAAAATATTTTATACGTGTTCCTCCCTAACAGGCTGGAAAGCTGAAGGATGGTGCTCGTTCTGTGACCAGAACGATCCAAAATAACTTTTTTGATAGCTCCAAGCAGGAGGCCATTGATGTTTTGTTATTGGGAAATACCCTAAATAGTGATTTAGCAGATAAAGCACGGGCTCTCTTAACCACCAGCAGTTTACGCGGTATGTGTCTTTCAGGATTTTAATCTCTGATAACTATTTGGTGTAAGAAAGCTGTGTAGAGTTTGTTTTCAAAGCACTGTTGGGAAGTATAAATGCTATTTTGTGTTCTCTGGGCTTATTAAAAAATGGAAGTTACTTCTGCTTTGCTAACAGCACCAAAGTAATGTGCTGCAGAAATTGCTTTGCCTGTTTATGATTTGTGGGTGAAGTTCTGCTTCAAAACCAGAGAGATTTCAATAAGAAGCTCTGTTTGTGCAGAGCAGCCACTGAGTCTTGGGGGTTTGGTACCAGGAAGGTGGTTCCCCTCATGAGAACAGGGTGCTGAACCAGCATCCTGCATCCCCAAAAAGACGTGGTCCCCAGGACTGCATTCAGTCCCTTCATCTGCAGGTCTGGTCAGTCACAGGGCTACGTTCAGTCCTCTCTTGGGACATCAGAAATACAGGAGCTCATATTTGGGCAAAGAAGGAACTTAAAATTTGAGTCTTCTTTCCGAGGTCTCAGATAATAATGTTTTGGGTCACTGCAATTTTTAGGGAGTAATAACATCCTTAAATTTTCCTTTTCATTTTTTTTTTCCTTCTTCTGAACACATCTTAACCTAGAATGAGGCAACATATCTCAAAACTTCAGTGCAAATCTCTGGCTCAAGAAGAAAATCGTTGCCCAGTTCTAGTCTCCACCTGGAGGGTCCACATCTTGCTCCCATGTGGAGTCCAAGGGAGTGTTTTTGTCCCATTTGTTTAGCACAAGGCTTCGCGTTATTGTGATTTTTCTTACATCTGAGATCTGCTAAATCGACCTCAGCTCAAAATTAGTTAAAATTTGTTTTCATTTCTTCCCACCTTTTCTGGGACTGCAAGCCATCCTTTTTGTATTTGCAGCTCCTGACATCTGAGGAGCATTAATCCCTCTTCCCTGAAATCTCTCTGCATTCTCTGCTAGGTGGCAGGTTAAGCAGTGGGGTACTTCAACATGTGTGAATCATTATTAATAAAGGAGGAAAAGAAAATTTGCTAATCCTGTTGTGCAATGTGGTAGATTTTGCAGCACAAAACATGTGTTTTAACTGATGCAAATGGTTATGTGTAAAAAATTGTATATTAACAGCATGTTTCCTCACACATTGCTGGAAAATCCTAAAAGGCAATGACTTATTTGACTAATCTTTTCTTGTTTCCCTCTTACTGCATCCGTAGTTTCAGAGCAATCATTACAATCAGGTATAGTATAGTAGAGTAAAATGAACTGTGAATACCTGACCAGCTGTTGCTGTCCTCTGGCTTTTCCTGTGTCTGTTTGCATAGTATTTGTCTATGGGCTCACATTTTCCTGGTGGTGTTTGGATCTGGCATTCCTGTGCCCTAACATCCTTTAATCCAAGAAAAGTGAGAGTATAAGAGGTGAAAAATGTTACGAGGTAGGAAATGAGGTGACCAATTCGCAGGGGTTTATTTTTGCACATGTTCTGGCTGTAAAGGAATTTTCCTTTTCATGGGATTTGGAGGCCTCTGTGTTCTTGCTTTGTTTTGGATAAGAGGTGAAATTCTTCACTACAATTTATAATTTTATTTTATTTGCTGCTAGAAGGCTTCATGTACTTGTGTTCATGCAGGAAACTTGTCACTGTGCAGCACTTCATGTTCTTGTTCCCAGAAACCATTATTTAAAATAAAATATTCCTAATGCTCTTCTATTCAGATTTTACTGTGTGTCGAGCAAATTCAAATGGCCTTCACATTTGCCAATTTTGCTTTTCCTATACGTGTTTTACGCTACCTACTTAACTCCTAGTGAGTATCTCAAGAATGAAATTGTAGTCACAAGTAATGTATGTCTGAAATTAAGTGATTTACTGGCATTCTGTCAGTGCAGCCAAGTGTTTAGTGGAATGAGCAGTCACTCCCACTGATGGTATTACCTTCTATCTTACAACTCTGGAAGAAGAGCCAACCATTTTTTTATATTTATAAATTACTGTTATTATTATTTATGTCTGATTTTTATTACTTATTAGAATGCCTATTTTTGTAAGAGTTATAAATCAACTATTTTTTAGCATTTCAGGGTTTCACCTGGGTACGAATTGCATGTGTTGAAAAACCCACAGGAATTTGGATGTTGCAGTAAAGCAGTTCCATCAAGTTCCAACAGTTCCATTCAGTTGCACAGAATATCCCAAACAGAATTTTAAATTAACACTCCTTTTGTAAAACTCATTTCCAAATTTCTATTTGGCTAGTGAGAGCAGCAAAGTATTTTTGCTGCAAATAACAGAAAGTGTAACTGATTGGATTTCTGATGTAGTAGAGTGAGGCACAGTTTCGCTGAAAAGATAAATAACTAAAAATATGTAGGAAAATCATAGTCTCAGGAGCTCTGAAAAGCACTTGGTTCTCTGAGTATTTTGGAAAGCAGTAGAAATTCTCATTTTTCATTATTCAAATTTATAAAAAGTGTCATTCTACAATTTAGGAAGACTGCTAGTTTAAAGCTAGAAAATTTTTGTTTGCAATGAGCTTGTTGTCAGTTCACCTCTCAAGTGAGGGTCTAACCTGGTAAGGATTTTCACATTAGGGTCTCATTACAGCATCAGGAGTTAAATAGGCAATCGTGAAATTTGCAGCTTTTCTTAAAAGCTGCTCAGTGGCAGCAGAATGATTTGGAGTAACTAAAACGAAGCTGAAATCCAATACACTTTCAAAAGAACAAGATGGAACCTGAGATGAGGAACATCCAAAGTCTTCCCCTAAACCTGCCCAGAGTGTGCAGAGGCTCATCCCTGCAGGCCTGCACAACTGCCAGGGATGCTGCGCTGGGTTCCTGGGGCTCAGCCAGCCCTTCCTTGGGGTGATTTGGGATGTGTTATGGCTGCAGCACTCCTGGCATTGTTTCCCTGGGTGCTGGGGTGCTGAGGTGGCTCCTGGGCCCCGCTCTCCTTTGGCATGTGCTGGATCTCCTGGCTGGGATCTCCCGGGGTGTGGGTCAGGGGCAGACCCAGGATTTGGCTCTCACTGGAGGGCTCGAGTGCACCGATGGCTCCTTCTACTTTTCTAGACCTCATTTCCCTGGGTTGTGATGAGGAAAGCCTGATCCCAAGCATGATCTGCTTGGAGCACCCCAAGGAGACAGCAGACAGTTCATTGTCTGTTCTGTGTGGTTGGCCCATTTATGGATGTCTGATTTGTTCAGTGGGGAAAGCATTTGCAGCCAACAAACACAATAGATTTTCTTCTCTTGCTTCCAGTTTGTTTCAAACCAAATAGGGATAGAGAATACCTGATTTTTGTTTTAACCAGGTGGCCAAGATGACAAACTTAAAAAGAATAACTGAAAAGACAACATTAGCTCACTAGTCATCTTATTTGGGGAATTTAAATGAAAATACTGTTCCCAGTAACTGACTGTTTTTCAAGACAGTAATAAGTGAAAGGAAGAATTCCATCTAATATTGTTTATGTTGTTCTTTTGGAGTCTGATAACCGTGAGAACATTCAAAATAGGTAAATTAATACAACTTAGGTAAAGTACCTGACCATTGAATCAGCTTTGTTTCTTTCTGTGTTTCTCACAATGTCCTTTACGTATGGGTCATTCCTCTCTTTTCATCTGGCAGATAAAGACAAGGCACAGGGAAAGGCTGATGGGACAGAGAAATGAGTTTAATTATTTTGAATCCCAGCCTACTGTCCTCACTAAAGCAGCTCTTTAGGAATTCAACTGACCTAAAAATAATTCAGACTTGTAGCTTAAATAGACGTACTCTGATATGATGAAATAATCTACCTTCTCTATTTTAGTACTTGTAGTATTAACTCAGCAACTGTTACACTTCCAAAAATTAATATATCTGCATGTTGGTTCTGTAACAGAAATTGGATCTCATAAATTTAATCTGTAAAAATGAGGCAGATATCCTTGTTGATATGTACAAAAAATGATGGTTTCCTTAGAGAGTCACAGATGAGATGAAAGAACAGCAGATATTTATAAAACATGGAAATAGTTTCCTTCATGTATGATTTCTCTCACTATGATTTTGATCAAATTGCTGCTGTTTTTCAGTCAGTGTCTTACCCACACAAGTATTCTGCCTCTGAGGGTGCATTCCCCTGGGAAAGCTGCAGTCCTTGTGCTTTCACAGTTTAGTTTTGTGCACGTTAGAAAGATGTCACTGCTGAGTTTTCTGATACATTTGCTGTAAAAGTAATGTCTCTCCAAATGTTTTTGCAGCATCTGTAAAAGTGCTGAAGAGCATGTGTGAGAACTTCTATAAGTATGCAAAACCAAAAAAGATCCGAGTCTGCGTTGGGACGTGGAACGTGAATGGGGGGAAGCAGTTCCGGAGTATTGCCTTCAGGAATCAAACCCTCACTGACTGGCTTCTGGATGCACCAAAGCTGGCTGGCATCCATGAATTCCAAGGTGGGGTTTGTGTTCTGTCATCACTTCTTCTTGAGAACTCTGATTTTTCTAAGTAGATCACAAACATTGAAACAGATATCAGAGAAGCATAGAACTGTGTAGGAAGGGACTGTAAGGATCCCATTCCACCCCCTGCTGTGGCCAGGGACGCCTTCCACTGTCCCAGGCTGCTCCAAGCCCCATCCAGCCTGGCCTTCGGCACTGCCAGGGATCCAGGGGCAGCCACAGCTGCTCTGGGCACCCTGTGCCACAGCCTCACCACCCTCTCAGAGAAGAATTTTTTTCCAAGTAAGGAATTTCTTTCTCAAAATGAATATATGTACATGAGGTCTTGATTCTTAAGTGAATTAAAAACAAGAAATAACTTTTTCCTTGTTTACCTCCAGATCGCAAAAACAAACCTGTGGACATATTTGCCATTGGATTTGAAGAAATGGTGGAGCTGAATGCAGGAAACATTGTGAACGCCAGGTGGGGGACCCAATCCACACAGTACTGGTTTGGCTGATAATCACCTTTTTCAAGTCATATGTTATTTAAAGTTTTGGTTTCTCCAGTGCTTGCAGTGTTCTTCAGTTGTGTGTCTTGTATTGCTGGGAACAGCAAAATCTGTGAAAAATCTTTCCAAAAACATGTGATATTGGTATGCCATTATGTGTCAGGTTGTGATCTGTGTAAAGGAAGGCTTCCTTCCATGCTGTTAGTTTCCACGGCCATTCCATGTATTGCATGGTTACATGACTGTGGAGTTGGGATTTTTCACTCCTAGCAGACTGGGTTGTGGAAATAGATTTTTCCCAGTGGGAGGTGATACCAGTGGTAAATGTGTTTGTAGTCCTAGACCACATTCCCTTTGTCCATTGTTTTCTCTGCCTGCTTTGTGTTTCCTGGTGTTAGGGAAAGTTTAATTCATTGGGAAGAGCACCTAAAGCCTATAATGCTGTAGTCTTTGTGCAGATTTTTGTCTTTGGGGTACCAAGTGTCAGCTTGTCATCCTCTAATTTCACCCTGTGTGTAGTTAATGCTGTTTCCAGGTCTGATATTTTTCATTCCTGTCTGGTGCTGACTCTGAAAACCGTAGTCAGTTAGGTGTCTAAGGATGTTTCTTCTTGATCTAAGACTGTAGACACCTGTTTTCCAATAGTGACTGAGCTAGGAAGTAACTCTCTGAAACAATTCTTAGGTTTTGCTCCTCTAGTCCAGTCTCATAAATGCAGCAAAGATAGCCATGGCTCCTAGAGTGGTCTGTGGTGTTGGGAAATGGTGAGGCAGCATTTGTAGAGGCTGAATTTGAAACAGTGACTTTGTTATGACAGTCTAGAGCCTGTCTCTGTGTTGGGAGGCAATTGAGCACCATTCCCAACTTGGCTTTGGTTTACTGCCTCTAGGTTTGCTGGAGTTCTTAGATGTAGCTTAGTCAGCTCAGTCATCAGCTGGAAACCTGCTCTGGTTGGTTGATTCCTAACCTGGGGGTTTCAATCTCACTGCCAGCACCACGAACCAGAAGCTGTGGGCTGCTGAGCTGCAGAAGACCATCTCCAGAGACTACAAGTACGTGCTGCTGGCCTCAGAGCAGCTGGTGGGCGTCTGCCTCTTTGTGTTCATCCGGCCCCAGCACGCTCCCTTTATCAGGTCAGTGAGAACAGCTTCGTCCAGCCTGGGGCTCCTCCAGCTTGCCTTGTGTTGGGAGATAACACCCAGACATCCTCAGAGCCATGTGGGGTTCTGAAAGGGCTGCTCGACCTTCTGCTGAAGTAGCTGTTTCCGTTGTTTTATCTTAGTTCTTCAATGCCTCACTGGTCGCCCAGGGAGCTTGAAAAGCTGACATTTTATCTTGTTACTGCTCAGTGGCTGTTGGAACTTTTAAAACCAGCCCTGTGGCTGGGAGAACAATGTGTCCCTCCCAGCCCAGAGTCACACCCGGAGCCGTCTGTGCCAGGTTTCCGGAGGGTTTCATGGTTGTTTCACTGTTTCAGGGATGTTGCTGTCGATACTGTCAAGACTGGCATGGGAGGAGCCACTGGGAACAAAGGTGCGGTGGCCATTCGGATGCTGTTCCACACCTCCAGCCTTTGCTTTGTGTGCAGTCACTTTGCTGCAGGGCAGTCCCAAGTCAAGGAGAGAAACGAAGATTTTGTAGAAATATCTCGCAAGCTTGGCTTTCCAATGGTAAGCATGGTGTTCAAATTCCATATCAAATGAAAAATGAAACCCTTGGAGCTCCAGCAGTGTCATCCCAAAGCTGCAATTGCATTTTTTCCTCTCCCCAGTTTCCTGTGGAAATCCGATTTCCTTGGGTTAGAGCTCTCAGAGAGAACTGAATTCCCACAGTGTTTATTAAAACAGAAAGAATAGACCCTGCCAGTGCAATGATGGAGATGATGAAACATGAGTTCACTTGCATTCAGAATCAAGAACTGAGCTTAGGAAAGAGACCCTATAGATCCCTGACATGCAGTTGAACTTTTGTAGGCACAGGAGACCAATCACCTATCAGAAAAAAAATCACTGGGAAACAGCACTGTTCTCAGTACCCAGGAATGATTCTGTGTCATGTTCTCAGAAACAAACACCATGTTCTCATTATCAAGCACCAAGCTGAAAATGTTATCAGTGCAGCAAAATGCTTCCTTGAGACTTAAAGCTGTTTTAAATTTTGTCATCAAACTGTAATTTGTTTCTGTGACACTGTGCAGGAGTCTCACATGTTATTTTACAGGGGTTTCTTATTTTCTAAATTTGTCCCCACCGTCATGTTTCAGTTTTCCTAGCAAGTGCTGTATCCTGCAGTTTCCTAAATGCTGCTGTTTCAATCTGCCAGTGTATCTTCTTGGTTTTACTTGTGGGCAGTGCAAAAATCAAAACAAAGGGGGAAGTAAAAGTTCTCACTCTAAACCCTGGGCCTTGTTCAAACTAATAAAGCCCTCTATAGTTAATATAACTACTGTCTCTCTTTAGTGATGAAAACCAGATGTAACTGAAAAGTCTTCAGTTCAGTCTGAATGGTAAAGCTCTGGATTTGCAGTTTGTCAGGAGACTGTGCCACAAAGTGCCAGGGTGTGTTTTGTTCTCCTCTGACGCAGGCAGCAGCCATTGCCTTTGAGCAGACTTCTAAAACAGGGGTAGGAAGATGAAGAATTTCAGAATTCAATTCAGTTGGTTTGTGTTCCTTTAGAAATGGAGACTCCAAAGGAAATGTTACTTCTCTCGTGTTCCATATGTAAAACACCACACTGTTGTAAACACCACAGTGTTGATCGTGTTGTTCTAACCATACAGACACTAAATACTAGGATGTATTTCAGTTGTCTTCATCACCTTGAAATTATACATATTTCGCATCTGAAAACCAGATTTCTGAACCTAGAAGAATTGTGAACCTAGTGAATTTGTCACTCAGTTGTTTTTCACTCCAGTGTGTGATGCTGTTTTACAGGGAAGGATGCTCTTTTCCCATGACTATATTTTTTGGTGTGGAGACTTCAATTATCGAATAGATTTGCCCAACGAGGAGGTGAAGGACCTAATACGACAGCAGAACTGGGACCCCCTCATAGCAGGAGACCAGCTTATCAATCAAAAAAACTCTGGACAGGTGTGTTCAAATGTCACCATACTTGAGAATAGTTTGGTTTTTTAATTGGTTTTAGCAATTCTGTGATGCTCCTGTAAATCTGTATCCTCAGCATGTAGTTTTCTACATCTAATATTTTTCTTTTTGTCACATGTAACTATTTAAAAAGCATATTTGTAATGTTTGGGAATGTTACTCTTTAGTTAAACTGTAACAGGCCTAATGCTGTTACTGTTGGGAAAAGTAGTAGTCCAAGTGGTAGCTTTTTTATTTGCAAAGTAGACATGGAATAACAAAGTGTGAAGAAAGCTACTTTTTTTTTAGATTTGTAGGGTTTCTTGTTCTCTGTGTGCAGCTCTGTGTGGGAAGGTTGAATATGGTAAAAAGAGAGACAATCCTCTATTGTTGGTTCTGTCTGCTTGCCAGCACTTGGATCACAGGCAGTGCTTTTGCTGATTTCAAGTTCCCTTCCATTTGTGCTGGTATCTCTTGCAGCAGAACAGGAGGCAAAACACTGGGTATTTTTACTCTTTCCTTTTTTTTAATGGCTGTTTCCTAGGGAAAGCAAGATGTACGTCCACATGGGCAGACAGCATTGATTAAGGAATGAGAAAACATGATGTGTAGAGGTTTTGGAGACACTTCCAGCAGTTATAAAGCTGGAGAAATCTATGGAAACTGCCAGAACATGGAAAGGACTCCTGGCTGGGGAGCAGGAGTAGCATTGCACCGTTGGGGTGATATTCCATGATTCAGAAGCTGCTGGCTGGGTACCAGCCATGGCCCTGGGGGAGCTCTGTGGCTGTGGCAGCTTCAGTTCTGTACCTGCTGCTCAGGAAAGGTGTTTACATAGGAGCTTGCTCCATAAATTAGGCTAGAAAATAATTACCGAAGGCAAACAAATCAGTTGTCCCAGAAGTTGTGGAACTTCTAGCATTCTGACATTGATCTTCTGACATTGACTTTTAAATTGACTGGATTTCAAATTGTATTTCCAACAGGAAAAGCAAGTCAGCCTATCACTTGATGCAGATTTGACTGTAAGATCCAAGTTAGATTTCTGTTCTACAGATCTCTGAAGTGAAGGAAAGATGCCCATAGAAGACTGAACTCAAGAAAGGAGCTGACTGAGTTAGCTAATGGTTTTATCTTGTGTCCAGTTTAAACATTTAACGAGTGAGACACTCACTTTGATACAATGAATGTATTGAGGACTCTATTTTTTCCCTTTTTTCTGTTTTTTTTTTGAAATCCCATTTATTAGAGGGGGTCTCTTGTGTCAGCTTCTCCCTGGCAGTGTCAGACCATGCTGAATGATACCCTGAGCAGCCTGGTTTAGTGAACAGCATCCTTGCCCGTGGCAAGGGGTTGGAACCAGGAGGGAATTCAGGGTCCCTTCCACTCCAAACCAGTCCATGAGTCTGTGAATTTGTGACAACGTTTGGCATGTGCACAGAGATAAAATTTAAACCTCAATTCCCAACTTTTGCTGAAACCACTAAGCACCAGATTAAAATGCTGTGGTACCACATCAGTGTTCTGGGTGACCTCCAGTTAGTCATGACATTGAAGCAATGGTGGGGTTGTTTGTAAACCTGGGCTTAAAGATACAACTGTTGGCTTCTTCCTGTCATTGATGATTGTCTGGGTCACTATTTAGTCATAGTGTCAAATATTTTCAGCAGAGAAAATGTGGAGAGCAATCCTTTTTAACAAATAACATTTTTCTAAATTTTGAGATGCTTGTACAGGTTGTCAGTGCTAAAACAGAGAATTCTGATTAGTTTCAGGCTGTTTCCCATCTGTCTTCTGTTTCTACAGATTTTTAGGGGATTCCTGGAAGGGAAGATCAATTTTGCCCCTACCTACAAGTATGACCTGTTCTCTGATGACTACGACACCAGTGAGAAGTGTCGCACGCCGGCGTGGACAGACCGGATCCTGTGGAGGAGGAGGAAATGGCCCTTCGACCGATCCGGTACGAGGGTTCCTTCAGCTGTGCAAAATGTTCTTTAAGTGACTGAGAGGGTCCATTTGGTGTTCCCATGCCAGAGATTCTGAGCTCCTGCTCCTGGCTTGGCAGGAGGCAGAGCACTTGTGACAGACCTTCAGTAAATACAGTGAGGCTGAAGAGAGGGCCATGAATCAGATCCCAGTTACTGACATTTGAGGAATGGACAGGGAACTTCAGGGAGGGCATGTCTGTAAGACACTCAATTTGGATTTACTGTCTGTGTTTTTTCTTACACATAGCACATCCTTGCAATCACTGTGTTTTTCCTCTTTTGTTTTCATTGCTGATTGTAGCTGAAGACCTGGATCTCCTGAATGCAAGTTTTCACAGTGACAGTAACGTCCCTTACACATGGAATCCTGGCACTTTGTTGCACTATGGAAGAGCAGAGCTGAAAACATCTGATCATAGGTTCCAGTTTAATTTTATACAATACTTCCTAAGATTTAATGTTCATGCTGTGTGTTTTGTTGCTCAGATACTCTGCTGACAGGATTTTCTTGTCTGTTTTTTCCAAGGCCTGTGGTTGCACTGATTGACATTGACATATTTGAAATTGAAGCAGAAGAGAGACAAAAAGTGTATAAGGAGGTGATTGCAACGCAAGGCCCACCTGATGGCACTGTGATGGTCTCCATCAGAGGTTCTTCAGCAGAAGAAAACTATTTTGATGATAACTTGATTGATGATCTTCTTCAAAAATTTGCAGGCTATGGCGAAGTTATACTTATAAGGTGAAGAAAAATACTTCTTACTTTTAATCTCTGCTTATAGAATCATGGAATTGTTTGGGTTGGAAGGGATCATCCAGTTCCACTTGCTGGCATGGGGACACCTTCCACTGGACCATGTTGCTCTGAGCTGGCCTGGGACACTGCCAGGGGCAGCCACAGCTTCTCTGGGCAGCCTGTGCCAGGGCCTGCCCACCCTCACTGGGAAGAATTTCTCCCCAGTATCCCATCTCACCCTCTGGTAGTGGAAAGCCATTCTCTCCTTTGTCCTATCTGGACTTGAACCTGCTGGAGCAAGCCCAAACTTCATCTTCATTGTTCCCACCAATTTCCTGAATACAGTTATTTCCTTAGCTAGCTTTTCAGTTATGATCTGTTTCATTTTTAATATTTGAAATTCAACTTAAATGTCTTTAGAATTAATTTTACATACCTGTATGTGTCTCAGTTTTCAGACATGATTTTTGCAGATACTCTTATTTTTGAGAAATTTTATACAAATTTTGTATTCTAGAGTTAAGTTAGTTTTAAATGAGCTGAAAATGAGAATGTTGCATTTTCACTAGGCTGGCAGTTGTACTGTTAAGTGTTGTGGTATTTTGCTGGTTATTGTTTCCAATGAACTTTGCAGGTTTGTGGAAGACAAGATGTGGGTAACATTTTTGGAAGGAAGCTCTGCTCTGAATGTTATGAATTTGAATGGCATTGAGGTAATGTAAAATGATGGAACTTTTGCATAGCGAAAGAAAATACGGCTCTTTTAAGTCTCCTTGAGTGGGTTGGATTTATTGTTTGTCTTTGATTTTTAGGAGTTTTTTCTCTTCTGTACTAGACTTTTGTATCTTTTTTTTCCCTTTTGATAGCCACATTACCAGCATGTTGAGTTTCAAAAGCCATATAAAAAGAAGTATCAAAGTTAATTTACTTTTAGGAGGAGTGTTG
The DNA here is from genome assembly GCA_013400215.1 of Cisticola juncidis. NCBI lineage: Eukaryota > Metazoa > Chordata > Aves > Passeriformes > Cisticolidae > Cisticola > Cisticola juncidis. Next base: position 17,228 of record VXBR01009954.1, on the reverse strand, counting down.
TTAGAGAAATTAAGATCTCCTACTGAGAGACATCTTCATCAACTGAGCGGCGTGGGGGTTTTTACCATCCGAAAAGCAGAGTTTAGTTTCTTGAATGAACCAGTTTAAAATCTTTATAGCCTGCTGTTATTAAAAAATTTAACACTTCTGTGCTGCAAACTCTGAAAAAAGTCAAAGTTTCAGCTTGCATTGACTTCTGTGGGGTCAGTATTTAACTTTGTGAAAGTTTCTGATGTTCCAATTTTTAGAAGTGTGTGGTGTTAAGCCTTAGAATGTGTGGTGTTTACAGATGGATCCTTGGATCTGCTGAGATGGCACTGGCTGTTCAGACAGGAAAGGGGCTCTGGGTGAAATGTCAATTTGCAGAATTAAGACCTGCTCTGTGCCAGCCTCTAAAAATGACTTTATTCATGTTTATAAACACATCTGTTTTCTTTATAAATAATACTGTTTCTGTCAGAGTAAAGAAAGCAGAAGCTTCCTGAATGACTCCTGAAAAGGAGAACTACAGGGAATTGCTAGGTTTTTTTACAGAAAAAAATTAAATGGTTGTAATGAACAGTTTAAATTACATAAATGTTGTTACTTATCAAAATTAAGTGAAAATTATTTTTCTTAAGTGTAGAAATTCTGGTGACCTTATTAATGATATTTTCAGGAATTTTTTTTTCTTTTTAAAACTTAAATGCTGAGCTTTAATATTCCTACTCATAATGACTTCTATTTTGTGCATACCTTTTGGCAATTCAGTTACAAGGAAGGATTATAAACATCAACTTGAAAAATCCAGATTGGATCAGAAGCTTGGAAGATGAAATGAATCTAGAGAAGATTAATATTGGGCTGCCTTCATCAACAAGCTCCACTCTGCTTTGTGAAGATGCTGAGGTTACTGCAGACTATGATATGGAAGGTTTGTTGGGAAAAAGCATTCCTTACTTTGAAATACTTGCAGTCTTAAATAATGTGGTTAACTTAATGCACGTACAAATGCGTAACAAGTTTATGCCATCTAAACCAGGTTAGAAATCACATAATTTCCAACAGTATCTTGATAATCTGCTTCACTCTCTTCTACATCTAAATACATTCTAAATTGACAGTTTACTCTTCAAAGGCACATCCATGTTGAGTCTTTCTTTAAACACCATTCCACCTTTTGCTAGCAGAAGTCATTACAAGTTACAGATACCTTGAAATCCCCTGCCCAGCCTTCTGAAGAGCTAGTGAAGCTTGCCATATTGCAAACCAAGGAAATAACCTGTAAAGCTAATTGTTTCTTAGATTAATCAACTCCACAGTGGCCACACTGTTAGCAGTTACCTCTAATAAATATCTATGATATATATCAGGCATTTGAAGTATTTTCAGCTCATTTGAATCCGTGTGTATTCTTCATGTGTAATTTTGGGATGCAAGATTCATACTTTGGTTACTGAGCTAATTCGTTGGTATTTGGGGGCTTTCCTTGCATAGGATGCCATGCCCAGACTCGTTTTTTATGTGCTTTTCTTATCTGGGGCTCTTTCTTCAGGAGACATCGACGACTACAGTGCTGAAGTAGAAGAGATCCTTCCTCAGCACCTGCAGCCAACGTCCAGTTCAGGGCTGGGAACGTCCCCGAGCTCCTCCCCGCGATCCAGCCCCTGCCAGTCCCCGACGCTGTCGGATGGGCCCGCGCTGCCAGCCAGGCCCAGCCGAGCCCCAGGAAAGGTTCCTGGGCCTCCTGTGTCCTCACAGGGTATGTATGGCACGGCCCCATGGCCCCAGCAGCTGGCACAGCCAGGCTGTGCAGTCCTGGGTCACCCCAGTCATGTTCTCACAGTACACAGGTACAGGGTTCTGCTCAGCGTGTCTGTGCAGTCCTGGGTCACCCCACTCATGTTCTCACAGTACAGCCCCTGGCAATCCCTGTCAGCTCCAAGAGATGCATTGCAATCAGCACATCTGTAAATTGGGAGCACAATGTGAAAACTTCTGTTTAAACACAGCCTTTTTTTAAAATGATGAAGTGAACACGTGAGCATAGTGATGGTGATTGGAATGGCCTCTAACTGAGTTAATTTAACTTCTCAAATGCCTTGAAAATTCCCTTCGTAGCACCTTTTTTCCAGACAACTTAATTCACAGGTGAGGGTCAAAATCAAAATTTGGAATGCTGCAATTGGTAGGATTGTTCAGGATTTTGTGGAAAACATAAATTTACTAAAACACTCGAGGCAAAGTTTTGGTTTAGGAAATCTGCATCTTTTCATCATTGGTTCATTCCTCTTGTTTTCCCTCTCTCAAAAACTTCTGGATTGTTGTTTCCAAGGCTGGGGCCGGGCTGTCCTCTCTGTGAGAAAAACTTGCTGTTAGAAAAGCTCTGCTGGGTTTAGAATGTCCAGGACGGTAACTCCTGCGTTGTTTTCTGTCACACCCTTCAGCGGAGCTGCAGAGCAGTGCCCAGCAGAGGGAGCCTCCGCAGAGCCTGGAGCCCAAGCGGCCTCCGCCCCCTCGCCCCGTCGCTCCTCCCGCCCGTCCTGCTCCTCCACAGCGGCCACCTCCGCCCTCAGGTAATGCGGGGACCTTTTCCGAGTGCTCAGAAATGTTTGGTTTCAAGCCTGGGAGATGAATTTGAACGGGCAAACCTAAGCTGCGTATTACACTTGGGGCTCCCTGAGCTGAAATGCTTAATTAATGTTTAATGTAGCAATTAAACTGAAATGTTTAATTGGTACATTTAAAAGCATTAACAGCATTTTTACCATTTAAATATTATTAGTGAATAAATTTATAAAAACTTACTTTCACAGTCTTAAACATGTGAAAATTTTCAGCAATGTTTACTCAACATTTTCATTTTTTATAGCATCTATTTTAAAATAAAATAGAAATAAAGTTGTGCATCATTGATTCATTGCTGTTCCTTTAATTTTGGCATCAGTATATATGCATTTTACCATGTCCAAGTCTTTAATGTAGACTTCATTTCGATCGTCTGACAATGGGAACAGTTGAGCACTAAGAGAAACTGGATGTTCAGAAGCATTTGGGCAACATAGTTAAAACGAACTGACCCTTGTGATTTTTAACTTTCTCATTCTTTTTCTTCCCTCCCACAATACTGATATTTTTCATTATTGCTGCATTCATTTCTTAAATACTGTCAGGCGGTAGGAGTCCTGCACCTGCTAGAAAAGAATTTGGAGGTAATGATTTTAATTGTTTTTGAATATGACTGTATAGCAAAACTGCCATGGGGATCTGTTGTGCAATACTTAACGTGATGATTTCCAGAGGTATAAAAATGGGCAATTCTCAAAGTTGTAGAACTGGATAATTCATGGATGTCACTGTCATTGCTTTCCTCCCCCTCCGAACTACATTTGACTTTTCAGTGAAATAGCATTTTTCTAGAAGTTGCTATTTTAAGTCAGAGATGAAGGTTGTTCTGGGTTTTTATTAATTTGTCCTGGGTGAATACACCCAGCTAACTTCTCTGTGCAGTGCTTCTTAAAAATAGTCTTTGTCATTCTGTCACACATGAATCAGTACATGAGAGAGGGTGAGAATTGTTGGTGGCACTTCCAGGCACTGCCCCTCAGTTGGTAGGAAAGAGGATTTTTTAACAAAATGCTTCAGAAGTTTGGAGTAATCTCAGAAAATACATGAATTATTTTACATACTTTGTAACCATCAGCTACCTTTGGTGCCAGGCACAAATGTCCTTGGCTCCTAGATCCTGGTGCGACAAGGAAGTTTTTATGCCCAACATGTAATATTTCAAATGAGTTAAAATGCAGAAGCCTTAGGAAGCAGTCGATAGACAACATTCAACATGGGTGAGATTTAATTTATTGTTCTTCAGTCCTGTGCAATTTCCTGTGCACTGACACAATCCTGTTTGCCTAGTTTGTCTCAATTGTGCAAACACTAGTCAGTTGTCTTCTTTTGTCCTCTTTCCCAACATAGCTCTCCGTAGAGTTGTAACTTGCATAAAACTTGCTTTTTTATGCAATCATTTGAGACTGTAGTATGTTTTTCATATATTATTCCACCTTTTTTCTGCTCTCCATTTTCCACTCGTGGTGTACATGTATAAGCACAAAGGCTTTGCTTTTCAGGGGTGTCTGAGCTTAGCTCCAAGCAAGTTGCACAGGGGTGGAACCCAAATCCGTGTCCTTATGGGTTACTTTAGTGGGAAAGGGCAGCTGTTTGTCCTCCGTAGGAGGAAGGCTCCTAAAGCTCTGTGGGAATATCCCTGTATAGTGTCCAAGTGGATCAAACCTGGATTTAGACTTCCATAGCACATGCAAAGGGACATGGATCATGTCCTTAAAATGTTGTGCCTTTCAAATGTTACTTTTTTTCCTGGTGTGTTTTGACCTTTCTTCTCCCAAGTGCTTCAGTCCCTTCAATGCCCATGGCATTTTTTCTAAAGGCTCAGTATGCTTTGAAGATGAGAGGAGGATTTGGACATCTAAGTGTTTTAGTTTGGTCATACTTCATATCAGTAGCAATTCAGAATTCAGGTGAACAAGGCTCTGAACTCATTGCAGGGCTTCACAAAATGTAGACCTTCTGTATGCTAATACACAAAAAAATTCACTGAGGATTCTGTAAGCTCTAGTTTTTTATAGTTAAAAATTAAAATGTTGCACTGTGTTGACCTAATTTGATATATTACAGATTAAATTTTCAGAGAACATTAAAAACTATAAAGGCTGCTAATTGTCAGTTGAAGTTAATAAATAACATTTGTGGATGTTTTCCTTTAATAGCAGTAGTCAGAGTTTTCCTGTTCGTTGCGGCCAAGGCTTTTGTCATTGCTTTAAACTGGCTTTCATTGTCCATAAGATTAAAATATTCCTATGCTGCCCTTTGTGACAGCATAATCACAGCACGGTAATTTTGCTTTCTCACCATGGAGGATGTTATGAGTAAGTGAAATCTCAGGTGTTTGTCCTCTGTGCTGTTTCTCTCCCATGTCGTGAGTATTTTTTAACTTGCCAAATGCTCGTGCCCAGAGGTCTTGCTCTCTGCCTGGGGCACTGACACAGCAGTGTGTGCCTGTGTCTCCCTCCTGCTGGAAGGAGCTGGCTTTAGTTCTCCTCCTGCATAAAACAGGAGCAGAAATGTGCCCTACTCCTGCACAGCTTCGCTGCTGCTCCTCTCAGAGTCATCCGCAATCAGAAACTTGGGATGGGAATTGGCAGAGCCCAGATCTCAGCCAGGACAGGTAACACACGCTGGGATTTAGCATCTGTAGAACAGATCTTCAGCCAAAGCCGAGATCTGACCTCTCTGGAGGCAGTCCCATCTGAGGCTCATGTGCAGCCTCCTCTCTGCCCACTCTGTGACTACAGAGAGCTCCTGGGCAGATGGCACACGTGGGCACATGGTGAGAAAGCAGGGGGCTGTGTCACAGCCAGGGGATGCCTTCATCATTCCCATCATGTCTGTGTCCTGCCGTGGTTTTGCTACACAGTTTTAGGAACCCAGTATGTGCTGGATGATACTGCAGAAAATAAAATAATTCAGCATGGTTCTGTGTGCTGGAACATCCTCTTCCCCTCAGTCTGAACTGTTAAAGTGGTGGGCATGGCTGTCCCAAGCGCACAGAGCTGCGGGGAGGTGACTTAGTGAGAGTTCTGCAGGACACAATGCATCACAGCAAGTGGGAAGCACTGCCCTCATGGAATTGCTTATTCAGATCTGTTGTAGCAGAAACAGACTGCTCAGGTTTCTGAATGACAGAGATCAGGCCTGATGGGGCAGGGGGTGAGTGCTGGGCTCATTTATTCCCCAGTGTTTGAGTGCAGGTCTGTGCTGCTTCATGAGGGGTTCAAGAGCAGCGTGTCAGATCACACCCGATGGCCAAAAGCTTGTGGAGAGTGAACGTTCAGAAGGAATGAAATTCTCTTTCAACTGTAATGTAAAATTAAAATCATAGCTGTTAATAAACATGATTGTACTTGATGGTTTGTAATTCATACCAGTCTGGTTGCCCATGCTGCTACAAACAGTTATTTCCTACAGGTGACTCTAATCTATCTAGACCAGAGTTAAACTGTGTAAAGCTGTCTTGTGGCAGTGTTCTTTCTGGTTTTTCTTTCTCAATCTTCTGCTTTTCTTACGCAATGTACAGCTTCTCTTCTTTCTCTGAAAAGGTCTTGGAGCTCCTCCCAGTCCTGGGGTAGCTAGGAGAGAAGTAGAAGGTAACATAACAATTTTTGTGTTCTAGAAATGGATTTCTGATGTAACACCTGAGTGGTGATGTTGCCCTTGTGATACTGAAGGGGGTTTCATGGAGGTATTTAATTAATGTAGGATCTTTGTTTTATTTAGCATAGCTTTCACCCAGCCAGATTGCTTCCTGGTTTTCAGTGGTGGTGGGAATTGTTGCAGAAGGCATTTATGAAAAGCAGAGTGAAAACTTGGAGTGCCCTAATCAAAAAGCTTTGAAGGCTGACCCTCAGAGGAAGCTGTAGCTGACTGGTCATCAGAGTGACCATTATGCCTGTAACTAAATCAGGACTCTAGGGAGCCTGACTTGGTAAAAAGCTTCATACGTTCATATATTCTGGGGAGAGAAACTTCCATGTAAACAATTTGGTCCACAATTTAGTATTTTGCCTCTTTCTAAAGAGCCCGTGTGAGTGTTTTGGTTCTGGCAGCCGCTGTGTGTAACACAGAGTTACAGGAGCATTTCTCTGGCACCCTTCTGGTTGGAGCACAAGGGTGGGTCCTGCTTTAGCCAGGCCAGCAGAGTCACGGGCTTGGGTTTGCTCCTTGTCCCTCAGGCTTGTGTCCTTCATCACAGCAAATGGCAATACAGGTCCTCATAGAGTCACTGGCAGGGTTTCCTCCTGTATTTACAATTGATTTTGGCTGCATTGCTGGTTCATTTTTATAGATTGGCAAAATCACTCTATGCATAGAATATTTGTGGTTGGAAGGCACCTTTGGTGGTTACCCACTCCAGCTTCCTGCTCCAAGGAGGGTAAATTGCCACCAGCTTGCTCAGGGTGGAAGCTGCTCCACTGAGAGCAGTAACCAGAAACCTATTCTGACTGGTTCCAGGGAAGTGTGATTTGGTAAACTGTGATACACCACAGAGTTCCTTCCACTTACTGTCACTGGCATGGTGACTTTGCCTTCCTGGGAAATAAGCAGCAGAAGCTGAAGCCAGAATCCTAAACCTCCCTGCCTGTTAGAAATTGAGCACTTGTCAGAACTAAAGGTAACTTTTTCATCTCTTGCACTACCAGTCTGAATGCTGCATCTGAGGTCATCACCGTGGCCATGGTGAAGCTGGTGCTCTAACAGATTTATCTATATCTATCTATTTTTCTGTCAGATTTAAATGCAGAGGGTGGGGTCAGGAACTGTTAGATCTGTTCTCTTGGTTTTAGCCACTGCTGGTAGAACTCCTACAGAATATACCACAAAACAAAACAGCTTCCAACGTGATTGAAAACACAGGGTCCCTGCACAAGTGGGTGTCTTTAGCTTGCAACAAATAGGATGTGATTGAAATAATTTGTAATAAAAAGGGTAAAATTACTTCATGTGTGCCATGGGGATAGGATTGTGTTAGTGACAGCTGGTGGGTATGTAATAAATTTTGAAAAAAATCACTGGTATCTCCTTGCTTCAATTCTCAGTAGTAGTAATGTAACATCACCATCTAGTACCCATTTGTGGCTTATCTAACACAGATAATCTAATTTTTTTTCCATGCTTCAAAGCACAAAAAAGCCCTGGAACACAAAGAAAAGATAACTTAGGTAATAGATACATGCTTTGTACTAATTATAATACAGAAGTTGATTGTGCAATAAGTGCTAAGTCAGTAATCTCTGCTATCTGTTACAGTTCGTGCTCAGCCTCCACATGCAGCGGGTACAACCAGACCGGTAGGTGTTTCCTTAAGATCATTCTCCTGCTACTTGTTTGCTCTTCATTGTATCAATACATTATCAATATAATGTAATGTAATCAATGTAACAATATATATCAATATATATTGTTTCTGTCAGTCACAGCAGATGTAAGAAATCTGTGTGGTTGACTGGTCAGTTCCCAGCCTCTATGAGTTAATTATCTCAACAATTCTTGTCTATGGACTAGAAATACTACAGGGAGGGTGGGGAAGCACCACTTATATACACACTGGATGTGACTTGGCTGTTTTGCATTCTGCAGTCACACAGGAGGCTCCCAAATACACATTTTACATCTCCTTTCAAATGACTGCCAAGTTACTCTTTGTATTGTGTGTCCTTACTGACTTGGTGTGATAAAATGCATCATCCTCTGTACTGGAACATAAATCATGATGGCAGTTAATTGCTTACAGGCCATTAATATGTTACATAAGCAGTTGACATCTTGTGATTACTTGATGTGCCATGGAGTTTTGTACCTTGGTTTAAAGACTAATTTTCATGAAGGTCTTCATGTAAAATCAAACATTCTATTGTTTCAGCAGTTATTAATACTGTGTTTCATTCCTTTATTTGTGGAACTGACCTGAAAGAAAGGAACAAAGGGGTTTATGGGCATTCAAATGCTTCACACAGAAAATCAAGAGATAAAATATATGTGCCTAATTGTTCTTAACAGTAGCAAGGAGGAGCCTTACATGAGGGAAGAGGAAAGTGTTGTAATAGCTCCAGGTTTTCTTAAATAGTTACTGAGTAATAGGATTGTCTGTTGATAATTCTTTGACTTTGCAACACATTCCAGTACTGGAACTGCTGAAAACTGCTGTTGAAGGTCTCCGTTGAAATAAATTTCACTGATTCATTTTTCTCTAAGAGATTGATTCTCACAGTGAACAATTCATGGTCTTGGCTCTTCTTTTAATTTTCCTGGAAATGTAAAATGGCCTCTTCTAAACTTTGGATAAAGAAAAACTGGTATATATAGGAAAGAATGTATTTATTTTTCACTGTGTGCTTCCTTTTTTTTTTTTCTCCTCATAATCTGGAGCTAGCACAAGATTTGCCATTTCTAAATCAGAAGAAAATCTGATGTATAGAAGAAACTTCACCAGTGTCTTGGAACTGGCATAAGAGCAACATTTTTGTCCATATTATCAAAACAGAAAAAGCAAAACAAACCCAAAAGGCTCCAAAACCTAAAAACCCCAAACACAGCAGAAGGCCTGAAAAAACATCTCCTAAGATGCCTTAGCTCAGCCCTTGTTTGGATTTCCTATCTAACATTCCAGGACTTGAGGGGAGATCTAAGAAAGATGGAGAAAGAGGGACTATTTCCGAGGATCTGGAGTGCCAGGCCAAGAGGGAATGGCTTCAAACTGCCCGAGGGCAGGGCTGGATGGGATCTTGGGCAGGAATTGTTCCCTGGGAGGGTGGGCAGGCCCTGGCACAGGGTGCCCACAGCAGCTGTGGCTGCCCCTGGATCCCTGGCAGTGCCCAAGGCCAGGCTGGACAGGGCTTGGAGCACCCTGGAGTACTGGAAGGCGTCCCTGCCCCTGTCTGGGACTGGATGGGCTTTAAGGTCCCTCCCAGCTCAAACCATGCTGTGCTCCTGGGAGTGTTTCCCTCCTTTGTCTCAGGTGATTTTTGGATTTCATTTCAAGGATTGCAGGACCAGGAACAGTAGCTACAGTGGGTGCTGCTTCCCACTGAGGGATCCTGAGGGCTGGTTTACACTTTCTTTCTTTTCTGTTTCTTTTTGATATATTTTTGATTTTTTAAAATGCATTTTCGTTCTCCTGCCTACTATCAAAATACTGAAAAAAATAACAAAATGCATCTTGGCAATCTCAGATCAGACAGGAATTTATGAGGTCAGGGGGCTGAGATTTGGTAAATGGACTCAGGTAAGCATAAGGAACCACATGATATACAAAGTCAGGGACATATATCTGTTAAAACTAAAATCAAGAATTATACATTTTTATAGTTGTGAAAATTCTCTGCTTGTTTCTAATTAATTTTTGTGTACAGTTGTGCAATAGAGTTTGCTCTGAAAACCGTTTCTAGAATGTCCACCGGTACCCAACATTTTACAGGAGACAAATCTTACAAACTATCTTGTCTCACAATCCTTTTTCCCTTGATCTCTAGCACTTTTATCCCAGGGCCTTTTATTCAGCTTTCACTGTGGTGTTTGTAATTTACTCTGCTTCAACTGTAATCTGGAATAGCTTCCTGTGTCTGTTTAAATACTGATCTACACTTCTAAATTTACATTCCTAGCATATTAACCTCTATTCTGTCAACTTCAGGCAGACTTCAGCCTTCAGATGAGGCAGAACGTGTGTTTCATTAATACTGTTTGCTGAGAAACAGGAGACCTCCAAATCAAGTAGTTGCTCTTGTTGGCTTTGTTGCTTACAATTCACAGACTTAGGTAAATTATTTTATTAATATTAGCAAAATAGTAACTGTTCCTAGCATCGTTGCACAGGTAAATATTTATATAAAGCTGAAAACAACTGTAAAAATCTTCTGCTTTGAATTGAACCATCATCATGTTTTGAAAATATATTTTTTATTCTTGCATGTGCATAAAAAACCAGGTCAGCAGCAGTTATCAAAGAATTTATTTTTCACAGAATCCTGATTATCCTGAATCATTTAGCAGTAGCTGACTGCAGATCCAAAGCTGAACTAAAATGCTTTCTTTTTGCCAACTTTCCTGTCAGACTGTTCCTCCTCGAGCTGGAGTTATCAGTGCCCCACAAAGCCATGTCCGTCCCTCAGGGGCAAGACCAGCACCTGAAACTCAGACCAAACCAGCTGAACCACCACGGGGTAAGTTTCCTCTAGGAGTTAAATATAAATGTCACTATTCAGTCAAGGGCTGCAGGCTGTGGTTTGAATGCTTTGTGTTCAACAGATGTCTCCACTGTTCAGTGGAAATGAAGATTCTTGGATGTAATAGCATTTGGCAGTTTGTATTAAGCATCCAAAAGTATTGCAGACCCTTTCTAGATGCTAATCTCAAGATCACATGAGATCTTGACCTTGGATTTCGTGGTATCAGAGAAGCTGTGCAAAGATTGCAGTGCCTGGTCTGAGCGTGCCTGGTGTGTCCCATTCTGGCTGTTGATCACCACACACTGGTGGTCATTAGACACTCGTGAGCACTGGTGCTTCTTTAATCGTAAGATTTGGAGCAGCATTTATGTCTGACTCTCAAAGCAACTTCCTAAACTTAGAGTTGAAAAACCCCCTTTACACATATAAAAATTGATGTTTTATAATAGTGACTTCCAAAATTCTTTTCAGTACAACTGAAGTGCATTTTGGAGTGATAGGGTGTCTGCTTCTGTGTTTTGTGTAAAATCACAGCACGGTTTGTGTTGGAAGGGACTTGAAGAGCATTTAATTCCAAGCCCCTGGCTATAGGCAGGGACACCTTCCACTATCCCAGGCTGCTCCAAGCCCCATCCAGCCTGGCCTTGGACACTGCCCGGGATCCAGGGGCAGCCACAGGTTCTCTGGGCACCCTGTGCCAGGGCCTGCCCACCCTCACAGGAAAGAATTCCTTCCTGATACCCCATTTAACCCTGCCCTTTGTCAGCTTAAACTTCAGTAACAATTTTTAATGGAGGTCTGCTGAGCTTTCGTTGATTTTCAGTCCCATTGCCATGAACACCTGCTGTTCTCACAGCCCCTTCTCTGCAGTTCTCCCCCGTGCTTCCCCATCCTGCCATCCTAAAGCTTCCTTACAATTCCTTCGCATGAAAATGACTGCAGATGTTCTTCCAGGCTCGCCGTTGCTTCCTGAGCCCCTCAAGCCTCAGCCTGCTGGGCCTGCTCAGCCCAGCACTGCTGTGCTGAGGATGCAGGAGCCCCTGATCCCCGTGGCACCGCACCCATCTCAGGCCAGCGCCCCGCAGAGCCTGGAGCCCCCACAGCCGCCGCCTCGCAGCCGCTCCTCTCACAGTTTGCCTTCCGAGTCTGCTCCCTCCCAGCAGCAGGTGAGTGAAAAAACCCTTGTAGATACCTCCTTTCACTGTGTAAATTAACACAGCCTGTACTGGATGCTGCAGACTGGATGCTGTGAGGAACCTGAAAGCAAGCACAGAAACAAAAATGAGCGTCCAAAGATCGGAATCAGCGGGCTCTAGGAGAGTAATAATTGCTTAGGTATTGTCCATGAATAACTAACATCTTAAATTCTAAACACTGAATTTAGGATTTCTTATGATGGCATTACAGCTTACAGACAGCTCCTTTTTAAAATCATGGTGTATGGAAAAACAGTCTAAGACTTAATTTTATAATGATACGTGCATGACAAGCTGTATAGTAAGTAACTAGCACAGGTTTTAAATAGTTACTGCATGATGTGGTGTTTTGTGTTGGTGATCATTCGTTGAAGGAAGATGATACTGATAAATCAGATAATAAATCAATATATTCATAAATACTTAAGAGAAATGGAATTCTCCCCATTCCCCTGTGTGAGTTAAAATGCAGAAACCTATCCATGTAATGTGAAAATTTCATACAGTACCATTAACATTCTGTTCTCTGGGACCATTTACACTGTTAAGATAAAAACCCACCAACTTTTTCTAGGTAAAACTATAAGGGTTAGTGTTAGGAGGGTTAGGGTTTTCTGCTTGAAAATGCAGAAGCAGGCTTTTAGTGCTGTTCAGGTTTTTCCTTATGCCTTTTTTCCTGAAGCCCTTTTTTGCTACAGTAGTTCATGCCTATTTTGTACCACTGTGAAGCAGCCAAATTCAGTCCTCAGTGAGCTCATTTTTCAATTCAGATTGAAAAAATCTCTAGATGCTTTTCCTTTCTTTCTCCTGAAACTCTTTCTTTGCCTTTGAACTGCTCTTCATTTTGAAAACTTAGACCAAGTAATAGTTTCCTGTGGAAAGGTCTTTAAAGAAATACCAAGTTTTGAGAGGTAGTGAATTCCAAGCCCATCCTTCTAATCAAATCTTGATCGTGATATTGAAGAAACTAAATCTCTCTTATAAAAATAATTGCTTGTACAGTGTGAATATGCAGGACATACAATCCATACATTGAAAAAGAGAGTTATTATAAATAGATCTTTTTTATTGTAAAGAAAGGAGATTCCTAGAGTTCACAGAATGAGAAGCCTATGGTTTTTTGAGCTTGCAAAACTATTACTGATACCAACACAGTTCCCAGGATGAGAGTCCTATGGGGTTTTTCATGTTAATAGATGACTTGAATTAGATCATCCCTGCTAGATTCTGATAAAATTCTTTCTTATTTCTCATCTCCAAAAAGTAGCACAATCAGCTGCACAATGAGTGTCTGTACAGAAATATCATTAGAATGGACTTGAGTTGTTCTTTTATGACTCCTAATGGTGGAACTTACAGTACAAGACAACAGAAACTGAAAATTTAGTGTAGTGTGTAGTAAATACTTGTGGTTCGTATTCATAGCTCAAAAACGGCCTTGTGAGAACTTCTGAAAGTATTTTTAATGTGAGGTTGCTTTGTTACTTGGATTTTCTTCCTAATTTTCTTTCCTTTGATGTCTGTTTCTCTTTCACAAGCAGGAGCAACCGTCAGGGTAACAGGTATCTGACTCTTTACCAATCTTGTATGTGGTCTCCATTTATTCCAGCAGAAAAGATGTATGAATGTTGTTTTCATACATCTGCAGTCCCATCCCCATTAAAAACCACCTGTCTGCATTCATGGATTGCTGTCATACCATAGTTTGCTTTTTCCTTTCATAGTGCATTTAAAAATGAGAGTGCATTTATTAGGGTCACAGCAACTATTTTGTGTCCTCATCTTTTATGAAACAATTGGACCCCTCACCTGTGTTGTTTAGTCACTGCTGAACCTCCTGATCTCGGTCCGTTTGGGGAAAAAAAGATCAGTGTTGGTAATAAAAGTTCTCTTTAATGCAAATAAATCCTGATGCTATTGCACTGTCATTTTTTTTTTCCAAAATAAACCCCATGTATCACATTTCTCAAGGAACAGAGAACTTACTGTGACCCAAAGTAAAACAATTTGTTGCAATTTTAAAAACATTTCGTTCCAGAATTACTCAAAGCAAATTTTTACTTAGAGCAAGGAGCAATTTGGATTCATAGTTTTTTGGGATCTTGTACTTTTAAATGTAAGCAGCTGGTGCCAAGCTGGATTTGATTTCTATTCTTTCTACAGTTTTTCACATTTTCTCCTAAGTTACTCAGTTCCTTTCTTTTAATATTATTATGCAAAAACCTTCAGCTATAGACAGTCACTTCAGCTGTTTGGGTATGTTAAGTTTATCTGAAAATCATAAAATCTTTTTGTGACCTTTGAATTCTTAGAAGCTGTTTTAACCTAAACTCAATGCAGTTGATAAGGGGAAGCTACAAAGTCTGTTCTGTCAGTGTGCCTACTGAACAAAGTAGATAATCCACCTTTTTGGACAGTTTATACAAGGTAAAAAAAGTTGCATTGTTGTTTGAAGCAGTGTATAAAACCAGGAATATTTTGATTTGAAAAGCTGAGAAATTCTGTGGAGAAAAGTGTCTCCTCCAAGGATAACTTGTTATTTTAATTCTGAAACCAGTGATTGTCCATTTCCATGCAGGAAGTACTGGAGATGCCTACGGATGCCTTTCTACATGGAAATGTCTGGCTGCATATACTAACCACACTAATGTTTCCTTCCACTGTGGTGCTTTAATGCTGCTTGTAACATCATTGTGATAAACTCCCAATGTCACCTGGAGCTTTTCATTTCATAGTTGTGCTGGGCTATCCCTTGCTTGAAATGCAGTAGCATTTCCCGAACATTTTCTCACCCAAAGTTCACTCACTGTTTTTTTCTGGGATTGGGACCTGCGGGAAGTAGGTTCCAGCTTCATCAACCACCGAGGAGGGAGGAGTGGTGTTTAACAACTTCAGGCTTTTCCTTAGACAGAGGGGGGTTCAGGCTGTTGTTTCCATTCTAGCTAAAACAAAGCTGGGTTGAAGTTTCAGGCGAGGAGTGAGGAGGGGGCAGTAGGAATAACCTGGAACCAGCCGCACAATTCCTGAGCACGTTGTTTGCCTTGCAGCTGAATCCCAACGGGACTTATGGCACTAACCCTGAACCCCAGCTCAGCAGTGACCCTTTTGAAGACCTGTCATTTCAGCTGCTCGTGTCCAAGATGCAGATGTCTGTCCGAACATCACCTGCTCCAACCTTAAACCAGAAGGAGTCGATACAGTTGCCTTCAGCAGGGCAAAGAAATGCGGATAATTTGAATACCGTAAAATGCATGACAGCAATGCCTCCTATTCCAACCTTTCACTCATCACAGGAACATCAGCACAGCTCTCCAAATCCATTTATTACTGAGCTGAACTGCTCAAATCCATTCACCGAAAGAATTCCTAATGCTGGAAACCCATTTAGGACGGAGACGCGCGAGTCCGGGGTACCCTCGCAGGTACCGGCGGGACCTGCAGCTCCCCTCATGTTCCCTCCTGTGCCCCGCCCCAGCCACAGCACAGGCAGGCCTGCATTTCCCGTGGGTGCAGCTGCAAACACGCTTTGCCTGCGGAGCAGATCCCTCAAGGTGGAGAACGTGCAGCCCAGAGGGTGGGTGACATTTGACGAGGACGAGAACTTTGGCGCAAAGCTGAAGCCGTCTGCGAGCGTTCCGGATTTCACTGGACTCGGCTCCGGGAAATCGGCTGAGTGCCCAGGTCTGCTGGGAGCTGAACAAAAGACTTTCCTTTGTTCAGACTTGAACTTTGATGGTGACTGGAATAAAAGTTCTACTGATTGCTTCTGTACCATGCCAGCAAGAAGAGCACCTGCACCCCCTGTGCCATCCAGAGCAACCAGCAACAGGTCCCCTGCAGATCCCTTCCCCTCCCTGGCACCCAAGGTGTCACCGACTCGTGATTTTAAAGACAGATAGATGGTCAGAGGTACAAAAGGTTATATTTGTTGCTACATGTATCCAGTAGAATAATTGGGCATTTGAGATTATTCTGTGTGCAATAATTGTTAAATGCACTGAAACTTAACTCTGCTCATAAACAACCACTTCCGCTTCTGTATAAATTTTGAATGTGTATATATGGTAGAGCACAAAAAATGGTCTGAAGTTTATTAAAATCTCAATGTAATAGTATTTGAATAGACAAAAAGAGAAGAAGGGTGAGCTCCTGTCTCACTAAAACCTGTCAATCCTGGACACAGATTTTCCTTATGGAGCTCTTTCATTTCTGTTCTCCTTTGTGGAATTCCACAAGAAGAGGCTCCCTGCTGGTAGCTTCCCCCCTCCCTTTTGACTGTTTCAGTAGTTGATATTTATAAGTATTTACCAAAGAGCTGCCAAAGTTTATTGAGATTTGAATGTTGACAAGTATTGTTTAGAAGCTGTTTAATTTATAACAGAGGCTATGGATATTTGTAAGGCTTATATTTGAATTCGAGGCACAACAAAAATAGTTTACTTTCCAAATAGAAGCAAAACTTTGCATATTAATATATTCAATAATCTCCTGTGTCAGTACATTTCAGTTACTAAATCCTGTTGTGACATACACTCACTAGCACTAATTCAGAATAATTGTTCCATATCACACATTTATTCATTACTATTTTAACGATGCTTCTTTTTCTTTTTCCACAAATTTGAAACAGCTGATATAGCAAGCTTTTCCTCGACCTCTGGAAAAAAGTCCCCTTGGCCTTTGAGATACACAGCAGTATTTACCAGTTGCAGAGTATGTAGTCTGCCAGCCAGGGGGTGAAACAACACGCTTAGATTGTATCTAGAGTAGTGAAATATCCCAGTGCAGCAAGCTTTGTAATCCTCAGATGCTCTGACAACATGATCCATGAAATAATCCACGGTTCCTTCGGACAGCCCCTGGTTAGCCACGAGCTGCAGCTGCCTAGAAGAGTGATAGTGAGTTTTCTATTGCGCTTTTTTCTGTTCAGGTCATTCAGGTTGTACATTCGGAACAGCAGTGGTACTACGTGTGCTTCAGTGTGTGAGTTACCTTGTTTTATGCTGTTGCTGCAAACATCTGTGTGGTTGATGTTTTGGTATATTCTGACATTAGCAAACCAAATTCAGGGGGTAACTTTTGCTAGTGGGAGTCACGTGATAAATATGTTGTCAAATATTTAATTGCAGTGATTAAAAACTATCTGTCTGAACTGTACCTGGCGTGCGGCACCTCTGCACTTCACAGGACTGTGGGGACCACAGGGAATGCTCCAGATTTCCAGTGTCTATATACATGTGTGTGTTTATATGTA
>VXBR01009953.1:129975-162565 GCA_013400215.1 Cisticola juncidis | reverse complement strand
TCTACCAGGCCTCAGCTTGCAGTTCTGTTTTGTTGTTCTTCATCTTTGCAAAAATATAAAATGTATGTGAGATTCTACTGTGAGTAAAGGGTAAAGAATGTCAGCATCTGATAATAAGAAAGGAATGCATAAACCTATATATTCTGCTAATTTAAACTTACTTCCCAATAGCTTTAGCAGAATATCAGAAAACTGTTGCAGTCAGTAGACATCCATAACAGAAATGCACAAAAAATACAGTGCAAAGAAAAGGCAAACAAAACAATCAAGCATAATGATGCCATAATTTTTTATTGCAGGTTTTCAGATAAATGGAAACCACACAAAGCAAAACAGCTTAAAGCTTTCATACACAGAGCTATGTGAAACTTCACTGACCGTAGTAAAATAGAAAAAACAGATACAAATTTAACTTGAAGTATTTTCCATATAGATTTATTTCTTTGAGAGGTTCAGTGAACAAAGAGGTAGAACACTTCTCATTGGCTGATATTTACTAAAATATCTCGGCAAGACTAATGTTGGCATTATAGACAGGAATACCTACCTTCAAAGCTAGAAGCAACGTAAAATAAGAATGAGAAATATAGAATTAATTATATATAATATTGTCATCTAATTTTTTGCCACTTGTAAGGGTCCTGTTAATTTTATTATACTTACAAAGAGGGTGAAAGATTTAGATTCTTTTAGTCTTCTGATATTGGTACTGCATACACTCTTTGTTATTGTAGAATACATATAATTTTTGTATGATTAAAACAACAACAAAAAACCCTACATGAAAACAACAAAACCTTAGGGTATTGTGTACCAGGGGAAGAGGATTTACTTTAAACAGTGAAATGGTTTAGAAATGTTCTGTATTCAAATGCTACTGCTTTATGATTTAAAACATTTTCAAACTATATATAATAGGCATCTTAGGATAGAGGTTGTATATTGTCTGGACAATGTGACTTTCAAACATCAATTTGTTTTGGAAACCACTCCTGTCAAGTTATTGATCTCATCTATATAGTATTAACTCTGATTCTCTTAAATGAGAAATGATTCTGATATTTTTCACTGTTAAAAATATTTTTCATTTTTATCTGTGTTTACTTGCTTACTGTTAATTAAATCTATGAAACTAGCTCTGTGAAAAGGGGAATGAGACTAAGTTAAGTGTTACAGACAATTTCTATGACATCATCAAATTCATTACAAGTGCATCATAATCAGTATCACAACGTCAAGGGAAAAAAAAGGTATTGTCAAGTGAAAGCAGTTTTCAGCCTTGTTCTAATTGTCTTTATTGGACTATTTCTTTCCCTTTATACCTGAAAGATTAGATTTATTCTGGAAGTTTTTACAAAAACTCATTGGTGTTAGTCAAGTCACTCGAGACATTTTTAACAGTGTAGTCTTCATTTTCATGCTTCCTTGTTAGGTTTCAATTAAGAGTTTGATTTATTGAAGCATAAATTTTGCATGAATTTTGAGTAAAAATTCTCAAAGCTTGTCTCTGAAAACCATTGGCTGGAGCCATAACTTTTAAGCATTTCTTTAAATCAATGCTATAGAATCTCCATTTTGAAAGGTTGTCACTTTGTAATATGTAGTGTTTTGAATGGCATGGTTAAGTAAATTTTCTAAGCAAAAAAAAAAAAAACAAACCTAAAAATCAATGTTCCTCCAACCTCAAGACAAAGAAAGAAAAAAAAAGCAAAACTAAGCAAACAAGAATGCAATCAAACAAAAGAAAACCCCACAAAATGGAAACTGCTCTTTCTTTCTTTCTTTTCTTTCTTTCTTTTCTTTCTTTCTTTTCTTTCTTTCTTTTCTTTCTTTCTTTTCTTTCTTTCCTTCTTTCCTTCTTTCCTTCTTTCCTTCTTTCCTTCTTTCCTTCTTTCCTTCTTTCCTTCTTTCCTTCTTTCCTTCTTTCCTTCTTTCCATCTTTCCTTCTTTGCTTCTTTGCTTCTTTGCTTCTTTCCTTCTTTCCTTCTTTTTTCCTTCTTTCTTTTTTTCCTTCTTTTGATATTGATCTGCATTAAAATGTATACAGACTGGAGCATGAAAGCACATTAACTTTGTGCTTTCCTAATTCTTATCCTGACTGGAAAGAGAAAAAAAATCTTCTGAAAAGTAAGTCTAAAGGACTTGCCAGGAAAAGATATTGAAATATCTTTTCATGGGGCTTTTGTTGTATTTGAGCCTTTTTTGTTTTAATCTCCTTTAAGGAAAAAAACCAACAGCTGGGCAAAACTTACATATTTAGGGAGTTTGTGTTTTGAAACTTTTCCACCGCACATTTATGCATGGAACTTACTTCACTTTATATCCTGGAACCCAGAATTTTACATATGAATACAAATAACTAAGCTAAAAGAGAATATTTCTATATTCACAGTCTATAATTGAAATCATGTCAAAATGTTCCAAGTGGAGGAGGTTGTCTTTGACTCAGCAGGAACTTGAACTTTGGAAAAAAAGGTCTTAGTGGTTAAAAGCAAAATTTGTTATTTATTAATCCTTTTTTATCAATTGCTTTGACCTCTAAGAACATCTTTCCAAACTCTGCACGTATAGTCTATTATTAAATATTTAATTTTTTTTCTAACTTATATTAACTGAGTTTTTAATTTACAACTGGATATTTTATATCCAGCAGCTTCAAAATTACCCCTGGATTGTTTTGATGCAAAGCTCCACAGTAAATTATCAGAACTGTCAACATTATTAATTGTAAATTGTTAGAGAAAATTGAGTCATGCATTGTCTCTGTATCATTGCAATTTTTTAAAAACACTCTTTGCAATACATTCCTCAGTTCTTTCATGCTGAGTGATAAAAAATGCAATGTAGGTATTTCTTAGTAATAGATTGGAAAAGACCTCCAAGATAACCGTGTTCAACCTTCGACCAAAACCATCCTGTCAACTAAATCACAGTGCCAAATGTCACACCAGTTATTTCTTGAACACTTTTAAGGGATGGTGACTTCACCTCTTCCCTGGGAAGTCCGTTCCAATTCTTGACAATAATTTCAGTAAAGAAATTCTTCCTGATGTCCAACCTGATCTTCTCCTGCTGCACCTTGAGGTGATTTCCTCTCATCCTGTCACTGGTTACTTGGGAGAAGAGGCTGACCCCCACCTCCCTTCAGGTGGTTGGAAAGAGTTATAACATCTCTCCTAAGGCTCATTTTCTTCAGGGTAAACAACCCCGATGCCCTCAGCCACTCCCCATGTGACTCTCTCTAGAGCCTTCACCAGCTTCATCACTCTTCCCTGGAAATGCTCCAGCACCTCAAGGTCTTTCTTGAAGTGAGGGGCCCAGAACTGGACAATGGACACAGCTCCCAAGGTGTGGCCTCCCCAGTGATGAGTACAGGGAGGTAATCACTGCCCTGCTGTCCACACTATCTCTGATATAGGCCAGGATGCCTTTGGACTTCTTTGACACCGGCATACACTGCTGACTGAAATTTGTGTCTGCTTACCATGTGGAATATTCAATCCTTAAAATAATGTAAATGTAAGGAAAAACAAACAAATGCAGATTTTTTACATGTTCATGACTAAGAAGACTATCATAGCTGTTAAGCATGTAAAGTATTTACTGAGAGAAATCTAAAAGAACTGAACTCAGTTGTGAAACCATATTTCTAAGCCTTCAAAAATTATATCACAGAAATGGTTTATAACCATATACAATTCTAAAACCAGTAAAAGAATTTTACTGTATCCAAACTCAAAATATAAGGTGTCTCATAAATTCCATGGGTTTTCTTACGGATTCTTTTTCTTAACAATTAAATGACAGAATGTCCAATTTGTTTGAAAATTTCTGGGTAGTATTTAGAGACAGAATTTCAAGAATCCACCTCTATGTACTTTTCCACTTGGAAGCTTTAAAATACCTCATTTCATTCTGCTAGTGCCATTAGGACATTAATATCTAGAAAACAGAATTATCCTAATTTATTCTGATCTGACTAAATGATGTGTAATTTGGTCACCTAGCTGTTATTCAGGACACTGCCTTCTTTTTCCACAAGAACTTTCCACATCTGAAAGCATCTTATGCAATAAATTGCTTTTATCAGTTCTTCCATGCTGAGTGAACAAATACGCACAAGAGTTTTCCATATTAAAAGCAGAAGTTTTGTATGGACTTCGTTTGCATCTAGCAAAAGGAACCTGAAGATTTATCTTTCATTTCCATATAAACATACTGCATTGTGGGTCTTGGAATTTCTTTTAATAGTTATTCTGTAAGGCCTTTTGTGGATGACATCAGTGGAAAGGTCAAATATCATTTGCTATCATAGTGATTGTCACTAGCAGGAACAAGGGAGGTTTGGGCAGCAAATTATCCAAAGAGCTCCAAAGACTATAATCATAGTAGACACAAGCTCTGATGTGGGAAGCATAGGTCAGTGAACATGCCTCACAATAAAGATTTCTCATTTTTTAAGACACCTTTGTTGATGGAGAGACAAATAAAAAAGACTGTTTCCAGATTAAATGTTTTTGTGATGCTTTTATTTATTTTTTGTACACATCCTATCTAGAAATTAATTAGGAATTGCCAAAAGTTTATATTAATTTAACTTGCCAGACTAGACATATTGGATCAGAAAACTCCACCTCTTCCTCCTCTCAAGTAACTTTAGTAAAGATTTAAAATAATACTTTAAGAAAGGTATTGCCACTAAAATAGATTTACTCTCAAATTGTATTGTTACCTGTTAAAGAGGAACACCTAAATTACATGTTTCACAGCTAAAATTGTAAAGTATTTCCTTCAAAGAGAACTACAACTATATACATTGCAATGGTCTTTTTTAATTTGAATTGCCCATTAAAAAATTCTTCAAAGAAAAATGTACCCCTTGAAATGTCTTCAGATTGCACACTGAAACATCATTGGTCATATGTGTCCATTTACAATCTTTCTGTTTTTTGCAAGTGTTTAATAGTTGGTTTGGGATTTTTTACTTTTTTCAAAATTCTTATGTGTGGATCAGGTAACTGCTTTTGTTTCATTGATGTAACTTGCTGTACATAATTAATTTTTGAAAAAATTAATCTTTTGTAACTTGACTCCCTAGATTTTTTAATTATTTTTACAAGAACTAAAAGTCACATAAACCGTCTTTTACAGAAACTATAAAGAAGATTGCACTTCAGAACATTTTTGTCACTTCAAAACATTTGGGACAAACAGACCAAAATTGAGCATTTCCACTGTCTTACAGCGTTTTTAGAGACTAAAAAATTCTGTTGCTGTTGTTTTGTTGGTTTTTTGGGTCTTTTAGGTGGGAGAGTTGGGGTTTGAGTTTGGGTTTTGTTTTTTTTTTGAACAGTACACTGTTTACTATTACAAGAAATTGGAATCCTGAATGGAAAAGTAGAGTGATCCTTTTACTCCAGACCTATGAAGTGTGAGTCAATTCCATGCATTTGAGGAAGATTAAAGTTTCGGTAAGTCAGACAGGCAAAGTCATTTCAAGAGGATAATCCTGCATAATTTATGGGAAAAAATGCAAGACAGATTTTGTGTACATGCATAAACAAGCAGTTGTCTCAATCTATCAAAACAATTGTAATCCCATTCATCAGAGGTGACACAATGAACATACACTCAGGTTTACTCTGTCACATAACTCTGGTGATAGAAATTATAAATATCTGCATTTTCCATTGATGTAGCAGTGCTGGCAGAAACACCTTAAGGAAAGGCAGTTTAAGAGAGGTTTTATAAAAAGTGATTTAGGTGACAAGAAACAAGCTGCTTGATTTAAAAACCCAAAATGTGTTCATTTTTGCTGTTAAGGTACAGGATGGGCAATTTTTCAGAAAAAAACAACATCTTGTTTTGTTCAAACAAAATAGAACAANAAAAAAAAAAAAAAAAAAAAAAAAAGAAAAAAAAAAAAAAAAAAAAAAAAAAAAAAAAGAAGCCTAGATGAACAAAGAATACACCTTCATCAATTTTCTCTCTTTTGCTTAGTGAAGGATATATTGTAGAAAAGCCATTATTTCTTCAAATTGTCATTTTTCCTCCTTGGCTGGTAAGGTCTTGTTGACACAAGAAGAATTATGAAATCTGATTTAAAACCTCAGATTGTCCATGGTTAGGATTTCTTATGTAGTCAGTGCAGAAATAGAAGGATTTCTAGTTATTAGTGGCTATTTAATGCAAAATTATTTGGCATTATATTTTTTTCTTTTTTTTCAATATCAAAATTACTTTTTGTCTTTTGAGCAGAGTCTATATTTAGTCTCAAGAAGTCTAGACTATTTATTTAGTATAGTTCCCAGTTTAGAATACATTGAGAAAAGGCATGGGCAGAAATGGGCATCTCTGCATTTGAATCCTCTTTGTTTTATTTTATAATTGTGATTATTTCTTCCTCACACATTTCCTGGTACTGAATACTGATGGTACTCATAATAGGATGTTTTTCCTTTTTTCCTGATATCACTCACATCAAGTTGTAGGTGCCAAAAAAGCAGAGCAGTTTCATGATGCACAAGCAATCTCAGACACAGTGTATGTGTGGCAAATGTTGCTGCTGTAGCCCATGACGGGAGGATCAGATGTCACTGCACCTTCAGGGCGCTACAGCACCGTGTTATTTACCTCACCCATTTTCCAGCCTTAGAAACTGGGCAGAGAAATATTTGGTTTCCACTGTTCTGTATTGATTGCAACCCATCAGTGTCCTTTCCTTGGAGCTGCTTGAGGCAGGGGGAGGAGATGGAAGAGTTAGGAATGAAGATGTGGAATTTGATGAAGGGTTGCTAGGGGAAAGATGTTGAAGTTTTTGCCTTTGTATCCCACCATTCTAGGTTGTTTTTAATTGTCAGTAAATTAAACTTACTTTCTCCAAGCTGAGTTTGTTTAGCCTGTGGTGGTAATTGATAAATGATGTCTATGTTTATTTTGCCATGTTTGCTTCCTTTCTTATTTTCTTCCCGTGTGCTGTTGAGTACTTGTTGAAGCCAAGTGTAAGGTCTTGCACGTGGGTAGGGACAACCTCAAGCAGAAATACAGACTGGGTGAAGAACAGATTGAGGGCAGCCCAGGACTTGCAAGTCTTGCTTAATAAGAAGCTCAACATGACCCAGCAATGTGTCCTTGCAGCCCCAAATGTCAACCGTGTCCTGCATCAAAGAGAGCATGGCCAGCAGGCCAAGGGAAGTGATTCTGACCCTCTACTCTGCTCTGGTGAGAACCCACCTGGAGCAGAGTCTTCTGGTCTGCATCCCCAGTATGAAAAGAATGTGGACTTGATGGGGCAAGTCCAGCGGAGGGCCATGAAGAAGATCATAGAAGTGAAGCACCTTTCCTACAAAGACAGGCTGAGAGAGTTGAGGTTGTTAAACCTGGAAAAGAGAAGACTCTGGGGAGACCTTGGAGCAGCCTTCCAGTACCTGGGCGGCAACAAGAAAGATGGAGAGGAGCTTTTCACAAGAGTATATAGTGATGGGACAAGGGGGAATGGCTTAAACTGAGAGAAGTTTATGTTTCAATTGGATATTTTAGAATTCATTAGGAAGAATTTTCTTCACTTTGAGAGTGGTGCTACACTGGAACAGGTTTCCCAGAGAAGTTGTGGCTGCCCCACACCTGGAAGTGTTCAAGGTAAGGTTGGATGGAACTTTTAGTGAACAAGACTAGTGGAAGTTTCCCTGTAGGAGAAGGGAATGCAGATGACCTTGTCCCTGATAAGCTGTGTTAATTACCCATTAGAGCCTTGCCTCAATGAGTCACAGCTATATCCAATAAAGATAAGTGGGATAAAGGGGAGTGGGTTAGCTGGTGAGGGGGATCCTAAAGGAGGAGGCACCTTGAGGAAGAGAGGAAATCATGAAGAAGAAGGATCCTGGGGAGAGAGAATCACTGCAGTGAGGTCAGTCTGGGTCTGCAGTCAGAGCCTGTTGTTGGAACCTGCAGTCACAGTCTGGCTGGGTAAAAGCTGCTCTCAGAGTCTGCAAACCAATACCTGCAGTCAGAGTTCAGCAGGAAATAACCAGCAGTGAGAGGCTGCAGGGGAACCCTAGAGCAGGCGCTTGCTGCAGCCAGAGTCAGTGAATGGCTGGAGTCAGGATGGCTGAGCTGTAGAGAGGAATAAACCAGAACCTTCTCAAGCTGTGATAAACAAGAAGTCTGTGTCTCAGCTCACTTCTACCCCCCAACAATAAGGCCTCTGCAACAGTTCCCTGCACATGGTAGGGAGGTTGGAACTAGGTGTTTTTTAAAGTCACATCCCAGCCATACTATTAGTCTATGAAATATTTCAGATAAGATTGATACTTTTCAAAGGAAAAATAATTTTCTTCCAAGAGCACCAACTATTTAGTGCTTTGGAGACACCTCTTCAATTATTTTCCACAATCTCCAGCAAGATTTACTTGCTGCAGATGTGTGTGCTGTGATTCTGTGTAGAAGAGGACCTTGGCTAATAAGTTATTCTCTATTTTTTCCTTTAGTAGTTTTTTTATCTAGTTTCTATCACCTCAGTTAATGCTTTGAGCTCCATGAAAATCATCTGATTGTTCCTGATTATAATTGATCAAAAAATCATATCTGAATGAGGTTTATTATATGTTACATTCAGATTCAGTGGCATAGCTTTGTCTAATTTATAAGCATTTGTAAATTATATGTCATAATTGTGTTACTTCTAGTGTTTTGTTTTGGTTTTATTAGTTAGCTGAGAGAAAGTGTTAAAAATCACAGTTGCAGAACATTTGGGGAGGATGTAATTTATTTCCTCCTTGCTAATCATTAGATATTCATTTACAGATAAGAACTTTTACAATAGCAACACCCATTTAATCTTGAGATTTATTTTTTTATTTTTGGTTCATTCTGACTGTGTTTTTATTTCCTTCCTACATTTCCAGGAAAATACCATGTTTTGCTTGCTTAAATGATCTGAATAATTGCTTTTCATTTATTTGCTCTTGCAATTTTGTATTTTTACCCTGGTCACAAATAATTTCCTTTAGAAAAAAAATTTCTTTTAATACTCATTTCATTAACCATCAAAACTACCTTTTAAACCATTCATCTTTTAATACTCATTTACTGCTAAATGAGTACAAATTTGGCCTCAACTGTTCTCATAGAACTGAATTAATAAACTGAATAATAATGAAAGAAGATAAGATTTAAAAGTATTATATGGGCACAACTTTGAATAGATATGACTTCTAAAGTGCTGATGAAGAATTTGACTTGAGTTGCATTTTCAAAAATACCTTCTTCCAGACACTAAAACAAGTTTCCAAAATACAAAGAAAACTTGGATTAGAAGTTGTAATTCCATAATTTGTAATGCAGTAAGATTATCTATATTGTTAGTCTCAGAAAAATGAGACAGTCAAAAAAAAAGACAAAGCATACATGTAATTTAATGCATCCAGAAAAGGTAATGAAATCCCCTTATGTATGATACTGAACTGGGAACTGGTAAAAACAGATTGGGAAATACATTTTTGTGTAATTGTTGGCATACGTCTAAAAACACCAGTTCTGTTCCTGAAAAGAGACAGGAAGTAAAAATTACTGAGCATTGCTGTGAAAGGAACTGAGAAAAAGAAAAACTATATTTTTCTGTGGAAAACCTTGGTGGACTCACATCCTCAATGACTATAAAAAAGTTATTCTTTGTATCTGAAAGAAGTAGTAGCATTTGAAACCGTGCAGAAAAAGACAATTGAAAAAAGTGGATGTGGTAGCTCCTCTGTAAAGAGCTTGTGACTGACTGCTCAGTGGAGGGGACAGGTAAGGTAAGGATATGATTAAGGTGGATGGAATCAAAGATGAGCTGAGTTTAGAACAAAATCTTACAATACTAGGAGACAGTAATTTAAAGTAGTATGAAATCTACTTGAAATAGTTAAGGTACCACTATTTTACACAGTTTTTGGTGAATTTTTTGAATCCTTTGTTGCAGGAGAATCTGCAAGTAGATAGCATCTGCAAGGGTAGAAAGGGATTTGAAAAAATTCATAGACAAAAGATGGGGAAAGAAGGAAGAAGATAGGAAAGGGAATTGGCTCTAGTTCAGCTATTGTGTACTGTCTGGAAAGGGTGTGGTAATGAGGGGAACAGACTTCTTGGGGAACAGGACGGCATGTTCTTCCTAAAAAGTGTCTGCTACCATCACAGGCAAGAAATACAACCTATTTGAGACATTATGGCAGCTTTCCAGTTTTTTGCATGGGTCTTCTCATGCTATATGACTACAAATGAAAGTCCTGCAGACTGTAATGCAATCAATGAGCTGACCTGTAAACTAAATTGGCTAAAGTGTTTCAGAGCTCATTAAACAACAAGCCATTGCTTACAAAGGCATGAAACCATACTTTACAATTCTTCTCTCATTGCAATAGTTGAAATGTTTTTCATAATGTGAATAGGACATATCACATACTGTTACTCGAATAACAGTGAGAAGTCACTTTTACATAATGTTACTCTGTGTTTCTTTTCAAATTAAAATATTAAAAGCATATATTAAAATAATTACTAATGTGTTTATATCATTATTACACAAAGAAAAAGAAAATTGAAGTTTCTAAAAACCCCCACAAACCTACTGTTTTAATTGTTTGCAATATATCAGTTAAAATTGATACGAAAATGAGAATTTATTAACACGAACTCAGATAAGCTTTCCTGAGAAACAAATGATAGAAAAGAGAGAAGTAGTAGTGTAGATATGTAAACATGTAAAAGAGAGGGAATAATTAGTTTTAATTTTGCAACCTCAAAAAAAAAAAAATCAAATAGATGAGAACCTTGTGAGAGTTCAAGTGTCATGTAGAAGAAAGATTAAGACTACCTAAGGCTGTTTTGAAAACATGACCAAAAATGTGTTGAATTGAGTAGATTTAATGTGTATATTTTTTTGCAGAATTATTCCCCTAGTTTTTCTGACATATTTAATGTAAACATTACCTTAAATATCTAGTCAAAATTTTGAAAAATCTTTAACATGAAAAGATACAATTAGTTCTTGTGCTCGGGTAATACAATGTTGTGGTGTTAATTGACAAGTTGGAGTATCACATTTGGTTTGGAAATGTAGTTGAGATTGGATTTATTGCAGATGTAATTGTGGGTTTTCTTCTTTTGACATCTATTTTTTGTTCTCTTGCAAAAGTACAAGTGATAGGGAT
The DNA here is from genome assembly GCA_013400215.1 of Cisticola juncidis. Taxonomy (NCBI): domain Eukaryota; kingdom Metazoa; phylum Chordata; class Aves; order Passeriformes; family Cisticolidae; genus Cisticola; species Cisticola juncidis. Next base: position 151,379 of record VXBR01009953.1, on the reverse strand, counting down.
ATGTTTGAATATCAGCAGGAATATAAGTAATGAATTACTGACATCAAGAAATCTTACAAACTACACTCCAAAAAAAAAGCAATGCTCGGTAAATTTAATACATGGGTCTTTTGAAAGACATTTGTAAATTATTCATCCCTGAGATGGTTTTCCTCTTGAATCAGATATGTTGTATTTGAATCAGTTATATTTCCTATTGAAATGTATATGCTGATTATCACACTTTATACATGCATCATCTACTCAAACTTGCAAATAAGGAAGATTTCATATTGAGGCAGATACATGTATCAAGTAATAAACCAAAGTAATTTCTTATCAAATTATAAATTGCACTTGTTGAAACAGGTTCATCATTTTTTTCATATTGATATATTGACTAGTTTATGTACATGGTTTTTAAGCTTAGATGCACTGCTTATTGAAAATGATGTTTAAATACATTATCTTTTTAACAGTGAAGAATGCACCATAATTGTACACAAATATTTTGTCTAGCTTTAACAACATGCAACCTGATAAAGGAATGTGTCTAGAAATTCATTTTCCAATCATGTAGGGAAATGTGTAATAAAAGTACTGAGAGATCAACAGACATTTGTAGTATGAAGTAGAGTTTTCTGCCACACACAGGTACAATTTCAAAATTTATCTCTAATATAGCCTTTTCAAATTAGAAAAGCTATTTTGAAATCCGTAACTACAGCTGAAAATATGAGGAGCTATAAACTATGAATAACATAAAATTTAGACCAGAAGAACATCCTTGAATATTATGAAAATACATGAAAACTATTTCTTTATGCCTATGATAATTCATGAAGGGAAATTACTGACTCTGCTTTCCTGGAGAGAAATGACCCACATAGGTGACAAGAGGAAAACTGTTTTTTTTTCTCTTGCATGTCTTTATGTTTTTGGGATTCTGATAAAACATGCATATAGTTCTTTTAAGTAGTATCTCATGATAGCATTTCTGAAATTAAAACATGTGGTATTACTTTAAATTAGTAAACAATTATTCAAGTGACATTTTATCTTCTTCTAAGACCTACATTCCTTCTATTCTCCTTTTTTTCTTTTTTCACATATTTCCTGCACATGTATCTGCTCTATTCTCCCTTCACTCCTAAAATCATAACTAGATCTTAAATATATTATGTACTTACAGCTGTTCTTCTGGCAGAGAAATTAATTAGCCTGTAAAATTATTTTCAGAATTACATACTAGGTACATTGTAGAAAAAATTGTTTTTACAATATATATTGTTGGAACTGTAATTTTTATCTATTTTCTTCGAATAAACAATTAATTACAATCTTCCTGAATTAAAATGACATGGTACTTTCTCATCCTGTCCTTAAATTCAATTGGTTAAAAAGAATATTTAAATGTAATTTTTGTATCTTCAGCAATTGTAGTACATAACACGGTAATTTTGCATTCCAGTATAAAGACATTTCTAATTTCCAAAAGGATAGAAAACGAGTGAAAATACACTGGATATGCCCACAAAGTGACTAATTTCCTTTTCTTCATGCTGGTACTGAAGGAAAATAAGAGCTAATACTCTAACTGCTTCTAATTAGAAACTTTTAATTGGTTTTCACCTAAATGGATGCATTGAGTGTATTCATTTGGGTCATTAGCCTTGTAAGTTTAAGACAATAACTTCAAGAGTCTCTGGCTAATATCACTCAGTGTCTTGCTTCTGAGTAGGTTCAATAAGCTGAGGCAAACTGAAATTTAAGTCGATTTTTTTTTTTTCCTTTTCCTTATGTAATTCAGGATACACCACAAATACATTATTTTTCAAGGTGAATTACACTCTCTGGAACATTACAAACCTTATATATTGAGGATACTTGCTGACAGCAACTGTAAATGCCCTACAAGATGGATTTTGGCTGCTGGAGAGTAGAACCTAATGTTTTGGGGGCTTGTGTAAAACATTTTAGATATACTCTAGGTTGCGTGGGGATGGTCCTGTGCATGGCCAGGAAAAATTATCCTTGTGGGTCCCTTTATCTCAGCATATTCTGTGATTTAATGAGTCTTTGCTGTGCCTGAGCACTGGTCCACAGTATGACCTGGCTGCCTGAACTTATTTTATTTCTTCACACTTCTGATAGGGCCATCACAAAACCTAACCTCCATCAAAACAGCTATTTGTGTAAAAAATGCTGAGGATAATTATTGTGTGAAGTATTAAGGAAAATCAATTTGAAGTCTAACTGGTGATTAAGTTTTGCAGTGCCTAAGGCCAGTAAGATCTTCAGATGTTATTCTTTTTAGATATAGGAGAACATCTTTCTGCTGGGAGATTTTTTTTTTTTTTGGATGTTACTCGCAGCATACTGAAAACTACTGCATTTTAGCATAAGGATTTTTTCATCCATTTTGCCTACCACAAATTATGTAAATTAACTATTAAATTCTTCCGGTTTCCACAGAATTTCTTTAAACGTACCAAACTAACAAATGCGATACCTACAAAACACTTTTCCCTTATTGTGTCTATTCTAAAGAAAGCAAAAGAACCAATAAAGTAAGTAACAGAAGAAATTAAAGTCCTCATGAGGTGGGGGAGTCTTAACTGGTAAAACCACATTTGGAGGTTGTGTCTAGCTAGCACTTAAAACTAGTGTAAGCCTGAATATGTGGAAATACTGGTTAACTCCAGTGGCTTTGTAAGTGCATTAACCACAGAGATAAATCTGACCTTCCAGGTTTAACTCCTGCCATATAGAACCACTGCTTTGTGTGCATTAGAAAGGAAAACCAGCAGTTGCCTAGCAATAATGAACTGTTCCCTTCAACATACAGTAGATCCAGTTAGAGCAGGTTACTCACAGCAATGTTGAGTTCTGGAAATCTCCAAGGCTGGAGATTCACAACCACTTGAGAAAACATGTCCCCATGTCTGACCATTATCAAAATAATTCCTTTTATTGACCCATTTTTTCCTCATGTTCCAAGATGACTCTGATGGTCCTTCAGTGAAGTCACTCAAGGATGTTTGTGGCTTTCTTATAGTGGGGAGACTGACACAGGACACAGCACGCTGCATGTGAGTCGGGACATTACACACTCTTTGAAAAACAGATTATTATGTGTTTGATCTTTCTGTCTGTAGGGGCATACTGATTATTTGTCTTCAGCACATTCACAGCAATATTCAGATGTTTCTCTTCAAATCCTTTCTAGGTTCTCATCTACATGCCTATACTCTTTCAAAGGATTAGTCCAGTCCAGATTTTTGTATGTACCTTTGTGGAGTTCTGTGCATTCATTATCAGAACATAGGCAGTGTCTCCTATATATCACTCCCATAGAATGATATATTCTCTCTGGAAAAGGGATTCTGAACTACATATTGTGGAACTTTTTGTAGTATTGTATCTTACTTTTCTTTAAAACAATCAAACTGAATTGTGGAAGTGAGAATTTTTAAGGGATTATGTTGAAAATAGTAATTTTTTTTGTGGTGTTCCTGCAAGATCTTCCTGTTCCAAATCAAATATGTGATAGCAATTTCCCATAATGATATTCTCAATCAAAAATGGTGATTGAGAAATATTATTTGTAGAAATGGAAAAATGTTCATTCTTACTTCCAGACGATTTCTCCCTGTGAACAAGTAGGAGAGAAATAATCATTAGATGAACTAGCAGAAAAAAAATTTAAACAAAATTAACTGGTAGGCCTTGTTGACATGTTACATGATGTATTTGGTGTGTGTCAACACAATTTTCTTGGGTTTTCAGTATTTTAATTAAGCATAAGATGCTCATATTTTTTGTGAACTTTGGGTATTTATTCAACATGTAAATTAATCTGTAGTGTCGAGGAGATGTTTAAAGAGGATCATGAAGGTTATAAACAAAAAAAAAAACCAATATTGTTTTTGCTACTGTAATGTAGTGATGATATCTCTTGAATTAATATGGCTGGATACAGTTATACTTCTCACTGCTGTGCTCTTAGGGAAAGAATTATATTCCTCCTCCCTTCCTCTCTTCCTCTCCCTCCTTTTTATTTTTTAGCAGCAAGGTGGAATCTGTGAAAGTAACAATATTCTCTCAACACTAAAGCCCTGATTTGTTTTCAAATGCCAGCCATTGGTGTCTTCAAATAGCTTTTCTTAGACAAAATCCAGAAACAAAATTACTAAGTGCTGGGCTTTGCATCTTGATGTTAGCTAAGATTTCAGTTCTTTAAAGTCTTTTTCTGCAGAGACAGGGCTCTTGAACAAGAATCCAGTTCAGGCCTCTCAGGCCTCTTTACTCTCACTTCCATTTCTTTTTCAGAGAATATAAACATTCTTCTCTGAATCCAGTGATCTTATTACCCTCACCAAGCTTTTTTGATCTTTCCCTGTGGTATCTCCCTTTAGTCTTCAACTGTTTTAAAACCAGCCTGTTCAAAAACTTATGCTTATATGTCTGGATAAATTTGGGGCAAACCCTATATCACCAGCTTCTAGATACTTTTGTTTTAACTCTATTATCCTGTTTAAAGAAAATGACAGCTTATTTAATGTATATTGTAGTTATCATTCCAAATACTCTTGACATATTACCTGACTCCAGACTGTAGCAGAACTCTCATTGACATGAAACAGAACTGTATGCATAGACGGAAAGCAGATAGCAATCTTTTTTTAGGATTAAATATCAATTTAAACTCTATCATAAAGCTTGTTCCTCTTCCAATACAAGATATACTTAATTTAAGAGATTTTGTTCAAAATTTTCAAGAAATTATATTTAGGCCTGTTCATTTAGGTCAGATAAGTGCGTCTCTTGTCTTGCCAACAGCTGAGCTATGTAAATACTGTTACTGAATTATTAGTAAATTACAGAATAATGAGTAAAAGAATGCCTTAAAAATCTTTTGGGTCTAGAATGTATATAAAATAAGTAAAAGTTAGTAGCTGAAATTCCAAGTTCACCTCCACATAATCCAAAACAGTAGTTAGTCTATTGCCTGTTCATGACTGAGCATGCTTTAGCTATTTACATTTTTAATGCTCTCCAATAATGTACATTTTTAATGCTCTCCACTACAAGAATAAGAAATTAAAAGAGCTCTTACACATATAGAAATTAAGGTGAAGAAGAAGGATACTTAAAATATGTTATCTAATATTCTGTGAAAGAAGACACAAAGCTTCTGCAGGGAAAAAAAATTAATAATCATAAAATTAATAATCATAAAATGAGTACATAGCTTTCTCAAGGCTATATTTTGCTATTCATGTTCTGTATCATTTATGTTACACTGGTAAGCAACATGAGAGTATTTTCACTCCAGAAGGGTCAAACACTGGAACAGGTATCCCAGAGAGGATATTGGGTCTATATCTGTGCTGATTTTCAAAACCCAATTAAACTTGGTCTTTAGCAGCCTGGTTTAGCTGATCTTCCTCTGTGTGGCAGATTTGAACCCACTTGGACCTCTCCAGAGATCCCTTTCTACTGCAACTATTCTGTGATTCTATGACAACTCATTGGGAAAAAAGGGAATTAAGCATAAAGCCATCACCTCACTTCAAAATATACCTCTATTCTAACATGAAGACAATGAATGAATACATAGCTGTATCCATGCTCAGTTTTGGAGGTCATGAATTTACATGGAGAATAATTCTGAGAAAATCTTCAAATAGGTAATAGAATTTAAGTAATAAACACATGCAAGTCTACTTGAGTATAAGGCTTCCTTTTTTTCCCTCTCCTATAATCTAGGGGAGAAATAGAGAGTATAAGAGTATAATTACTGAACTGAGCCTCTAGAGTTCAGAATGAAAACACATATGAAATAAAATACACATGCTGCTGATAGTAGAATTATCTATAATAATTTAAGTTAGAGTGCTATCTTCCTGAGGCAACAGGCTGTTTGTACCAACTCTTGTCAAAAATCGGGATTCATTTGTACACTTTTGATTAGTGACACATATTAGAGTTTCATTTTATTCTTTGTACTTAAATTGCATTTTGCCTAGGGCATTCATTTAAGATAGAGTTCATTAAAGTACGTTACTCCATTTTGGCTTTTGTGTAGAAAGAAAAAAAACAAACCTCTACTCAGAAGTGAAAGGCTTTGATATGTAATTTATTTTGACAACTACACTGTTATAGCAGGAAGGTAAGAAAAGCTATTTTAACAGGACTTACACAAAATTAAATTTTCCATTTGCATTACAACAAAGACAATATATCTGAAAATATTTTGTCTGTCACATGTCAAAACAATTACTGTGATAGTTGGTCATATGTTTGAAAAAAATTGAATTTTACTGGATTTTTTTTCAATATGCATTATCTTTAAAAAGCAGATAAATTTTTCCAGTCTAAAAAGATTAAATAAATTACATATCTTGAAATTGCAAAAGTTCTTAAATTTGATCAGAAATGGTATGCAGTGTAAGTAGCCTACTCAAAGGAAAAAAAAAAACCAAAACATTTGAAATGGTTCTGAAAGGCAGAAAATTGATGTTTGTGAAGCAAACTGGCCTTTATTTCTAAAGGTACATTCTCCTACAGCTTGTATAATTTGATTCTTAATGATCTGAACAACCATTGTGAGGTTACGCTCCATTCACCACAGTGAAATGGGGAATTAAGTACCAACATTCAAAGCCTCAGTGTTAAATTCCACTTAGAAAATCAAGAATAGGAATACCTGTAGTCTGAGATCTATTCTGAGTTTTTTTAATTATTAAGGCACTTAATAAATAACATTTTGTTTAGTTATGTTGTCTAAAATCTCTAAACTTATAGACAATATGACAGACTGGACAGATATCCTGGAGAAAAATACAAAGACTGCAGTTCTGGTGCTATAACTTCAAGTGAGATATGTTAGAGAGCCCCTGAGGGGAGGAACTCCTCACTAGCACTCAGGTCTCATTCAAAGTGTTAAGAGTTCTAGAGCTGCTTGAAACTGTGACAGCAATACGTGAGAGAAACATTTGTCAGGGCCACAAAAGGAACAAAAAAAAAATGGAAGAAAATGATGGAAAGGTCATATATGGTCAGGGCTTTCAGGCCTTCATTTAGAAGTGGAGACTGAGCCTGTGGACTTTGATAAGCCAGAAGGAGCTAAATTTAAAGTTAAGGAAGACACTGCTTACAGCTATGTGAGGAGAAATTACAAGTACAACATGGTTGTGCCACTGGTTAAAGTTTGGGAGCTCAGGTTACCTCAAAAGAAAAGATGCATTTTTAATGGGGTGGTAGCACACAACACAGGGGAGTGTAGAATTTGCATTCTTTGATGCTTTTAGGACTCAGCTAGCCAAAGTCACAGTGACAAGATCTCGTGTTGACAATTCTGGTAGAGGCTGGATATTTCATCAAACAACTTCCAGAGATTTCTTCCAAACACTACTGATGTGGTTCTGTGAAGGAAATCAAAACTAAAACAAAAAAAATAAAAATCCACAAATGGACAGCTGTAAATGAAAACAAAGGAGACTTCTCTCATTTTACTGACCTGGCAGTGCAGTTTGTTAGGATTGGTCTTGGCTTGCCTTGGTTTCAGCTGGTTGCACTGGTGTCTGGTGGCCAAGTCATCAGCCTTTTCAGAATTTTGTCTACAATCCTCTAAGGTCTCTAGACTATTTCTTTCAAATCCCAAAAAGGTGAGGGAGTAAAGCAAGCAACAGCAGTATCTATTCTGTATCTGTGCTGGGCGGTAGGCATTGATTTTCAGACTGTCTCTGTCTTTTTTGCTGGCAGTTACAGAATGCACAGTGGAGTATCACTATCATTAAAATGATTAACTTGTGTAAGATCCAACTGATTTTTCTTTTATTTCTAATGAATTTCACTTTTTCTTGGCAATTTGACACAAATCATTGTATCCCTTTGGCAGTGATTCTTGCTTACTAGGTTAATCATTATGAAGGTAAGAAAAGCATGGTTACAATTACACTTGCTACTCCCTTTCCAACATACACAGGAACTTGCTCATTCTCTGTTCACCTATGGGTCAATGGCCTTATACAGGAAGCACACAGTCTCAGTTCAAACTTATTATCTGACAAAATTGTTCATTTGAATGAACAGACAGTCTCAAAAAGAGCTTAGCAGAAGCAGTTGCTGAAAAGTGACTGTGTAAGCCTGTCCATCTGGCTGGAAACACAAAGTAAACCTTGTAACATCATTTATATCTGATTTACATCCAGATGGACTTCTCTTGTACTGCATTAGATAAGAACTAACAATTTTAAGTATATGCATAAACAAGTCTTAAACAACTCAGCTTGTGTTTCCTCCAAGTCTGCCACCTTCATTTCAAAGATAAAAGTGTACAGTACTTCAAGCATGAAATGAGTGAACTGACATCAAGAAATAAAATTTTCCATTCAACTTCTGATATGAATAATAAAGTGATCGAATTTCTTTTGATGTAAGCCACCAAATTGCAAGACTGAAAAGCTTTATACAGTTATAAAGGTACCATTCCTATCTATATCAAAAGACAGGATTGTCAGAGAAACTGAGTAAAGTTTACTGAGCAAGTTTATTGAACAACTTACTCAAACACTGTTTGAGTGCCCCAAAATCAAAGAACAAGTAGACATCTAGATCAGCTTACAGATATAATCAGGAGTTTCAGTCACTTCTATCTGCTGTTGGAAGATGCTTCTCTCACCAAAATTTTTCTCGTCGTTTAGCAATTCCAAAATGCAGAGAAAAGGTTATCTGAGTGATGATTTTCAATGTAGACAGGATAAAACCTTGAAAAAGTGTCTTGAGGTAAGTTCAGGTACTACACCTTTAGTTACAAGAAACTTTATACAACATTGAGTTACCAACACTATTTGAAGTACAAGTAATTAAAAAAAAAAAAAACCTACACAAGCTACTACAAAGAAATTTCTCACACATTGTTTTATTAGCATGACTGAAATAAGTCATATATGAGTTCAATATATTTTAAGGATTTTTTTTATTACATGCATTTCTGTCAGCTAACATTCCATGTCATTAAATTCCAACATTTTTTTGTAAATTTTGTAAACAAACTGGTCTTCAACTGATCTATTAATAATAAGAAAAGTTAAGTATAAGCTCATGAAAAACCCAAATCAAAAACATTTTTTCCCAGTATCTTGTGTAAAATATTCTCAATAAATATAAATATTGCAATGTTAATCTGTTTTTTCACTTGTGCAGAAGTAATAGAAAAATTTTAAAATGCCTTTCCAAATTAAAAAAAAAAAAAAAACAAAACCCCAAAAAACCTATAAGCATAAAATACTTCAAGTTGACAGTGCTTGAAACATTTTGAAAAATAACAAATCAAAACTGACATAGTTAATGCAAAGAAAAGAAGCCACAGTGGGCTATGCAATTTCTTTTTTGCTGACTTGTACAGAAGCAAGCATCAGTCTGTAATGATGCATTATGACACAAAATAACAGGGGACGAGAAAGAGGAAGAGGGCAAATGCTGGGCTGGATTTCTTCCTGCAGCATTACCAAAAGATTCAAAGCCACTCAGTGATTTGTTATTTTGTTACGGGTTTTTTTTTGCTTTGTTTTGGTTTTTTGCTAGGATAAGCACGAGTCATCTTAACAGCTCAATTGCCTGTGTTAGGGAACATGGAAATTATAAAGTAATACTAATTAACACTGTGAGAAATCCTGAGTTAAATGAGAAATGAATATATAAATATATTGCAAAGAGGAACAGATTTATTTGCATAACTATGTAAGGTTGGAGAGTAGAATAACTAAGTAAAAATTTTGAAAATACTGTATCTCCAAATCCAAAACTAACTTAATTTTAATGACTTTTTAAAGGACTGTCAATAGAAGTTTGGCCACAATTAGAAGTATGGATTAGGTGGGTATGTTCCTGAAATCCTGTCCTTGTATGTTTTTAAAGGATATTTTACAAAACTGTGGAAGTGGCTTTTATGGGAGAATATTTTCCTAGCAGAATATTTTCCTTTCATGATTTGGAGGTAATAGTTAAGGACATTTGCTTGCAGATGTTCAAAGTAGCAGAAAATACTAGGGTTTTGCATCCTTTGCTTACTTGGATGCAGCTCTTGGGTCACATCTACAATTTCAGATGTACACTAATTAGTAAACAGCAGACAACAAAGTGAGTGTGTTGTACAACATTGATACAGGAAATATCCAGATCAGCTGTGATAACATGGGATTCAGGTTAATGTCCTATGTATATAAGTTGTACAGAAAGTTTCATTTTATGTGTTATATGAAGGTGGGTCCAAACTATCCAAGTATGGTTCTCTTTGATTTTCATTCACTTAGATGGATGAAATTATATCTGAGGAAAGTCTGTATGACAATGACACTGGAAAGATTTTAGAACTATAAAGAGTCTGTTAGTATTGTAGACATTCAGGAATCCCGTGGGATTCTAGGATGATATATGAACCCTACCTTAAGCTCAAAGTGTATTGCAGAAAAAACCAGGGGGGGAAAGACACACCTGTTTAGGAAATTATATGTAGAACTTGATCCAAATTACTCAATTTCAACTTACATCAGTACTGAAAAGCATGGCATGTGTACATGTTACTGTTTAAAACCATACAGAATTAGTAAAAACATTTTTGTATTTTGAGATTTTTTTTCTCAAGGAAGAAGGTTCAACAGAAGTTTTGTTAAATTTATTAAGTGTACTCAAATCCTTGAAAATCTATGCAAAATTTCAAGACTTCAAAGAGTATCGTAGCTATTAAGGATGAAGTTAGATTTTAGAATCAGTTTTGTTAAATTCAATAGAAATTTGCTTTGACCTATCAAAATTTATTATGATCATGATAGATCATGTTACAGGATCATAGAATCAAGATATTAGAGAATTTCTGAGATAGATGAGGACCTTGGAAAGGAACTGACTTTGAGACAGAAGGCTAAACCTTAGAGTTCAGACTCCCAGCTCAAAGAAAGGTCAGCTAGCACAAGCTGGTAAGGAGCAAATTCAATTGAGTTTTCAATATCTCCACAGATGGAGATTCCCCATCCTCTCAATGCCTGAGTTACAGGTGCTATACGTGCTCTGATTCCAGACTCTTGATTTACTCATTTTGTTTGATGTTGTAATAAGAGAATGAGATTGAAGTGAAAGCTCTTTGGAAGTCAAATTTCATTCAAAGTAAAACAGCCTTGAGCCTTCACAAATGTCTTTAGGTGCAGATTTCTTATTGATCTGTCGTCATATTTTGATGTAGTAAAAAAAAAAAAAAAAAAAGGCCAAATTATTTACAGAGTCCTAGAATTGTGTACGTGTGATAGAAACACGTTATAAAGTGATGCTGTTTTCCTTAGAAACTTATATTCATGAAATTGCCTAGAAACTGATATTCCTTAGAAACTGATATTCATGAAATTACCTTTCATATAACTGTGGCAGAATTAAAAACAAAATTAATTAAATATGCGGGGTAAAGTTAGAAAGAAAAAAGAGTAATGAAGATGTCTTTGTTTGGGTGCCTGTAGGGAACAATCAAAATGAAGAATGTATTAGAATAAACACCACACAAACTATAAAATGCCTAATTAGCTATTCTAGAGATACAGTAAGGAAAGCAACCTGTCTAGTCAAATCTTCATCTATTTTAAATGAGATAAATATTGAAATTTTACTGGTTTTGGACCAGATATACAGCATTAATTTTAGTAGTGGTTTTAAAAAATGTCAGTCCTGCCTAGAAATAATTGTAATTTAATAGTCTGAATTTTATTCTAAATTATTTCAAGAGTCCATTTTTAATGAAAGCAAAAGGTCAATTTAATAATCTTGAATTTGAAGAATAAACTAGACAATGAGAGGGTGCCTGGAGTTTTCATGCTTCACCAGATACAGCATAAAGTGATAAAGGTTACCTTTAGTGTAAATAAACCAAAGTAACTGTGAAATCATTGACAATTTAAGGGAGAAAACCCACAGTAATTAAAGAACTTTTATCTACCTTTGACATATGCATTGATTATCTATTGAAAATGCTCCAAAGTACTTGGGAGGAGAAGAGAGGAGGCTTGTTTTTCTTCATGTTTTTTATTCATGAAAGTGGTTTACTTGGAGCCAAGACTTCAGATTCTATATTCAGCAATAGACATCACAGTCTCTCCTGCTGCTCACACTTCAAAAATTAAAGTTAAGTAAAAATTTTTAATAGATTCAGTAATGACTTTGTATAGACAGAATTCAGGTTTCATGGAAAAGGAAGATCATTAAAGGAATTAATAACACCCCAAAATTGTAATTAATATTTTATAATGAAATTCCTGTAGATAAATCAATTGTTAAAAAATACACATGGGAAAAATCACTAGATTAGTAGAAAAAAAGCACCCTTTGAAGCTATCACACTAAGTGATGAATGGACTGTATGAAAGGTTGGTGAGGTGAGCAGCAGCAGCAAGTTCTGGGGACTGAACACTGGAATGGGTTGGGCACAGGGTTCCTGGAATTTGGGGAGCCTGAGTGGGGAATCCACCAAGAGTCAGCAGTGCTGGCAAGTGAGGCTGATGTGGTGAGGGCATTGCCAGGAGCAACTGCGTGAGATTTAAATGAGATTGAAGTGGCTCCTGGGAGCTCTGTGAACAGGGCAGGCAAACGAGGTGTGGCATGGCAGTTCTCACAGGAGGGGACAGGCATCCTCCCAGCCCCAGAGGGGAGCTCAGCCAGTGGGCATAACCCACCCAGCTAGAACAGACCCAGCGTTGCTCTCACCTGGTGAAAAGCTGTCATTAGAAGGAATGTGGCACCCCAGAGAGAACACACACATAAACATGCAGCTCTCTAAATCTCCATCTGCAGGGTATGCCAAGCTTCAGGAAGTGTCTGAGGGTGTCATTAGTATAATACAAAATTTTTTTTTTCTTTCCATGGGTTAAGGTAAAATGAAATATTACAAGCTAAATTGTGAGGGAGAAAAAAACTTTTTAAAAATATTTTTTTCTTTTTAATTGAATATTTTGCATTGTTCTGTTCCTTACTCAGAAAAAAATCCACTTTCCCAAAGTTTCTTTTCACAAAGTTAATTAGGATAAATTTTATGTGCATCAGAGTTGTCAAAAACCTTCATATCTGAGTGAAATACCTCTGTTTCAGTAAAAGAAGACTCACCTCAAATCTATTTGATCTTGTAGGGCTTCTTCCCATGATTTAGGAGGGAAGTGAGATCACATCCTAAATGTTTCACTGGAATTATCACAGTGAAAATTTCATGTAGAACTGGAGGCTTTGTGCAAGCATAAATAACTTTAGTTTCTATTAATATTCAAGTCTATTTGAATTAAATAACACTAGCATAGCAAAAAAACAGTGTAAACATTTATTTTTTCATTAACTGACATATATATCACACCTTTACCCACGAATGTTTCTTGTATCCTTGAAGAAATTAGCAGATGTTTTGCAGTGGTAGAAAGAAAGCTTATTTATAATTGTTATTCTCTGCCTGTATGAGCTCCTAAAGCATACAATACATTTACTTTTTTTCCCCTGCAAGATAACATTATCAAGCCATGATATCAAAAAGCTTAAAATTTATGGAATATTTTCAGGCAATGATAGGAAATACAGTCATATTTTACAATCCAATAAAAAAATAACTAGGCAGCATCTCTTTTATAGATAAAACATTCTATCTTTATTGTGATATCATTACCCTAAAACATCTAAACTCTATTTTACTAGCAAATTTTGTATATAGCCCTGAACAATTATGCTGCTTGGATACATGGTATTGAAATTGTCTCTGACTTTCTGTAGCTGCTGTCTTCTGATTTAAAATTCTAGTGCAAAACATGAGAACACTACTAAGCAATACCATATATGATAATTGGGCAAATGTTGGTGTTTAGTTAAACTTTTGCCTCAAAAACAGGTACTATATACCACTGAAAGTGAAGAACAGGTTTGAGACTAATGAAATTGAGCAACCAGAAGTCTATGGGGCCTTATGGCATGTCTGTAGCCGAGGTTTCTGATGGAACTGGCTGATGTTGTTGACAAAAATCATATTTGAAAAGTCACGGAAGTAAGATGACATTCCTAAGGACTGGAAAAAGGGTAACATACCTCCTATTTTTAAAACTGAGAAAGGAAGATCCAGGGAACTACAGACCAGTGAGCCTCACCTCTGTGTGTGTTAAGATCATGAAGCAGACCCCCACAGAAACAATGTTAAAGCACGTCCAAGACAAGGAGCTGATCTCAGACAGCTTTATCAAGGGAAAACTGTTCTGACCAGTCTGGCACCTTGCACTGCTGGACAAGAGAAGACCAACCTAAAATTCTGTAAGGCCTTTGACATGGTCCCATTTCACTTTCTTATCTCCAGGTTGGAGAGACACACATTGGCAAGGTGGACTATTTGGTGGATAAGACCTTGACTGGATAGACACAGCCAGGGAGTGGTGGTCAATGGCTCTGTATTTAGGGGAGGCTGGTGACAAGCAGTGTTCCCATGGGCTGGTCTTTGGGCTGGTGTTCTTTAATGTCGTTATCAACAACATAGACAGTAAGATCAAGCGCACATTCAGCAGGTTTGCGGGTGATCCAAAGCTGAATGGTGCACTTAACACAGTAGAAGGAAAGGATGCCATGTAGGGGGACCTGGGCAAACTTGAGAAATGGGCTTATGGCAACTTCATGTTCAAGAAGCCCAAGTGGGATTTGCTGCACCTGTTTCAGGGCAATCCCAGATATGAGCACAGGCTGGGGAAAGAACTCATTGGTAGCAGCTCTGTGAAGAAGGATTTAAGGGTTCTCATGGGTGAAAAGCTGAACATGAGCCAAAAAAACCCATGCCAACTCCCATCCCAAAAAGCCAACTTTGTCCTGGAATCCATCAAGAGATGAATGGCCAGTAGATTGAGAGAGGTGATTCTCCCCTCTACTTGTGAGATCCCACCTGAGTATTACACCCAGATCTGGGTCTTCAGAATGAGAAAGACATGGACTTGTTGGAACAAGTCCAGAGAAGGGCCACTAAGATGACCAGAGGGTCAGAGCATCTCTCCCACGGAGGCAGGCTGAGGTAGGTCTGGTTGTTCAGCCTGGAAAAGAGAAGGCTCAGGGAACAACTTATAGAATTCTAGTACTTAAAGGGAGCTCATAATAAAGAGAGAAGATGTTTTATTACATGGGCAGATAGTGATAAGACAAGAGGATATGATTTTAAACTGTAAGAGGAAAAATTTAGATTGGAGATTAAGAAGAAATTCTTTACTGTGGGGGCGGTGAGGCACTGGCACAGGTTGCCCAGAGACATTGTGGATGCCCTATCCCTGGAAGTGTTCAAGTCCAGGTTGGATGGGGCTTGGAGGAACCTGGTCTTGTGGGTGCTACCCTTGCCCATGGTGGGACAGTTGGAACTAGATGATATCTAAGGTACCATCCAACACAAATCATTCTGTGTTTCTACACAGGGAACTGTAAGGGACCCACCCAAACAGTTGCAATATTTAGGCTCTATGTCACAAAAATAAAGGTCTGGAATATTCTCTCTCTGTCTTTATTTGAATTTTTTGTTTGTTTTGTTTTAAGACAAGTCTGCCTCTATAAGAATTGAAAGAACAAAACCTCGTATCAGCAGTATTTGCTTATTTGGTAAAGCAATTCAACAGATACACATAAAAATGTCTGCTTCTGCATGTCCATAAGATCTTATATATAAATATATATATAATACTTTACATATATATGCATATATCTTATATATATAATTGTCTGCAGAAGCAGACAATTTTCTTTAATGGCAACTGTAACACAGTAAAATGAGTATCATGAAAGAAGATGGAGAAAAAATCATAACAGTTACATTTAAGGGATTAGGAGCTATACTGATTGTACAAGGATTTACATAAAAGTCACAGACGATCAGTAAATATAAGTAGGGATTTCTTGGATATAATAATATGTAAAAGGATCCCACTGTTTCAGAGAAAACTTTACATCTTGTAAAGGTCTTAATTTTCTAGATTTTTCCCTGCTCCTAGTCATCAAGTTCCTAATTTGTTATCAATTGCTGTTCTTATAATAGATCATGAGAGTTAGTATTCTGCAGCAAGCAATTTCATTCTGTTGTTGCATTGAAATATGATATATGCATGTCAAATGAAAATCTGAGAGCTGTAGAATTTTTACAGCATTATACATCAGTTCAAAAAAGTTTAACATGACATTTCAAAGTGCTACACAACATACTACTAGCTTAATAGTCATTAAAAGTTTGCTGAAAAGCCTCAAAAATAAAAAGACATCATAATTCAGACATTGTTTTGAATAGAAGTACTGCAATGTCTGCTTGTTTTTATTAGATACTGGCACAGTAAATGATGCTGTTATCAAGAATGATTACACTCCTTGCAGAGTTGATTCTGCTAAAATACTTATTGATTAATAGAAAAGAGTTGAGAGAAAATGGTAGGAAAAAATGGGAAAGAAAAAGCAATGAGCTGATTCAGAGTTTCATGTGTAAAAAGATAAGGGGAAATATTTGTTCATTTTTCAGAGACATTTTTTCTCTTAAAAACTTCTCTAAAATTACTCTCCTAAAGTCTGGGATTTCTAAAAGTAGAAATTTCCTGCAGCAATGAGTGGAGCATGATATTCTGAATCTCATTTGCAGTGAGGATACTCCTTAGTCCTATGGACTCAGGGAAGATTCTATTTTAGATTTTATTGTAGCTTCATATTTGCAAAGAAGGTTAAGAAACTCTCAGGCTCATGAATTGCTGCTCTTCCATTTTGGAAGTAATAGCTTCATATATTCTTAAATGATCTTAGGAATTCTATAAATATGCAAAATGGAACATAAATTCTTCAAATTAAAAATAAAGAAAATATTACTTTTAGCTAATATTAATGCTAAATACTAAAATACTGTGGAAAATAAAGAAACTGCAGAACTCTAACATGATGTAATTTGATTTGCTCTATTTGCATTTTTCCCTCCTTTTCATAAGAAACTACTAAGAATTGTAATTGTGCAAGATCAAATAAAATGTTTGTTTATCATCATTTCAGAGTTTATTTTATTTCAGAATCTTTTGGCATTACGCAGAACCACAGGAGCAACTAAATACAATTATCTATAAATGGAAACCTGAATTCTGAAGCAGTGGTGCCTCTGTAGTACAGAATTTAAGGATATGGATATATTTCATCAGGTCACTCTTACTAAAACAATGTTAACTTGGCATTAGTGTGTAAGTTACCCACTGGAGTTCTGTGGATCCCTAACATCCACAAAACCAATGAAATTAGGATGATAAAGACAGTTTCCAGATTGCTTGTGTGTGTATAAGTTTTCTATGATTTTGTCTTTCTATGTTTAGAGTATTGTCTTCTCTGTTCATGCTATGCTGTGTGGAGAGGTTTTGGTATCAGGGCAGGCTGCAGGGGTGGCTTCTGTGAGAAGCATCCAGAAGCTTCCCCCATGTCTATCAAAGCCAATTCCAGCCAGATGAACCCGATGCTGGCCAAGGCTGAGCCCATCAGAAATTATGGTAGTGCCTCTGGGATAACAAACTGAAAGGGGAAAAGAGCTGTCCATTATCAGCCAGAGAGCAGAGTGAGGTTATGTGAGAGGAACAACTCTGCACACCAAAGCGAGTGGAAAAGGGTGAGGAGGAGATGCTCCAGGCACTGGAGCCAGGATTCCCCCTCTGCCCAGGGAGAAGACCATGGCGAGGCACCTGTGTCCCTGCAGCCCACAGAGGACCACAGTGAAGCAGAAATCCCTCTGCTGGCTGTGAAGGACCCCGTGCTGGAGACTGTGGAAACCCCAAGGAAATGGTGACCTTGTGGGAAGTCCACACTGGAGCAGTGTCCTGGCAGGACCTGTGGGTACCATGGAGAGAGGAGTAGATTTTCTGGCAGGACCTGGGACCTTGCAGGCAAGTCATGCTGCAGCAGTCTGTTCCTGAAGGACTGCACCCTGTGGGTTGAATCCATGCTGTAAAGAGTTTGTCTCCTGTGGGAGGGACTCGCATTGGAGAAATTCATGGAGGACTCCCTCCTGTGAGAGGAAACCTGCTCTGGAACAGGAGATGAATGTGAAGAGGGAGCAGCAGTAGAAGACAGTGTGATGAACTGACCATAACCACCAGTCCCTGCCCCTCTGAGCCCTTATGGAGTGAAGAAGCAGAAAACTCAGAATTTGATCTGGGTAGAAAAGGAGGAGGATGGGAGAAAACACATTATAAGATTTTTTTGTTTCTCGTTACCCTTCTCTGTTGACTGCAATAAATTAAATTAAGTTCCCGAACCTGAGTCTATTTTGCCTGTGATGGTAATTGGTGAGTGATCTCTCCCTGCCCAAGGATCTCAACCCACGACCCTTTTCTTATATCTCCTTCCCCTGCCCAGCTGAAGAAGACAGTGATAGAATGGCTTTGGTGGGCCCCTGATGTCCAGCCAGGTCAATCCATCACATAGGCATAATTAAACAATAAATGATTAAAATGAAATTCAGTTAAAATACTTTTAAAAATAAACAACAACACACACCTCAGCCCTCTTCCTGCTCCATCCCACCCCCCCAATTATAAGAAAACACAGATTATTACAGACTTCATTGACATTAGGAAAAATAAGGAATTTATGGATACTATTTCCAGATCTGTTCCTGATCCTTTCTGATTCCTCATCCTGGATCCTTTGCAAGCAAGGACAGTTCCCTGTACTGTTTTTGGGTGACTCCTCAGCTTGCCATGTAGAGCAGCCAGCCCTTGCTGCTTACTTCCATTTATAGCAAATTGCCATCATCTCTCCCTCATTTGGCACTGGAGGAGGATGATGGCATTTAGGGACCAGGTTTCTCTATCCTGGGTTCCACCTAAGAGTTTTTTGTATATTTTCTCATAAATCTGCTTATTTCTCAGCATCTCTCAGGCAGATTGGCAAATGTTAGTAAAATCTTTACTATGGCATTTACAGAGCTTCACCTGAAGCAGATGATCACTTGGCCACCAGCCACCAATGTAAACAACATAAAACCAGCTGAAACCAAGGCAAACCCAGACTAACCCTGAAAACCTGTCAGGTCAGTAAAATGAGAGACGTCTCCTTTGTTTTCATTTACAGCTAAGTTATCCATCCATTACCTTTTTTGTTTGTTTTAGTTTTGATTTCCTTCACAGAATCACAGCAATAGTATTTGGAAGGAATCTCTGGAAGCTGTTTGATCCAACATCCAGCCTCTGATAGAATTGTTATCAACATGAGACCTTATGTAGCTCTAAGCAGTGTACCCCTTAGATCTTATCTCCTTGTGAATGATCAAGGCCAGTCTCTAGTTCTAAGTGATGGCCTGAAAGCCCCTGATAATTCAGGTGTGACTTTGACATTTTTTGTTGCTTTTCTCATTGCTGGTTTTGGCCCTGACAAATTTTACACTGTAGTCACTGTTTCGGAGCAGCTCTTGAACTCTAACCCTTTTCATTAGGATGAATAAATCAAGGCCCTTGGGAACACCATGGAGTCCTTCACTGGACACTCTCAAGTGCTTGTAATTCCTCTTCAAGCAGAGGCTCAAATATTGTCTACTTGAGGGACAGGGAATATTTATTTTTCATGCCGTTTTTTTCATGTGAACATACCTCATAAGACAATTTGTGTTCTGTGTCCTTATAAACAATTTCTTTCATTTCTTGATCTTCTAACTAGCATATATTAGACATTTTGTGGGCAACTTCATCTTGAACAGACCAAGAGTAAAAGCATTCCACCACTCTGGAAAGTGAGCACTGATGCTTGAGCATTAAGGAACATTAATGCAATGAGTAACAAATAGAAATTTTACTTAATTTCAAAATGTTTTCAAAAGGAACTTCATAATTATAGCAAATACTAATTTAAATGAGTAATTTTGTGAAATAATGTTTAAATTCTTAATTTCATACAAATTTATATTATAGTGCAGAGACCTCATGTAAAATTTATCAAATTAACTTTATTATATAGGATTTTTAAAATTCTATATGTCTGAGCTCTGCTATTTTTTTTTTCATTTATTTCAGCTGGTAAGAAGAATAGATGTGCCTCCTATAAGCAGTTGTTGTTTTCCTCTATGCCCATGAGCACTAAACTTAAAAAAGAATGCCTGGATACTTATTCTTGTAAGTTTTATCCATATTTTGAATTTGGTTTTCCAGTTCTTTACAATTTGCTCTCACTGATTTCAGAGAAAAAATAAAACAGATTTATATTAATTTGCTACATATAAGTGTTCACATCAAAAACCCCCAAAACATAAAAGCATTGTATGGTGGGGTATAATTTCAGTATTTTAAATTTCATTATATTTACAATTCCAGTGCAAAACATAAAAACACTACTAAACACCAGATCTGATAGTTGTGCAAATGTTGATGTGTTTAGTTAAACTTTTGTTTCTCTTGTTTTTTGTGTTTGAAGTTTTGCCTTACCTCCTCCTACTGAGTTTTATATATATAACTATATAAAAATACAAACAAAGGTTTCAATGCCTGCCCCCAACCAGCTGGAGTCAGATGAGAAAGGCTCATGAGTTTCAAAATATAAGAAAACTAGTTTTCGGATCAGTGTGTCAACTTCTCCTTCAGTTTTGTACTACAAGACCAAAATATGACCAGATCATGTAATATTACTGGTTGAAAAATGACACATTGCTTATTTAAATTAATGGAAAAAAATTTAAATTAGTGGAAAAAAAATCAGAGGACAGGAAGATCTCCTTTCTTTTACATAGGTCTCACAGTTCTTCAGGTTTGTCAGAGTAGTTTTTTTACAAGATTAGTCCTTCACTAGGATAGTACATTCCTGTCTTACCCAGTCTATTATTAGAAACCTGAAAATAAAAGTGTGCCTCTAAATGTTATTTTCTAATAGAAAACCTAATCTACCTTAAAAAATAATAATGTAAAAACATCCAGTTTTCTTGAAAATAGAAGACAACTACAAAATCTGACTAATTAAAATTTTGCCTGAGGTAGCTTCATATCCTGCCTTGTGCTAGAACTGTGTCAGGGGCTGTAGACAAAAGTTCTATTTGATTGGTTTAGCATCATCAGTGGTGTAGAAGTGAACAGAGGAGTTAACTGTGTTCATTAGGTGCTTGCAAAGACTAATGTTCACTAATATTTAAATGGACTTTTTCATGAATAAATGCAAAACCCCTCATTTCCCAGGTCTCTCTATAACAGAAAATGTAATTAACAAAATCCCATGTTCTTATATTTTAAAAATTATTGCTACTTTTCTTACTAAGGTGCTGTGGTAGATTGCTCTCACCAGCAGCTGAGCATCTACAGAATGACTCATCCACAACCCTCTCCTGTGAGATGAAAAGAAATTAGAAAAAAAAAAGACAAGAAGGTTAAATGATTAACAAAAAAAAAAAAAAAAAAAAA